>ML685755.1:7485246-7559865 GCA_007922175.1 Pelusios castaneus | reverse complement strand
TCTGACGAAGTGGGATTTTCTCCCACGAAAGCTCATGCGATAAATAAATCTGTTAGTCTTTAAAAGTGCCACAGGACTCTGTTGTCTTTCTGTGGATATTCTGTACTCCTGGTGTCAAAATTACCGTGCTCCAGTAGTACGGCACCGCCTGACGGATTGGCTGGGCCCTGACTTAGAGGGAAGAGTACCACCTATGGCTTTAACAGCACCACCTGCTGCTTGCTGTGACCAGGGGAGCTCTCTGATGAAACCCCTGCTCCATGTGGTCCAGCTAACACAAGGCTAAACAAACAGATCCTGGGGAACAAAAGAGCTGTTTTTTAAGAACATAGGCTCAGTTTTGTTCCCTCTTTTCTCGCTTTGGCTAACAGCACTGCATGGTGTCTTTGATGTGTGCATCCCAGGAAGCCATCCTTTCTGCGGATGTGCTCCAACGAAGGAGCGGCTGCATGGTAACGGTTTTGCGTCTGTGACTTCGTGAAAGCCCCCTGGGAAGAGAAAACTCCCTTTCTTTTGTTGATATGCAAATTGAAAACATGAGCGTTTTTTTGTGGCGGGGCTGAGCTGGGGAGTGGAATACGCATTATTCTTTTTCTTTTAGCGTTCAGACAGCAAGAGATCAATGCAGCGGGATTCAGCCGGCTTCACGCCTTCACCGCATCCCCAACCCATCTCTCCTGTTTGGCATTCCATAGTCACGCCTATGCAAATAGGGGGCAAGGTGGGTGTTAATCAGGTGACCTGAGGGCTGGGATGAGCAACCAGGATTTTTAATTTGGTATTTATTCATCATTTAGCAACCTGCCTGCTGGGCTCACTAGTGCTGTTCCTCTGTGCGCCAAGTTTGGAGGCCAAAAGGCATCCCCTTAGCAAAACTCTTTGGTAGTGCTCCATTGACTTCAACTCTTTACCTCAGCTGGGGCTCTGGCCCACATGCCTTGATTTTAGGCCAGTCAAAGTAGGAGCCAACTGAGATCTTTTTGGAAGTTTGCATTCCTTGCCATTTATACAGGAGCTATGCTAAAATAAATGAAATCTCATGTGCCAGGGTCAGGAAGGAATCCTTTGCTTTTTACCCCAATATTTTCTAGTTAGCTAGAGGAGCCATTGGGGGTTCTCACCTTTATTTGTCTGTCTAGCAGTAAATGGTGGCTTCGCTAGTGGGGAGGCTTGCCCTCGTGTATACAGCACAGTCTCTGTCTAGCTAGGAATTTATGCAGCATCAATCACTGATCAGCTCCTAATACCCCTGGGAGATTGGGCAGTATTATTTTCCCCATTCAATCAGTAGGAGGGAACAGGGATAGAATAAAACCTGGTCTATGCTACAGACTTAGGTTGAGCCCAAAGCAGCTTCCACTGACCTAATTCTGCAGGCGTCTACACAAAAATGTTACTTCTCCTGATGTAACTTGCCTGCTGCCCTGACTTAATAAGTCTCCTCCACAAGAGCCGTAGAGTCGGTGTCTGTGTGGTTAGCTCGAATCAGTAGCAATGTAGCCCTGCATTGTTTACATCGAGCGTTGCTGGCTTTCAGGCGCTATCCCACAATGCTCCACGCTGACCATTCCACTGGTGCACAAGCTTCGGCTGAGGACGTGCCGAGGACAGGGAGCGAAGCGTGGACACACTCAAGTGATGTAATGACCGTGGCGGGTGTATGTTGATGTAAATTAAGTCGACTTAATTTTGTAGGATAGACTTGCCCTAAGCGACTTGCCCAAGGTCACACAGGAAAGTCTAGGCAGTGGTGTACTGTGTGTCTCTGGCACCCAGGGGGCAATGTATTTGTGCTCCCCCTCCCCAGTTGGAGGCAGAAGCAGCAGCATCCAATGGGGCACAGCTGTCCTTAGGAGTGGGCGGGACCCAGGGCAAATTGCCCTGTGTGGGCCCCCAGCCCCTGCTGCTGAAAATGCCACTGAAGGCAGTCTGGGGCCTGTGGGGGGGCCCACTGAAATGTGGGGCTCAGAACGGTCACCCTGCTCGCCCCTCCACAAAGATGGCCCTGCCCCGCTAGAGGTCTGTGAGCCTGTTTCCTTTGTTGTGGGGAAAGCGGGTATGGGGGCAGTGGCGTATCAATGGGCCATTCTCCTGGGTGCCGGTTGGGGATCTAGCCAACCTGTTCCCCGCTGACATCCCCGGGGGACTGGGTCCGTGGCTCCCTCATTATGTCCAATGCAGACTGGGGGTGGAGGGGCTGGTCACAAACTCTGCCGGCCAGAGCTTTCGGTACTAAACCGTCCATGAAAAATGCAATTCACGAAACAGAGATGTTTGACAAAAGTTTCAGCTGGAAAAAGTCAGAAGGAGTCTTTTTAACTCCCTTGTTTTGTCTGGATAATATTGAAAGGTTTCAGGGAAGAAAAATGTCATTTCAGCTTTTTCACTATAAACCTTCAAGAGGGCCTGTGCTTGCCTGGAGAAGGCAAGTTGGTTCTGTTGTTTTCCTGTAACCGAAGAGGCAAGCTGGTCTAACTTTGTAGTGAAGTGTGAGATTAGATGAGGCTAAATACGTGTGCAGGCTGTTTGTTGTTTTAAAATCCCTATTTTTCTCATGTTTTGTTTTATCTGTTAAATATAAATGCTTATTTTAAAGAGGCCATTGGCCACTAGATCTCAAGATCCTAAATGGTGGAAGTGCAGGTGCCTAAAACCCAGCGAGACCTGCCGAAGGATAAGCAATTTATATCTGCAGTAGCGTAATCATGTCAGAAACAGGGAGAATGGTGAGATTTCACCCTGAGAAGGTTAAGTGCTAGAAGCCAATCTCCTATGGAGCAGGTGCGTGGAGAGCCAGTAACACAACCCTAGATCAGAACAGATCCTCTTGTCTACCCACTTTTTTAAACATGAGAAAACAAGACTATTAACCGCTCTGTTGTTAAGGGCCGTCATTTCAGAATTGTAGCATTTATAGCACAAGCCCTGATGTTATTAATAGTAATCTGTCCGGCTTTGAAAAACTGCACAGTACCCATATTGAAACATCGGTGAGTGCAGCCTGAACACACCACAGAACTGGAAACAGCTGCTCTACATCCATTTTTTATTGCTACATGTGCCGATCAGAAAAGTCAACAAAAACCAATGGACAGTGTAGTCTTTGAAAGTGCCACAAGCCTCCTTGTTTAGACTGACAGAGCTATTCCTCTGGAACAATGTGTAATGAAACAAACAAGGACGCTTGTCGCACTTTTAAAGACTAACTAATTTATTTATCACATGAGCTTTCGTGGGAGAAAATCCCACTTCATCAGATGCTTGAAGATGGGGAACTTACAGAATGGGAGGAAAATAAATGCAGGGAAGTGTAAGTCATAGGATCAGGTCAGACTGTTACAGCAAATCAAAGCAGTTGTTTAGATTCAAACAGTGTGGAATAACATATTAGAAGGTGGGGAGGTAACGATAGAGGAAAGTCACTTATTGTAATGACAAAGCCAGTTCAAATCGCTGTTCGAGCCCATATTGATGGTATCAAATTTGCATATGCATTCTAGCTCTGTAGTTTCTCTTTGAAGCTTTGATTTGTAATTAACTTGCTTAAGTACAGCAATTGATATATCTTCCATGGACTGAGCAGGGAGATTGAAGTGTTCCCTTATTGGATTTTGAATGTTGTTATTTCTGATGTCAGATTTGTGCCCATTTATTCTTTTGTGCAAAGACTGTCCTGTTTGGCCAATGTATAAGGTAGAGGAGCAGTGTTGGCACATGATGGCATATATCACATTGGTGGATGAGCAGGTGAATGAGCTGTTGATGGAGTAGCTGGTTTGGTTAGGTCCTATGATGGTGTCATTTGCGCAGATATGTGGGCAGAGTTAGCAACGGGGTTTGTTGCAGGGATATGTGCCTGCCTTAATGTTTCTGTTGTTTGATCTGTAGTTGCTGGTGAGTATCTGGTTAAGGTTGAGGGGTTGTCTGTAAGAGAGGAGAGTTCTGCCTCCCAAGGCTTGAGAGAGTGAGGTTGTCTTATAGGATAGGCTGTAGATCCTTGCTGATGTTCTATAGAAGTTTGACTTGGGAGCTGTAGGTGATGACCAGTGGCGTACTGTTGTTTTCCTTCTTGGGTTTGTCTTGTAGTAGTTGACTTCTAGGTACCGATCTGGCTCTGTCAATCTGTTTTCTCACGTCCAATGAGTCATTCAACCAGGGGCATTCAAACGCAGAGCCTGGGTGAAAGCCCAAACAAATGAGGCATTGCAAGTATCTGGCCAGCCTTCTTGATGCTACAACGAATTGGAGCTAAAATAAAGAGTTTTACAATGTACCATTGTAACAAAAGGGTGTGCAGAGCCCGGGGCTCATCTGCCTTCAGCCACAAGCTAGTGTGGGGAAACAAATGGGGAACAATGGGGAAACAAAATGTCATAAGGGTCCTGAACAACGTGTGAGTAATAATCTTGAACTCTACTATGGCAGTTTTCATCAGTAGGTCTCAAAACATTTTACTAAACAGGCCACTTTCATTAGCCCTGTTTTAGAGCGGGGGAAACTGAGGTGAAGCAATGTGCTCAGAATCACCCAGTAGCAGAGCCAGGACCCAGTTCTCTTGAGTTCCACACTAATGCTTTATTCCTCAGGCCAGACTGACACCCTAATATGAAGGAGTGAACCTTGAAGGTAGAGCTGGGTTGGCCAAGGGCCATACTGTCAGAAGGGAGAAACCTGGACAGAAAAGAGACTTAAGGGTGACTGCAAACAGCAATTTAGGCTGCAATAAAGGTCCATGCAATTTTGGGTTTTATGTACAGTGCAAAAAGGCCTGAGACAAGCCCCAGGTGCAGGGCCGGCCCAAGGGTTTTTGGGGTCCTGGGCAAACTATGACTTTGGTGGCCTCCTCCACATGTTATAAGAGATACCATATTAATATATATTTTTTTAATAGAGGAAAAAAATCACTTCCATTTAATTTGGCACCCCTTAAAGCCTGGTGCCCTAGGTGACTGCCTAGTTCACCTATACGGTTGGGCCGACTCTGTCCAGGTGTCACTCTTATGGTTTGCAGGAGAGCAGGTGTTCTGTAAAAGCTTTTCATGGAGCTCTGCTTGGATGTCAAATATAAAGCTATGTGTCTCCAAGGGTGTAGGAGAAATGTATGATGCAGTATTGGATTACCTGAGAAATAGTAAGTGATCATGTGTTTGCAGGCTGCTTATGCAACTGTAATTCAATTATTTCCTGATTTCTTGACCAGGCACTTTCAGTATTGTTCTATCATGCCTTTGTATGGGACATCCCAGGCTTTATTAGAAAAGAAAGCAAGAGAGACAGCTTTCTTCTGCTCTGATGCCTGGGAAGAAAATGGCGTTAATGACTATTAATTCCATAATTTGGCACTAGACCCACCACTCCAGGCACTTCAACAAGTCTTCATGATGGACGTCCTATCCTGCCCACCAGTGAAGGAAGCATGCCAATGTAGGGATTGTAATGGATGTGGAGGGGGATTGTGAATGAACAGATGAAGCCACCCACCCAACAAATCTCACTGGTGTGTATCGCAACAGACCCCTTATCATCAACATCATGGGAAATCCCGAAGAGACATGGCCTCCTTGCAGATTGAGCGCCACCTACATCAACCCTTCAAAAAGACCTGATCGTTGACTAATTATTATTATTATAATATTATTTGTATTGCAGTAAAGACTAGAGGCCATAGACAGAGATTTGGGTCTCGTTGTGTTAGGTGCTGTACATGCATATAAAGAAGGGATGGGCCCTGCTCTAAATCACTTGTCATTTTACCATTAGAGACAACTTCCATGTTCACTGACACAAAAGAGTTAACAGCAGAGTGGCACTGCTTTTTCATAGCCTCAGAAATCATCTTGCTTACCCAAGAAATCATGACTTTCAAAGTCTTCCATTTCCCGCCTATTCCCTTGCCACCAGCAGAAATCCTGGTACATCTCTGCCAGTATGTGAGGACCCCTCTGTAGCACTGTGGAAGGATGTTCCTTCCTGACAGGCCTTATTGAATTGCTCCTTCATTCAAGGGGAGGAAGAATTGGTATCTTTGAGTCATGCTTTTAAAGTGCCTCTCTCCTGTTGACATGAATCAGTATTTTGTGCAGCCTGGGAGCCATATTAGAGCAGAGTGGTTCTGACGGTGTTTCGAAGTAATTGGCGAAACAATTGACAGGAAGGCATATTGAGGATCACATTTCCTGTGTGTTCGGCATTGCCTGTAATAAAGGCTCCATTAGAGATGGAGCGTTTTTCATGTAGTTCCATCTGGACACACATTTTCAATTTTAACGCCCTCTTTGATCTGTGAGCCATTTGGGGGATGTTGCGTTGCTCCTCAAGGGTTCCTTGGAGGTGTTTTTCTCATCAAGGATCTAGTCTCTTCTTGCCTAACTATAACATTTCTGATCTCTGTCAGTTCTTCAGGCTAGGAACAAATATCCCATTCCCTTATGTGGGGATGTCTTGTTTGAGACCCAGGATAGATGCTTTGGGGACTGATCCAAGTGAATGGGAACATTTCCATTGTCTTCAGTGGATTTTGGATGTGACTTTACTTACAGCAGTGATTCTCAACCTGAGGCACACAGCAGCAGCCCATGTGACATACTCCGGGCCATATAGGTAGTCTATATATTGTGTAGATGTAGCCCACATAACACAGAGAGAGTGGCATTTGAGGGTCACAATGGTAAATAGACTGAGAACCACTGCTCTGTCTTTTGGTTATTCCAGAGTCTAAGGCCTGGATTCAGGAAGGTGCTTTAGCACATTATTATTCAGGACAGCTCTTAAATATGCACTTTATTTTAAGCAGCGCTTTAAGTTCCTGTTGAGTATTTGCATAGGCGTTGAGTAGGGACGTTTTCCTGACTCAAGGCCCAAATCAGGAACCCAAAGGTAGTCTGCAGGACATGGCCACTTAAGGTTTCATGCTGGTAACAGGGACACAGCTCATATCCTCCTGCTCCAAAAACTCTGGCCCTTGGCATGTGGGCATTGATGGTATAAGGCCCATGACTCACTTTCTGGTTCCATCCGGCCCAGCTGGGCTGTGATGGGGACTATGAAGAACCTGGGATTGCTAAGGGAAAAAAAAATCCAATGACTGGTCCTAATGCCAGGTTTTCATTGGTTACATCGTCAAGGCTCTTTGCAGGAAAACGGGCTAGATGCTTGTTTGAATTTTTAATAGAAGCATCTTCTTTACATTCCTTGGTCCCACAAATTAGTAGAGCAGCCATGGGCATTTGTAGGACCGCAAAGACAAGCTCTGTTCTCAGTAGGTACTGAGTCTAAACTAATGAAATCTTTCCCTTGATTTCAGAGGGCTTTGGACATAGCCCTAAATGTTCTGTAAGCACTTTGAGGTGCTTATGGCATTGTGGATGGGCAAAGCTTGGTTATTAATTTACAATAATCAAGTTGGCAAGCGGAACTCTGATGTTTGGATTTAGCGGAGGGCGGATGCCATGAATGTAAAGACAGAAAAGGGAAATGGGAACAAATTGCAGCCTAATTTTTTTAATATTTCTTTTTCTAAAGGAGAGAGAATGAGAGCAGATCAGAAATAAGCAAGTGCCCTGTTCATCGTGTTAACCGACTTTCTCTTTATATATCTACTAGTGACCCCTTTATACAATAAACAATACAGAGAAAATAATACAGACCCAGGTTGGTCCTGTGGTGTATTATTATTAATGTGTTATTTGTATGTAGAGTGTGCAGGGCACTTCACAAACAAATGAAGCCAAGCTCCCTTTCTGACAGAGCATACAGCCAGAGAACAGACACACAAAGATGGAGAGATGGGGAAGGCTTAATTTGTGCTGATTTGGAATACGGGTTATAGAGAAGTAGTACAAAAAGCCCATTGGCTTCTGGGGTAAAGATGTTTCGACAGTGACTAACTCAGATTGCCCCCACCATACCCTTGCATGGCAGCAACAAGAGTAGACAATGTATGTGAGATTGTCTGAAATATTTGTTGCCTTCGGGTCTGAGCTTGCAAAGGGGAATTCCCTTTAAGCTTTGCAAATAAAAGTTCAGCAATCATCTCTTTGCTGACGACACACAGGTCTACCTCGCTACTCCAGACTTGTCTCCTCCTCTTCAGACTAGAAGCTCAGCCGGTTTCTCTGACATCTCCTAGTGGATGTCCAGCCATGAGTTTAAACTCAGCACGATCAAAACACAGCTCTTAATTTCTCTACCACACCTCATGAACCCTCTCCGTCTTTAACACCACCACCATTGTGCCTGTCCCTCAGGCCTGTAATCTGGGCATTGCTTTGTACTTGGCCCTCCTCCTAGGTCCTCAAATTCAGGTTGTCTCTCAATACTCCTCTACATCTTCCTGCAAATCATCTCTAAGATTTGATCTTCCTTGCCATCCCCACAGCCAATGTTCTCTTCCAGGCCTTCATCATCTCACATCTTGACACCTGCATCCTCCTCCTCTGCAGCCACGACAAATGCAATCTTGCCTCACCTGTATCCAATCAGAATGATGCAGCAAAAATCATTTTCCTGGCTTCATTTTGTCCCTGGTTCTCCTCTCTTTGCATCTCTCTGATGGATCCCTCTTCACTGCTGCATCAAACCCAAGCGATTTAAATTTTGCTTTTAAGTCCCTTCTGTGCCTGCCCAAGCAGTTATTGGGATGTCAGGCTCTGCCTCGGCAGCCTTCATTGCCCATTTACAATGTTCTTGAACAAACATCTTTTGGCCTGCTCCCATGTTGCCCATCAGACATGGGGGATGCTCCCCACAACCATCCACAAAGCCACTCCACTGTCCCTCCTGGAAACTCTTCTCTGATCTGATGTTCTCTCAAAATTTGCCTGTCATGCACTGTGGACATTGGGAAAGAAGCACATGGGCCTCAACATATCATTTTCACACAGGTACTTTCCAGAGTGCAGCTTGGTTGTCTGATAGTTTTTTATTGATTGATGAAACCAGCATCTCTCTCTGGATTCAGAGGGTGGGCACTGTACAGATTTGATACTGAATTTAAACAATGGCTAAACACAAACCCAACTGTTGCCCCGTATACGGTAACTCTGGCAAAAGATAGTCAAGCCCCCCAAAAGGAAGAGGACAGATCTAGTAAAAAGAAGTGAAGGATTGCTTAGCAAATGTGCTAAAGAACTTGGCTTGGAAGTAGAACATCAGACTTCTCCAGTGGGGAATCCAACATGAGAAGAATTTCATGGGGAAACAAACAATGGATAAAATCCAATTATGCTAATCGTATGCGTTCAAAAATCATGTGTCATCTCCCCCCAAAACACATGATTGGCAGAATAGTTTAGAAATTTAAACAAATAGTACACTTTGGGTTCTTTTTATTTGCCTTTTGTGTTGGAACATGGCAGGTTCATATTTTCAAACTTAGCTCTGCAGCCGCTATGGGCTAGAAATATATTTTTTAATGAAAGGAAAGCTGAGATTCTCAGGTGATAACCTGATTTCAGGGCTGTCACTTTAAGAAAAACAGAGAGACCAACACAACAAACCCCACCAAATATCGGAAGTGTTGGCAAGACAGAGAACTCAAATTCTAGGCCTGAAATGCTGGGATAATTTGAATGTGGATGGAAACTTTACCACTCAGTGCAAAAGCGATGAGCTTGGTTGTTAATCAAGCTGAATCTCTGCCCCCCACAGATACAGGGAGAACCCAATGTTTTAAAAGAGCCAATTATGTATTGACTAGGGAGATCTGACAGGCAGATCTCTTACAGTCTCCTCAGCTTATAAACCTCCTTCTAAATTAAACCAGGTTTACACCACATAATACCATTGGCCTCAATGTAATCACTCCTGATTTACATCAGTGTGAGTGGAGAAAAGGGCCTGATTTTTTTTTTTTTTTTTTTTTGCATTTAATATTTGTCTTATGTGGTTGAATTGCTGTGTGCTCTCTGCCACGTGGTGGCTTTAGGAAGGTTCTGTGTCAAGTAGAAAAGCATACCTGGCCAGTTCCACCCATGCTGCAGAACAGGATAGTTTGTTACAGGAGCCAAAAGTAACATAACTGCAGTCTAATGTTCTGGTGACTCTTGAAACCAATCTTGTGGCTGGATTTTATTTTAAAAGAGGTGGCTAGGTATATTTTATAATGTGTAGCTATGCCAGCGAGACTACGGTACTAAAGAGGATAAAAGGCATTAACTGTTGACCTGCAGGGGTCAGGAAATAATTTCTCCTTCTCTCTCTTTCCATCACAGTAAAACATAATTTATGTCCTCTTCTCCTGCCTTCCCCCATCCCCCTAGGATCAGAGACTAGACATACTGGAGTTAGGACACGGGACTCACCCACTATGGAATCCTATGGTCTCATGCTGCTTATAAGAACCCCATCCTAGCGTATCACACATACAAACACCTGTACAGATCAGACTTGGAAGGCCCAGAGTTGCCATTTCAGTAGTTTCTGCAACAAGGACAATCCTCTGTTGCCCCTTTAAGGAAGCTCTCTGGCTGCCCTAGTGCAGGACTCAGCAACGAGACTCTCCGTTTCTTGGTGTACAGCTGTGTGAACCTGCCATGCTGAATCCATGAAGACGTTTCTATGATGGGAGTACTGGGAACTGCAAAGTTGGATGCGAATCCAACTCAGGACTTTCCAAATCTGATTTGCTTTCCACCCATCTAATCTAATCAATCGGTTGCTTTCCTAAAACGCCCACCCCCACAGCAGTGAACTGAAGTGTCCAGGAGAAAATGAAGAGTTATATTATCCAGATTGGATTCTGTTCCACTATTTCAGCTGCTACAGCTACTATAACTTCAGGAATTTTTCCTTCCTAGGGAATGACACTGGCTGTGCCCCTGGATTTTATTACTGTGTGGTACAA
This sequence comes from Pelusios castaneus, assembly GCA_007922175.1. Taxonomy (NCBI): domain Eukaryota; kingdom Metazoa; phylum Chordata; order Testudines; family Pelomedusidae; genus Pelusios; species Pelusios castaneus. The sequence goes on along the minus strand of ML685755.1, from coordinate 7,549,022 downwards.
TGTATTTTCCTCCTCTGCTAGAAGCCATCATTTTGATATGCTCAGTGTCAAAGTGAGCAAACCCTGACTGTTTCTGGGCCCTTTGGGCATCAATAAACCAGTTAATAACACGCTGGGAAGCCTCTGTAAACTCCATTGTATATTGCGACGAGTTTAATTTTCTTCTGCTAGAAGGAGAGAAACCACCAATACTTTCTAATATTTTTCTGATTTATTTTACTTATGACCACAAGGGGACCTCCGTACGCCAGCCACCTGCTCCTTCCTGCACATCAGCATTCCACCTGCAGCCCTGAGATGCTAACAGATGCATTCTACTCCTGATTATACAAGGGCTGTCTTTCAGCCCTGAATCCAAATGTAAACCCTTTTTGTTACTCTTCTTGGAAAATCCTACCTCGTGTTTAAGGATAAAAAGGAGAACAGCACAGATGGAAAACCCTGGCTTGGCAGGGAAGATGTCAATAGACCACCTTCCTTCGCCAGTCGCTTGATCCTCATCCAACGTATGGCCGTTAACGATGTTTGCTTCTCATTAGTTAGCAGTGCACCGAGTCTAAGGCGACGGTTACACTTACAGCGGTGTTCAGGGCAGCGTCACTACATGTATCGCTGTACACTGCAGTGAACGGCAGGCTTGCGTCCACGTTTGTCACTGCGGCACGTAGCTACCGCCACAATGAAAGGCTGCAGCTCTGGGGAGACAGCTGGACACGACACTGCTGTTTTTAGCCGTGTAAATGGGGGAGGAACTGTGTGGGCACATAGGCTATGTCTACACTTGTTAATTTAGGTCAACTTAGCATGTCCACACTCAAATTTTAAGTCGACTTAGAGGGGACCCTACAAAATCAACCTAGAGCGTCCACACTGGATGCCTAGGTCGACTTGTAGGGGCTAGGGGGACCTGGGACAGGTCCACGGTGGCGGGGGGGGGGCACCCCTTGCCAAGTGCCAGGGGGCTCAGCCTTTGCCCCATTATACCTTGGTACAATGGGGCAAAGGAGGACATGGACCCTGGCAGGGCCTAGGGGCAGAGCTCTGCCCTGCCCTTTTGGGGTCATGCCAGGCTCTCCCTGTACCACCCTCCTGGCAGGGAGGGCAGTGGGGGAGTCCTGGAGATCTCTAAGTCGACTTAAAGTCGACTTAGGGCTACTCCACGTCTACACTGGCTAAGTCGACTTTCTAAAGTCTTAGCCAGCAAAGTCGACTTAAAAGTAGGTTTAACAAAGTCAACTTAAGCAGCTGCTTAAGTCGAGGTGAGGAAACTGTAGTGTAGACACAGAGAAAACTACGTCAACTTAAGCAAGCTTAAGTCGACTTAGTTTACAAGTGTAGACGCACCCGTAGAGAGCCCATGTAAAGTGTGTAGGGCACCCTCCTTACCTAAACTGCACCTCCGGCTACATGGCGATTTATGCTCATGCTAGCTGGACGGGCAATACCTGTACACCCAAGTGTAGATGTAGCCTGAGCGTGTCACTGTGATCTGACGAAGTGGGTTGCAGCCCACGAAAGCTTATGCTTGAAGAAATTTGTTAGTCTTTAAGGTGCCACTGGACTCTCGCAGTTTTTGCTGTACACAGAGTAATACGGCTACTTCTCTGGAACCTGTCGCTGTGATCTGTTATTACTCACCAACTCTCTCCTGTGGTTGGCCAGCTCCATGGCTGGGGGTTTGGGAGGGAAGGAATAATCATGTAATTCTGGATCCCTGTGGTTCTCTTGATCTTGTGTATTGTTGGCTGATATTTGATATCACGAAGGTAGAGGATGCAGGAAAACAGAATCCGATGTGATACTAACATCGCATTGCAATGACCTCTTCCCTCTGGCAATCTCAAGGAATCTTACAGACATTTTAATTCATAAAGCCTCACAGTCCTGTGAGCCAGGTATTCATTTACTCAGCTCACACAAAGACACAGGGAGGTGGGGGGACCTACTGAAACTGCACAATAAATCTGTGGCAGGGGCAGGAACAGAGCCACTTTGATTTCACATCGCCACTGCAAGGACTGTACCACGGAATCATGGACAGAAGTTTGGGGCCTTTTCTTCAGGGGACCCGTGCTTCTAAATATACACAATGGTGCCTCAATGCTAAATCAGGGCCCTGCAAGTGCCTACCAACCAAGATTTTCAGATGTGACCCATGATTTTAGGTGCCTCGTGTTTTTGGGTACTCACATAGAAGGGTTTGAAAAGGGACTGCTTTTTTCTCTCGGAAACTCAGACCCTTTTACTTTTGGCCATAAATCTCTAGTTTAAACACTTAAATAAGCTGCCTGATTTCCAGGGCTACTAAAAACCTGAAATTCCTCTTTGATTTCAACCAGAGTTTAGCATGTCAGCAGTTCTAAAAATCGAATCACCTAAATAGGTGGCTACATATGGATTTAGGAGACTCACTTTCAATAACCAAATTTTTTAAATGGTGTCCTGTGTTTGTAAATACTTTGGAAGCAATTATAACAACATCATAAAACTGGGACTCCCACCTCCCAGTTTCAACAATAGACCGAGCTTCCCAGAGGAGGCCCCGGACTGGCCACTGATTCTCTAAATAAATGGCTGAGCTCTGGAGTGAGTGATCCGAACATAGCCATTGGGTTGCTTGCTCTAATCCTCCATTGCCCCTTTGCTGTTGGAAAGTTTACTCTTACCTTCTTGAAAAAGTGTCTGCGGGGATTTCTGCTCTCTGGTCTGCTCTAATGGGGTATAACAAAGTTGCTGTGTCCCTGGTGGCCAGATGTAGTAATGGAGCAACTCTGCCTCAATTTCCCCCCACTGTCCTGCGGCCTGCTCCAGTCAGAACCCTTTGCAGAGTCCAGCCCCTTTAGGAGCCAGAGTCCTTTACCATAGTCCAACAGAAATGTATTGCATGCAATCAAAGCCCCAGCCCAGCTGTACTCAGCCGGCCACCAGCTAGCCCCAGTTCTGCCTACTGTAGACTCTCCTCCTGTCTAACTACAGGCTTTTGCAACTCAATCAAGCCCACAGCCCAGGGGCTGGCGCACACTTCCTCTCACTCAGGGGCTCAGGCAGGCTCCAACTCTTCAGGGCCCCTGTCTCTACTCAGACTTCCAGGTCATCTTTTGCAAAGTCTTTCTGCTCTTCTTCCCTTCCTCCTCCGAACTGCCAGACTTCCTCTTTTTAAAATCCTGCACCCAGGCCCAACAACCAATACATGTGCACCCAGGGAGGGGCTACTGGAGCATTAGACAGCAAATTAACCCCTTCCAGACTAAGACAGGGTTTATACACCATGCCCCCGGAGGTTAAAAAAACAAATCAAACACTGTGTTTGACAGAAGGATAATGCAAGATTCTATGCTGAGGACAACTCTTCCCTTACTGTTCAGAGAGATGGAAAGCTTATGTTGGGCTGGATTGGACACATCCATTCTTATTGTTTTCTACTTTTAGAGGCTCCACTGAGACACAATAGAAATGAACGTGAGGAAGCACTAAGTTTACAATGCAATGTTCTGGCTATTGTGCATGTAATCTCCCGCCCAACAAAACAGATGACACAGAAGCCACAAATCAGTGGCTCATCAGGACTCTTTGTACTCTTCAAACCTCTCCAGATGTCCTCCAACTCGTGGCCTCTCTTATAGCAGGTTAATTTTTCAAAGGATGCCCTTTCCCTGAGAGCACTCATTTGTCAGTTTTGGGCCACTCATCAACTTTCCAGGCTCAGCTTCATGCTAAATGAGGCACCATCTTCCAATGGAGGCAACTTCCTCACGGCAAGGAAGGGATAGTGGGTTTTGGGAAGTAAAATCTAACTTTCATGGCCTGGCTTTACTTTAAATGCAAAACTTTTACCTATTTTGCTTTACGTGTGATCCAAGCAAACTTCTTTAAAAAGTCTCTTGCTTGCTTAGCAGGTAGTTTTCTTTTCATTAAGTGCTCCCACCAGCTGTGGGATGGACTGGTTAATCTTGAAAGAAGCCATAGCTAATGGAGACACCTCCCTCCTTTGCTGTAATGCTGTGAATGCATATCTTGTACCTCTGTGTATAATGACCGGCTGCTTCCCCTCATGAGAAGTTGAATGATTAGACCTGAATTGGAGCAGCAGCTAACCAAGAAAGAAAGAAAAAGCCCCAGGGATTCTTTTTTTTGGCCAAGTAACAAAGGGGATAATAAATTAGGAAAGCGATTGTTACATCCATGGAAACAGCCCAGTTCCAGCTGTCTAAAAGCTGGAATTATTTATGTATCAGAGGAAACTGGAACTGAATCCATAACCTAGTGAAATCAAATGGACTTTTTCCATTGACGTCAGTGGGCTTTTTTCCTTTACAGAGATTGCAGGTTTCTTATCACATGCTTAGTTCTGGACTTGAGTAAGGACACTCACTCCCAAAAATCTTGGTTCTCTAAAAGGCTTGTTGCAGTCATGACTTGTCTTGGAACATTAGTTTCTTTGCTACTCTGCCCTACCTGGTCCTTCGGGGTATTGCAGTGTGAGTTCATAGCACAGCTACCAATGTTGCAGTTTAAAACTCTACAAAGAAGAAAATGAATTTCCATTTCCTTCGGCAAGATGGGGTGTACATTGGACTAGTATGACTGGACTACTCAATATACAGACGAGGCTACTCTATGGATCCCATAGTGCACAGACCAGGCTTTTCCCAAGAAGATGAGACTAGATCCCTTTCTTACACTTCCCTTATTTCATGCCACACAATCAGCTTCCCCACACCGAGTCTCTAGGTGCAGACAAGGGTCTCCTAGTGCAAGGTGCTGTACACCCAACAGCTGGGCATTACGTCACAAGACTATTCCTAATTTATTTATTAATTCCTCCAGTAAAACCAATCTTATATCTTGGATAGGGCTGCGTGACTAACTCATAAGTAGTAGTTTATCTGGTGAATTTAACCTCTTTGCACATTACGAGTCAGCCCAGTGCAGTATATTTTACAAGAACTGACTGAAGCAAAATACCCGGAGGGGTTTTGTGCTGGAATGGTCTGCCCTCTACGGGCGGTGGGGCGTGCCAATCACATTCTAAAGCATGATGGGGACCGTACTGCTATTCTGTGTTACGGCAAGGTCCCAAGACTGTACCCTGCAACAAGTATTAAATGAATAAGCCTTCTGACACATTTCCTGTCCTTGCTGCTTCCAGTCAGGCTGGAAATACTGAAAGATCCCCTCTTCTGCTTACGATGCTTGATGGGACCCAAACAGGCAGAGCCATAGGAGCAGTAACAGACAAGATCCATTGTTCTGAGTCTCAGCATGGATTTGACCTTTGCCTCAGTTCGAGTCTGGGGCCAAGGTTCTGTGGGTCACCAAGTTTTCCGACAATCTTGTTCCCAGACTGGAACAATGCAGCTAAACACTGAGGATTCAGTTCCCTCTTCCCTCTGCCGGTGCAGGGGGGGTCAGAAAGCTGGTATATCTCCCCAGGGAGGTTCTCCTTGATGTAAGCGAATCCTTGGGAGTCACAGAGTTGAGATAGCCTGCTTCTACCTGCACCCCCCCATGGCCTCTGGCTAGGGGACCATGCACGGCTAGGAAGGTTGCTTCCAGAGCCAACAGCACTTTGGGCAGTCTGTCTCCAGCCAAAGCCAAACCTTCAGGAGCCAAAGCCAACCTGGTGGTGTTTAGGGCCACGCTCAGATTGTGCTACAGTACACTGGTGGCTGAAATGACGCCAGGATCACGGGGCTGCAAAGTTCTCCATTTCAGATATGTCCCGGCCTTACTGGTACTATTGAGAATGGCAATTTAGGCAGTTCAGATCCAGCTCCAGCCCAAATGTTCCAACTCAGAGCTCTCTAAAAGAAGCCAAACCCAACCCCAGCTCCAACCATCCCCTGATTTCATCCTGGTTTAGATTTGGATCAGGGTTTAGAACTGAAGGCTATGTCTACATTTGGAAATTTATGTCGACTTTAGCTAAGTCAACTTAGTTAAGTCGACTTAGTGAGTCTACACTTAATTTTTAAGTTGACTTTGGGGGCAACTTACAAAGTCAACCTAGAGCGTCCACACTGGACGCCTAGGTAGACTTCTAGGGCTAGGGGGACCTAGGGCAGGTCCACGGGGGTAAGGGGGCACCCCTTGCCCAGTTCCAGGGGGCTCAGCCTTTGCCCCATTGTACATAGGTACAATGGGGCAAAGGGGGACAGGGACCCTGGCAGGGCATAGGGGCAGGGTGGGCAGGGCAGGCCAGGCTCCCCTTGTGCCCCCCCCAGCAGGGAGGGGAGTGGTGCAGTCCTGGGGTAGCCCTAAGTCGACTTAGGGCTACCCCAGGTCTACACTGGCTTAAGTTGACTCTAGGAAGTCGACTTAAGCCTTAAGTCGAACTAAATCTAGGTTTAATAAAGTCAACTTAATTTTCATTAAGTCGACTTTATTTTCCTGAAGTCGACTTAAGCAAGTTGCTTACATCGACTTAAGGAAACTAGTGTAGACGCAGGGTAAAGTAAGTCGACTTAAGCAAGCTTAAGTCGACTTAATTTACAAGTATAGACGCACCCAAACCTTGCAACTCAAATGTATTTGTAATTTCATCCATCTGGTCGTCTCCCTCCCCCTCATTTTGATCTCACTTTGGTTCCACACCTATTTTGAGGGCTTTGTTCTAGCTTGATTTCACACTGATTTTGATGGCGGTGGTGGCCAAACCCACTGCTCCGTCGAAGAGATGGCTGTGTGTGATTGTATTCTAAACCGCACTCAAGGCTGTCTCCCTGGGCTCCATAACAAGGTAAAGTTTGATTCATCAGCAGAGCTTGAACTTTCCATCAGACTTGCACCTCAATGAAAATTCAGCCTGTCACAGGATCGGTTGCTATGACACTTTGTGGAACTGCTTAACAGGTGCAATTGATGCACGAATAACCTAAATTTTGCCTTGTGACAAGTTGAAGTGCCGTAACAAGAGCGCTTCATGTTTGGCGTGAATATGTATGATGAGCACCAAGGAGAAGCTCTATTCACGCAATGGCAACTGAGGCTAAGATGATTCCTTTGGGACGACCCTGAGGTTGTTGCGTCCTTTAAAGCGATAGGTTAAAAATATCAGAGCTATTTGGCACGCTAAAATATCAGAGCTATTTGCCCACGCTACCTATAGCAATGATAATATCTTATATTTGCATTTCAACTTAGGGACGTGAAGCATCTGGGGTGACAAGTGAAATAGTCTGGAAATGAAGAGGAAATCCGTCTACTAGGAGCCGAACGATTGCTCCAAACCGAAAGGAATGCTCGCTTGGTTCTTCCCTCCTATGTAACGAGGTTAACCTGGGCAAAATCAGACAGGTTGGGGGCATTGTCATAGTCCCCTTACTGGCATATGGGGGGTGGACAGATGGTTGCCAGTATCAACTGCTTGACTTCAATGCCCTTCAAGCTCTCCTGGAGGTACACTGTTCTCCCCCCGGTTAGCCACTGCCAGCCATAACCACATGCCACCTTTCTACCCTGCAGGGTGTCAGTGGCAGACCTGGGAATCTGGTGGACAGATCCTCAGTGGGTGTAAATTGCCATATCTCCATCCCTCCAGCTGAGGGTGTGCCCCTGGATGTTTAATATACTTCTTTATGTTGTGGTAGTGGCTAGAAACCCTGGGTATGGGTCACCACAACCCTACTGCGTTAGCACGGTAAACACACGTAATGAAAAGATGGCTGTCACAGGGTGCCCCTGGGCTGGGGAGCCTCAGGCTAAACCCACCTTGATTGCAGGATAAGTCCCACCTGAGTCAGGGAAATTCCTTCTAAAGGGCAGTGGGTGGCAGCAGTGAGGGGGGACTGGACTGATGGACAGGCAGATGGACAGACAAACCTGCAGGTAATAAACAGGACTCCTGCAGGGAAGAGCTTGATACCAAAGGGTTTGGAAGCCACAGCCAGAAACCCAAGATGCCAGGCCTGGGAGCCAGAGGAGGAAGAGCCTTAGGCAAGAAGGCTTGGGAGGAGTGTGGGCCGGAGCTTGCTGGAAGTGAGCATGCTCCCACATAAGACCTGGGACAAGACACTGCCAGGAGGAAAAGTCTGTGAGTGAATCAACACGAAGGTCAAATTGGGGGTCTGTGTTTTGAGATCCTGAGTTTTGTTTTGGAGCTTTATTGACGTGAATCAGCGTGGAGCCCTGAGAATGGAGGGTGGGGGTGAATGGACGAGAGAATCCTGTCCTGATTTTTCACACCCACCCTCTGCTCACTCTAAATTATGTATGCATGTATTTTAAGGAAGAGAGGGAACTGTAGAGTTTGCTTGAGTCCCTGCCTCCTTGCCTCACTTACAGCCTCATTGCAAGTTCCAAAGGGGTAGCCGTATTAGTCTATTGCAGAACAACAAAGAGTCCTGCAGTGCTTTTAAAGACTAACAGATTTATTTATCACATGAGCTTTCGTGGGAGAAAATCCCACTTCGTCTGACGAAATGGGATTTTCTCCCAAGAAAACTCATGCGAAAAATAAATCTGTGAGCCTCATTACAGTTTCTTCCTCTTTTCCTACAGGATTATTATCATCTGTATTGGAGGACTAGATTAATAGATTCTAAGGGCAGAAAGACTCATTGGCTATGTCTACCCTTGTTAATTTAAGTCGATTTAGCATGTCCACACCTAAATTTTAAGTCGACTTTTAGGGGACCCTACAAAGTCGACCTAGTACGTCCACAGTGGATGCCTAGGTCGACTTCTAGGGGCTAGGGGGACCTGGGATAGGTCCACGGTGGCAGGGGGGGCACCCTTTGCCAAGTGCCAGGGGGCTCAGCCTTTGCCCCATTATACCTTGGTACAATGGGGCAAAGGGGGACAGGGACCCTGGCAGGGCATGGGGGCAGGGTGGGCAGGGCTCTGCCCTGCCCTGTGAGGGGGCATGCCAGGCTCTCCTTGTGCCAGCCACCCTGGCAGGGAGGGCAGTGGATAAGTCCTGGAGAGCCCTGAGTCGACTTAGGGCTGCTCTGCATCCATACTGGCTTAAGCCGACTTTAGAAAGTCGACTTAAAAGTAAGTTTAACAAAGTCGACTTAATTTTTCCTTAAGTCGACTTAAGCAGCTGCTTCAGTTGATTTAAGGAAACTGTAGTGTAGATGCAGAGTAAATTAAGTCGACTTAAGCAAGCTTAAGTCGACTTAATTTACAAGTGTAGACGCACCCATTGTGAGCAACTCATCTGCCCTCCTATACGATATCGGCCATAGGGCATTCCCCTAAAAAATTCTTGTCTGAAGGCGAGAAGAGCTATTAGTAAATAGAAATCCAATCTTGATTTTAAAATTGCCTATAATGGAGAACCCACCACAGTTCTTGATAAGCTGTTCCAGTGATCAATTACTCACATGGTTAAAATTTTACACCTTATTTCCAGGCTGAATTTGTCTAGCTTCAACTTCCACTGGGTCAGGACACCCTGGAGCAGATAATAACAGTCATAGTCACATAGTAAGAGAGTGCTGGAGAGATTTTATTTTCTATAGGCTAAGACAGATAAAGGGAAAGAGATACAGAGAGAGATGAAGAAACTTGTTCAAGGTCACAGGCACAGTTGGGACTTGATTCTATGTCTCCTGATGCCCAGTCCTCAACCTAACCACTAGCACATGCTGCCTCTTAATATAAAGGTGGGGATGAACAAGGCAGGGTTTTCAAGGCAGGCATTGCTGACTATTAATGTGTACTGAGTCAGACTCAGTGGGCTTCTTTCCTTGCAGCTGTGAATTACTTCTGCCCTATCAGTCCTGCCTACCTTGCTTTGGATGCCATCTGTCTCCAGCTTGAGGCTGAGCATCCTCCAAAGCACTCTTTCTCCAGGTCAGGTCCTGAGGATGGGGTGGTGGAAATGTGGGTAGTTTCCCCTTTTCCTATCTGTGCCAGGACTGTCCTGTGCATAAAGAGGACTGCCATCTCTAGGGCTGTTAAGACGACATCTCCCAGTGCCAATGAAATACATTGCAACACAAATGTTCCCCCTCGGGTGTTTCCTAGGAGCAGACTGTTTCTAAGCTGAGACCGTGTTTCACGCAGATCAGTAGCAGGCATCCAATGGCGACGAGCCTGTCGCCATTCCTGGGTCCAGCTGTGCAGCATCAGTTAGAAGAGGGCCCGCTTTCCTTTTGATGTGTCTTGAATGCTTCGTGTTTATTACAGCTGAGCAAACTTACAGCCATCAACCGGTGGCATTTCTTCCTCCCTCATCTCCCGTGACTTCGGCGGCACCGTTCAGAGCTGATTTCTGATAGCTTCGTTACAGCCTTTTGCTGATTGAAGGCAGCGCCACGCAGGCTGAGATAAGTAGGGGGGAAGTGTAGTTTGTTAACGAGAACTAGAACTGTCTGTCAGATAAAAGACTGTGGAATCTAATAGATGGCAAGATCGATTCGGCAGCTCCCTCTATAAACCTCTAATCATGTTCTGATTTTAAAAAACTGGACATATTGCATGAAGAAGAGAGGTAAAAAGACCCCCACCCCGACTTTAAAGGGCTAATTCTGGGATTTATACCAAAAAATAATGTGCAGTACTCTCTCTTCCAATTTTTATGAGAAATTGTGGTCATGTAAGGGAACATGGTGCTTAGTGAAGGGTAATAAAAACTAAGGAACATCTCTTATAGAAAAGGCCTATAGAACTGAATATTAAATTGAATATTAAACCAATAGTGTGTTGTAGTATTTACTCAGCAAACAAACAAACCTCCCTCTCTAGGCTGTGAAAGAAACTTCTCCTTTGCACAGCATTTTAAACTAGACTATAGAGTTTAACAGGGAATTATGTGCCTGCTAAACTGTATAGGTTGGCTGAAAAATCCTGTTGAACTCACTATTAAAGTTGGCAGGGCTGCTCCATAACAGGAAAGATTCACCATAGTGTAACAGGCTAGCAAAGCAACGACATTCAAAATTTGGAAAAGGGAAGTGGATCAAGAGTAGAAAAAGATGGCTGAGTTCTGCAGGTGTGCTGAGGAGGTTGGTGGGTTGCTGGTCTGTCTCCCCAGCCCAGGAAGGATTCAATATGAAAATCCAGAGTCTGTTCTGACTCTTTACAAGATAACATTGAAACAAAGCTATTTCCCATCCCTCTATAGTCATGGTGGCCACACTGCTTCCTAAAGCTTTTCTCCAACTGAGCTCTCAGCTCTTTATAGGTCTCAGCTGATCCCATCCCAGTGGGAGCAGACAACTGAAGAGGGGTGGTTAGCCCCAGGACCATAGTCTCCTCAAGAGGCAGACCACTCTGTAATGGGGGCCATCAAAAGGTTAGCAACAGTTTTGGGGGGCTGCATCTCTTTCCCCTCCCCCAGTTATGTCTATAGTTGGTTGACTAAAGTGGAAAAATCAATTTTGGATGAAATTAGTTTGCAATTCTCCACCCTTCCCCACCCCTCCAATTATTATTATTTTTTTTTTGGAAAATTTTTAAGATTTCAAATAGCGTCCTGGTTGGTTGACAACCATGGACAAAATATTTGTTAGTTGTTTCCCAACTTTTTCCCTGATTTTTTTTCCTCCTGGTTTTGAAATTTTTTTGTTGAAAGATTTCAAAATCCAGCCCTATTCTGATGAGCTCTAGCTGTCCCTGTCATGGCCCACTAAGCCTGTCAAGTCTCTGGCACTGGCCAATCACTGATGCTCGAGAGGAAAGACACCGCCCTCCTCATACATAGGAGCTAATCCTGCTCCTGTTGAAGTCAATGGAAAAATTTCCATTGACTTCAGTGGGGCAAGATCATGCCCCATGCTGATTGTGCAATACTGTTTGAGTTTTGCAAGAGGAGGGCTTGACCCTGTTGAATTTGCCCCTTGAAATATCAGAATGATTGCTGATAGATACTGGCCTTAAAAACAACTTTGTTGTTCAGAACCAGGGTGTGGAAGGATGTTGTCAATCGCTCATGGCCACTTTTTCCCATTTTCCTAAAGGCTCAATGAGTTTTTGACCATCCTACCATAATGGGGTTATTTTACTTGTCCAGTATTTTATTTAACGCATTACATTTTTTGTGGCAACCTTCCATCACCCACCTTTCTCACCATGCAACCAATGTCCACCAGATACATGTACAAAAGTCTCATAAGAATCCCCTCCTCAGTTCTAGCCACTAGACAATACTGCCTCCTAGACTGCAAAAGCTGCTGTGGTGGGGGTGTGGCAGGTTTGGGAATATTTGCATTCAGGAAGGCATCCTTTCTGATGGTGCGGTAACCAAATGAGGCTTAGCTGTAGAGTGGTTCAGACTTCTCTTTCATCTTATGCACAGCTTAGCACATTACACCCTAGACTTAAAAGCTTTAGCTGGCAGTGGACCTTTTTTTTTGGATCATGGGGCGTTAAAAGATTATTCCGAGTCATTACTCTAAAGTATTAATATCCACATTGTGCTTCTTAAATGATTCAGGTAAAGAGGCTGCATGCCAACTGCATTTGTGACATCTGTTAGCCAGGCACAAGAACTCTTCCTTTCATCTCTAACCTGGAATTTAAGAGAAAAACGTGCTCCCATGTTAAAAATTGAGCTCATTCGGAAATCTTTTCGCTCCATCTCTCGAGGGGTCAATTAAGGCATCTCTCTTTCCTGCCACCCTGGCAAAAAAGGATCTTCCGCTCCTCTTGTTTTGATTAACTATGTTGTTATAAACAGACGATGCAGCACAAGTGAGGGAATCTAATCTGCTTTCTCCCCTTGCTGAGGTCCTTGTAAATGAGTCAATTAATTTGAACCAGTCCCTCCTTGTGCTTGAAAAGGTGCAAAGCCGGCACATCTCTTGAATCCTGCTGAGGTCTCAGGATGGGGAACGCAATCAAATACCACCCCTCCTCCCCTACAGCTCTTCCCTGCTTGCACAGAATGCTGCAGATATCCCCATTTTAAGAGATTTCCCTGGTTTCTTATTTCCGTGTGAAAGATGCTCCGAAGCTGGCATTTAAATTTTTATGAAGTGCCCGCATTATCATCTTAATAAATCCTTGTTTGGTTTGCTGAATGGATCCCCATTGATGTTAAAGAGTTCATATGAAAATTAAAATGGCAGTATATCTTCTTAATCAGGCAAAGGTACGGATAAAAAGAAACAAATGCCAGCTGGAAATAGTGATTTGCTGCAAGGGGCTCTTCTTCCACGTTGTCTGAAAAGGTTAATTTGGGGGCCATGGGGACTCAAAGGAAAAGTAGAATCGTCCCTTATCATTAGGAAAAAACGAGGGCTGGATTGCACTGCTGTGTTTTGCAGTTCATCCCTGTTGAATTATTTATCCCTGACAATGAGTTGCATAATGATTGCCACATAAAAGTTAAACTGATTTCATATTTCATAGGTGAACAGCTGAGGCTGGGTACATCATGCCTTTGATCTGGCCTGTCCTTTAAGGTACACTAATTTACAGGCTTAATTGGTGGTGGATTTATTAGGTGACAGGGGAGGGTTGCTTAATTAATTTTTTATTCCGAACAACTTTTGGCTTGCAAAAGCAAGATGTTTCCTGGGTGGATTTTTTTTTTTTCTCATCCAGATCATAGCTTCAAAGCAAGGGGGCTCATTTGCTATGCTCTGCGAAGGAATCATTCAATAGGCCAGAGTGCAAAATTGAGCTTCACTTGTTGGACTGTTCCAGTGACAGCACCATGATCTAGTGGCTAGGCGACTCAAGTGACTCAAAACTGTACAAGGCTCACCATTATTCCCAGCCTCAGTAACTCAGTCAGAAGTTAGGAGTCTATACAGGTGTAAGGATGTAAGCAAGGTTAGGAATCTGAGAGCCTCTCTTGCTTAGCAGCTAAGTAGGGAGGGGGGTCACTGATTTACCTGTGCTTGGTATTTGCATGACACTCAGCATAATTTCACCCAGAGGCTGGGCATGATGGGAGTTGGTATGTGTGACTGGTTCAAATCCTCTAAATCTGGTGTTTTATCAGAAGGGGGAAAGGAAATATTGTTCTTTCATGATATGCTACTCTTTGATTGTATATCTGTTATTGACCAAGCAGCTGATGGAAACGTCACCATCAGCAATAGAGAACTTGGAAAAGTGAGCAACCCTAGTTTTCAGAATTGTAAAACCAGGTGGGGAGGGGTGTGAGCACTAGCTCTGCTGGAGCTGTGCCTTAAGTCAACACCTATTTCCCCACCCATTGTTAAAGAATAGACCTAAAGATTCCTTGTAGAGGCTCTATTGTTACTTTGATTGAGCTGGAATCACCAGGGAAACAGACACTTCCCAGCGAGCTGAAATCACTAGGGAAGCAGACACTTCCCAGCAAGCTGAAATCACTAGGGAAGCAGACACTTTCCAGCAAGCTGAAATCACCAAGAGCTGACAGCAGGCGGAACCAGCGGACAGCAGGTGTGAGCAGCGGGCGGAGCCAGCAGGCAGAGCCAGTGGACATGAGGTGTGACCAGCGGGCGGTGTGGCGGAGCCAGCGAACAGCAGGCAGAGCCAGCGGACAGCAGGTGTGACCAGCGGGCGGTGTAGTGGAGCCAGCGGACAGCAGGTGTGACCAGAGGCCAGCGGCCTCCTCCTACCTGGGGAGGAGGAGTTTGAACCTTGGTTGGAACACGCCACAGAAATGCTACTGCAGTGGGCCGCCCCTGATTGTGAGAAGCGGAGATGCCTGATAGAGGGGCTCAAGGGCCCAGCTCTAGACGTGATCCGTACCCTAAAACTCATTGACCCGGATGTCAGCGTGAAAGATTGCCTAGAGGCCCTCACTCATGCTTTTGGAGAAACTGAGAGCTCAGAGGATGCCTATTGCAAATTCCTCAGCGTCAAACAGGAAAGGGGTGAGAAGGTTTCTCACTATGTACAAAGACTGGAGAAACTATTACAGAGAGCTGTCATGAGAGGAGCTGTGGCTGTTGAGAAAATGGATCAGACTAGGTTAGCTCAAGTTCTGCGAGGAGTTCAATATCAGGACTTCATCCCACTCCACCTTCGGCTTAGGGAGCGACAGAAAAGCCCACCAGGCTATTCTCAGCTGATTAAAGAGATTCGAGAGGAGGAGGAAAGGCAGGGTACCCATGAGAATGGAAGTCAACCCTGTGAGGCCACAAGTGCAGCATTTACTGGATTGCCCGGTGCGTTGATGGTCAATGGTGCAGAGGAACTGGCTCAACAGGTGCAGATTCTGACAGACGAGATGGCTGAGCTGCTGAACACACACCGGACAGCAGGAGCTTGTGGACACACAGAGGCCACGACTGCCATGGTTCAGAAGACCAAATATGGAATACGAGATACAACGGGACGACAACCCTTGTTCTGCTACCGATGTGGCCAGGAAGGCCATATTGCAGCGAGATGTCAAAATGATGGAAATCCCACATTAGTATATCAAAAGCGACAGGCCACTCGAGGAAAGCCAGGAAACAGACGCAGAGTTTGGGGAAGGGAACCACCCAGGTTCTCAGGACCTGAAGTCCCCGTTGGAAAAGCCTGTCCACCCAGAATTCCACCAGGGCTGATAGGGCCCCGAGCAGAGGTCATGGTAAGGATCGAGGGGATGGAATGCAGAGCGATTCTGGATACGGGGTCCCAGGTGACCATTATATTTAAGTCATTCTATCAAGAGAAGCTTGCACACCTACCTATACAGCCCCTGACAGGGCTTGGCTTGTGTGGTCTTAGCATGGATGAGTACCCATATGAGGGATATGTCATAGTGCATCTGGAGTTCCCAGAGGATGTTGCCGGGGTAAGAGAAGAGGTGGACACTGCTGCTTTGATATGTCCTGACCCGAAAGGGACTCTAGAGGCGTCTGTCCTAATAGGGACCAACTCTAGTCTCTTCAGAATCCTCGCTGAGTACTGCAGACAACATGCTGGAGACCAGTACCTAAACACACTGATGATCCATTCACTTTGCGCTGAGGCTTACAGGAAAGTTGAGAACACTAGAAAGGAGACGTCTGAGCTGCCAATGGGTATGCTGAAGTACGCAGATGCAACCCCTCTGGTGTTGCCTGCCAAAGCAGAAAGGGAAGTACCTGTCATGAGTTCTTGCCTGAGAGACAACAAGGGAACATTAGCACTGGTAGAGCACCCAACTGAGGGTGGTCCTCCTGAAGGTGTACTGGTCCCCAGTGGAGTCATAACTTTGCCTGCAGACGCGCAGGAGAGGATGGTTATATTGTTGACTAATGAAACTAGCCATGATGTTGTCATGAAGCAAGGGCAGAAGATAGCAGATCTTTTTGAACCTGAAGCTATCATGAAACCCCAAGGTGGAACTGAAGTCACTGAAATAGATCCTGCAAGATTTGACTTTGGAGACTCACCCCTGCCTGAAGAATGGAAGGATCGCTTAAGGAAGAAGCTTTGTGAGAGATCCAGAGTTTTCTCACTTGATGAGTGGGATGTCGGGTGTGCCAAAGGAGCAAAACATCATATCAGGCTCCAAGACTCTCGACCCTTCAGAGAGAGATCTAGGAAGATTGCTCTTTCAGAAATGGAGGATGTACGACGCCATCTCCAGGAGCTATTGGCGAATGGCATCATTACAGAATCCCGTAGCCCATATGCATCTCCTATTGTGGTAGTACGTAAAAAGAGTGGAAAAATCCGAATGTGCATTGACTATCGTACCCTAAACCGACGCACCATAGCTGACCAGTACACCATGCCTCGGATTCAAGATGCCCTAGACTGTTTGTTGGGGAGTCAATGGTTCTCAGTTTTGGATCTCCGGAGTGGATACTATCAGATCCCACTAGAGGAGGAGGATAAAGAGAAGACAGCTTTCATAGAGGTCAGACTAGATGACCGTACTGGCCTCTTCCAACGTTGGGTCCTAGATGTCCATTTCACTTGATTCAAACACATGTTGGTCAAGTTTACCAAGCAATCCTGACCAATTACTTTACCAAGCAATCCTGACCTGTTCTTATTTTACTTGCAAACTCCACCGTTAGTGTCTTCTGCAAAATTCACCAGCAAAGATTTTATCATTTTTATCAGCTCATCAATATTCATGCCAGTTTGGCAGGGACAGAAGCTGTCGGATCCATTCTACCACTGGCCTGAGAGTAGGGGTGAGATGTGGTCACAGCCCTGATGTTGGGGGAAGAATGGCATTGAAACCGACCTGTCCTGGCATGAGCAGTGGGAAGAGAGGAGGTCCCCACTAAAGGGGTGTGATGATGAGAGCTCATCAATTCCCAAAGGTTTATTATAATCAGCTGACTTGATCTCCTGCAGAATGCTGGCTGTAGAATTCCAACCAGGAGTTCCTGGAGCAGAAAAGATGGTTTTTCCCTTCTTCTGTGTCTGAAGACTTGCAGCTACTGGCTCTGATACTGGGTTGGCTAGGAGGCGCACCAGCTAGTGCGGGATTACTTTCCTGAGTTTGGGGAGATTCAGCGTAGCAAACTGGAGAAGCCACCGAGGAAATCATGGCTCTGATGCATTATTGAAGGTTTCATTCACATCTGATCTTCACACCAAACTCCACTCTTCGTTTTAGACAAGATGTGCATGGAGCTGTTGTTCGAGATGGATCTCTCCTGACAAAGAACTTAGATAGACAAGACCTTGGAACTTAGGTGCTATTTTTTATTGTTAGTGCAGGACGGAGCCTCAGAACAGTCACTCCTGCCCCTTTTCAACAGGCCACTGCACATGAGAAAGTGCCTCTTTGCAATCTGCAAGGAAAACGCCAGTTATGAAAACATTACCTGAAATAAGACAAAGTGAATCCTTGCAGAGCTTTCATCTTAGAAGCAGTACCAGGGGAGGTAGAAATGGGGGAAAGAAAAATTGGAGATCTAAAATGTCTAAATGTTTGTCTCTTCTCAAGGCTGATCTGTGTGCACAGGCCACTCTCCATTTACTGTGCCCCTTAAAGCGCTATTGCAAACTAACAATGCCTAACGACTTTTCACTGGGGCCCCGCTAGCTCTTGCCACGCCGCATATTTATGAGGACGTGGGTTTTTCTCTTAACAAGAACATGATAAACTTGGGATGGCTCGCTCACTGAACGAATGGAAACAAGGACATTAAGACAAAGTCCGCATCCCAGGGCAGGGGAATCAGGGACAGCTGCATAATGCCGTTGGTTTAACACAGTGCCGCTCCCTAGGAATATGAACTCCAGCCCCCAATATCCTCCCCCTGAGGTTACACAAACTGTGCAATACTAAGTAATATGCTAGAACTGGTCAGCAGCCTGTAAACATTGGACTAACTTCTGAACACAATTGCATTAGGGACTGGCCAGCAACCTAGATTAGATAAACTGTATTCCATTGTCATCTGCACTGGTAACTATGTCAAACCAAACAGCTGATGCTAGTTAGTACGTCTTTGTGCTGGTGCAATCTGGCCTCCGGGGCCAGGGCTGGGACTGGGGCCGGGGCTGGGACTGGAGCCCGCTCTCCCCTCCCCCTGCAGGTGGCCTTGGCGGCGCTGGAGCCGGCTCCCCTGGCCTCCGGGGGCAGGGCCAGGGCTGGCTCCCCATGCCAAAGCCTCGACCTCCCGGCCCAGGCCTGCTCCCTGAGGGGCAGAGCGGGCCTATCAGCCCACCACGCTCTCCTCCAGCATGGGGGGCAGGTCCTCACTTTGGCCAAGTGGCCCTGGGCCCCGCTCCCCCCCATGGGACTGCCCTGTTTACGGCCCCCTATGCTATTACAACTGACTCTCCCCTAATAGATGTATATGTGCGGGAAGTGGGGTGCAAAGTGGAGAGGCAAGCTGGAGAATTCTAGTCTATGTCTACACTAGGAAAAGTTAGGTCGACTTTGTTAAGTCGACTTAAAATCGACCTTATTAAATCGACTTAAGAAATTGCTGTCCCTGGACGAGGACTAAGTCCACTTTGTTAAGTTGACCTAACTGCCTTTAGGTCGACCTAACAAAGTGGACTTAAATGTCCACACTGGGCTTAGGTCAACCTAAAGAAGGGTTAGGTCGCCCTAAGCAGGCTTAAGTCGACCTACTCGCTGGTTCTTAGTAAGTCGACGTAAGCGTTCATTAAGTCGACTTAAGGAATTTCTTAAGTCGACGTACTGAAAGCCTAGTGTGGATGCGGCTTTGTTTAAGTCAACTTAAGTCTCCTTAAGTCGACTTAAACTGCCAGTGTAGACATAGCCCTAGTGTGCATCCGCTTTTAGGTCTCTCCTAAGGGGAACAAGATTTGGGCTTTAATGGGTCCTAACACATTTTGCAACCATTCCCCAACTTTTGATCCCTTTACGAGTTTGCTGCAGTATAAAGCTATACAGCTTTATAGAGTTTGAGCCTGTCCCAGACTCTGTCTCTTCTAAGTATTTTCCTTTAATCCTACAAAAAGCATGTGGGAAAAACAGGGTTGAAAAAAGAAGCCAAAACAAGAGGTAAAGCACAGCAGAGAGCACCTGTGATCATCCAGCTTAAATCCTTGCTTTTGCTGTTTTCTGATGCTCAGTGTTTGAAAACGATTCTTTGTCTGGGAGCTACAGAAACTTTTCATTTGATTCTTTTTCTATCAAGGAATCCCAGCTCCCACTGTCTCAGTCCACTATGCCTGCAAGCAAATGTGATCCAAGGTAGAGAGGGCTTTGAAAGAAAGATGGATCCGTGTGCTGAATAAAGCTGTTGAAAGGGAGGACAAAAGGAGATCCTGGAGGTTGCAGGGGAACAACTACATTCAAATGTCAAAGGGGAAAGTCTTATTGATTAAAGGGACCGATCCCTTGCGGTGCTGAGCAGTTAGAGTTTCACTGACTGCAGCGGGTGTTGAGATGGTTAGGCCATCGCACAACTCTTGGGTAATTTTATTGGAGAATTCACCTTCTGTGCACCCAGGGACAGAGAGAAAGAATTCAATAGCATCACCACGAGGATAGCTTTTACAGAGAGAATTTCCTCCCTGTGCATACAGATGACAAGCAGTATCAATTATGTTCCTAGCGTAGCTTGCAAAGGCAGAAATCAACTCTGAATATTTTATGGCTTTAATTACGTTGCCCTGCGGGTGCATCTGGGGAGCTGTTTATTAGGCCCAGGGATGTTTCTTTCATAGAATCATAAAAATATAGGACTGCTAGGGATCTCAATAGGTTATCTAGTCCAGTATCCGGCACTGAGGCCAGAGGCGGCTTTTGGGGTAGACGAAGCAGGCACACGTCTAGGGCCCCAAGCAGTAAAGGGGCCCCATCACCTGCTTTGCCTACCCCAAAAGCCATATCTGCCTCAGTTGGCAGCAGGAGGAGGAGCTGGCCCCCGGGGCAGGGAAGCCAGGGCCACAGAAGGGGGGCTCCCGCAGCCCTATAGGGGGTCCGCAGTGGGCCTTCGCCTAGGGCCCCCAATAGCCAAAGGCCGCCTCTGACTGAGGCAAGACAATGTATTATCTAGACCTTCCCCGACAGGTGTTTGTCCAACCCGTTCTTAAAAAAACTCCAATAACAGAGATTCTCCAGCTTCCCTACACAATTTGTTCCCATGTTTAATGACCCTGACGCTTAGGAAATGTTTCCTAATATATATCCTGAATCTCCCTTGCTGCACTGTAAGCCTATTACTTCTTGTCTCGTCCTCGGTGTTCTGTCCTTTCCTTCTATGAAGGGTTTATTTCCTTCTCTCCCAGTTTTGCGTGGCAGAATTTTTCATAGAAGACAGTAACAGGTCATCGCAGCACTGAGGTGAATCAACAGTAACGCTCAACGTGATGTCTCCCAGTCCTTTCCACACAGACTCAATAGCTGGATGATTTTTCTTAACAACTCAATTGTCAGCAGCATATAGATTTTACAGGGCAGCAAGGGGGAGTATATTCTTTGCGGGAATGGAGAAGAGCACCTCTATCTGCAATGTGGGCTTGTGGTACATCTAAATTATTGCATTTACAGTCTGATCTCAAGCCCATTGAAATCAAGGCCCTCAGTGTTTAGATGCAGTCATATTGGGCATTCTAGAAATAGGTAACATTAGCAAAGTGTTTTGTATCTATTTCCAGTCTGGTCCAGGCCACATAGGGGATAAAAGCCTCCTTATGCTAATTGCTATCGGATCTACTCTGTTAGCTCAAGTGATAAAGCCTTGTGCACTGGAACTGAAGGTCTTGGGTTTGGACTGTGCTGATGAAGCAGATGGGGTTTATTACAACCACCAAAGACAGGTAGAGTTTAATTAAATGTAGGCGGAGATTAGAATTGCTGGCTAAATCTATTCATATAATGGAGGTTGACCTAAATTTCCTGGAGAGGTAAAAATACCTGCAATACTGTGTCTAATAAAAACGGTAAGGACAAATCGTAGCTTGTTGCTTCTAAACGGTCCTCCCCCTCTTCTTGTCCCCCCCCCACCCCGAGCTCTGTATCTGTTACCAGTATCGATCCTTTGAACTCATGTATTTAGACAGTTCTGTAAAATGACATGAGATAGCAGCTGCCGTCAGTTCCAGGAATCAATGTCTTCAGAAGTGTTGCTTCTGATATGGAAGCAAAAGGCAATTGCCCTACAGCTATAAGAACTTGGGCTATGAAACCGTCAGATTTCACAAATTGAACAGGATTGAACCAGCTCAGCCTGGGAGACTTCCATAGCATACAGGTGCTGTAGGCAGTGGGCTGATGACTGAATGAGTGGTATGCTTCCCTTCGAATCAGTACTCAGTGTCCCAACTGAGTTGTACGTGCTAGGGGAGACGCCTCCTTTCGTGTGTGTTTGTTCTAACACTCGGGGTCATTAAAAATCCATGTCTTTTTTTGCAAGGCTGGAGAACGTTAATATCCTGGTCCGATACCAACTGGGTAAGATGATTTTCCGTCTCTCTTTATTATTACAACGTTGTGTGTGATAATAAATGTACTCTCATATCTGCGAAGTGGGGCTGAAAGGAAAAAAGAACAAAAGGTCCGTAGCTGTTGTTCTTGTGGTATCAGAGTTTAGGTTGTTTCAATGTCTTCATCTCTTCACATATTTGGGATTCTTTTAAATTTAACTCTGGATTCCCTGAGATTTAAGGGCTATTTTTATTGTTTGCTCTAGTAATGGCTTTAAACTTAAATTACTTATATGTATTCTTTATCTTAATATTTTTGGTCTAGGTACTGTATTTAGAATATTACCGATCAGATTTTCCTTGGGATATTTTAATCAAAAGCATATTTAAGGGATTCCTACTACAGAAGAGCCCATCAACAAGGAGTATAGATCATTGTTTTCTGTCAACATAGTCAGAATAAAATAGTTTGGAAATTATAGGCTAGATATAGCGGTTTCATGGTAAACGTGGCGATTAGATTGCCTAGCACAACTATATGTTCATGAGTTTCATAAATATGATTTTCAAGATTTAAAAAGAACCTTTCACACCTCGATAATGATCTAAAAATTGTTACACCCCCACCTAGACTAGCGTAAGAGATTTAAAAGGATATTAGATATGAGCGGTCATGATTTATGATTGTTATATAAATGCATATTTCCATTTCGAGAGGCCTGCGTCGCAGTTTGCATGAAAACAAACATTTAGCTGCCACGGAAATGAGAAATTGTGAAAGTTAATAGCAAGACAAATCTCCGTTACGCTGAGTCTTTAAAGCAAAAATGGGTATCTTTCTTGAAAGGAAGGCACCAGTTAACCCAGGCAGGAATCACTGAGTTAAGTTCCCTGGCCTGCGTTGTGCAGGAGATCAGACTAGTTGAGTATAATGGTCCTCTATGGCGTTAAAGTTTATGAATGCGTGGTACAAAATTGCTGTGGTTTGGGCTTAGTCTGGCCCAAAGTTAAGAGAGCTCCTCAGAGCTCTCCCTTCCCACGTAGGGTGCTAAGCATCTCTTGGGGAGCGCTCTGCATCTTGGAGGACTGGCCCCAGGGTAGGCTGGGCTGTTAATAGTTCACAGAACTGATACAGCTGTTTAGTTTTTGATGCCTTCTCAGTGCATTGTCATCCTTTCATATGCTTCAACTCTTTTAAGTTTAACTCTGAATTTCCTGGGTTTAAAAAAAACAAACAAAAAAACCCAACAAGGAGTCTGGCACTTTTAAAGACTAACAAATTTATTTATCGCATGAGCTTTCGTGGGAGAAAATCTCACTTCGTTATTTTTTATTGTTTGTCCTTGTAGTGGTTTGACTCTGCTTGCTGAAAATTCTCAAGCACTTTTAGACACTCAAAAATACCTGCTAACCCTTCTTAAAGTCTTTTCAATGGATCACGCTGTCCACTTGCCCTTTCACTCTATCCTGTATTTCTTGCTATGCCATACGTTCTAATGTGCTTTCCCCACATTCTCCCTTAGGGACACGAACCATGTTTTTAATGCCAAAGTTCTTTGCAATGCACCTGCACAGGTTAAGGTCCAATGGACATTTCAGTCTCTTTCCCCCACCTCCCCACCAAAAAAACCTCAAAAACAAACAAAACCAACCCTCCCCCCAACAAACCCCAAAGCTAAATTAGTTCCATGATTTCCTGGGGTTATTGAACCACTGGGAATCCGTCTGGCTACCCTACCAAATCCCCTTCATAATCCAGGTCAAGGAAAAACCTGGGTTTAGACAGGTGAATGTGACAAAGTCCAGGGGACTCGATGACCTCTCATGGCTCCTTCTGGTTTCTATGGCTATGTCTACACTAGAAAAGGTTAAGTCGACTTAATAAGGTCAACTTTCAGTCGACCTAAAGTCGACGTTATTAGGGCGACTTAACAAAGTGCTTTCCCTTAACCGGGACTTAGTAATTCGACCTAACTTCCCTTAGGTCGACCTAAGAAAGTGGACTTATGCATCCACACTGGGCTTAGGTTGACCTACGGAAGGGTTAGGTCGACCTAAGGAGGGTTAGTTAGAATACCTGGCGGTTCTTATTAAATTGACCTAAGCGTTCATTAGGTCGACTTAAGGAAGCCCCTTAAGTCGACCTAATGAAAGCCTCGTGTGGACAGGGATTAAGTTAGGTCGATTTAAGCCTCCTTAAACTGACCTAACTTGCCAGTGTGGACATACCCTATGATTCTATGAAAGCTTTTCAAAAGGCTAAGGACTTGTTAGTTAATGCAGTCTCAGACGTATCAACCCATACTTTAATCTTGATTTGCCTACATCATGACTCACTATTGGGACAGGCTAGTTCTCTCTCACAATATGTCCAAAAGGCAATTGACTTTGCTTCAAATGAAGCAGAAAGCAACTATGTGCAAATGGAAAAGGAGGCATCAGAAATTATTTCTGAGTATGCTATTGCTGATCTAGCTGTGTCCATGCTGGGGCATAAATCCGCTTAGTTTCAGAGCTTTGCGTGTGAATATTTCACAGCTGTAAGCAATGCAGCCATGTCAATCTAAATTTTAAGTGTAGACTAAGCCTCAGAATTAGCAGTGTTCCTATCAGCATTACCACAGTCTATCGCTCAGCTCAGCTCCCAGGGCTCGTTTTTTACAGGAGGAAGCCCTCAGTTCTCCAGTTGTACAGACAAACTATCAGCCTTGCTTTATGATATTTATCTGTATTGCTGTCCGGAGCATTAGTTAACAGACAGAGAAATCTCAGAAAAAGTTGTAAATATTGTATATGTAAACTGTCGTGAATGAGTTTTCATTGAAGTATGTTGGTGATGCATAAAAATGAAGTGACACGAGGATATCGGGATGCAAACCATGGTTTAATCTATACGTATGCATCACCAACTTCATTTTTATGAAATGGGTTTGAGGACACAGCATCCCTTTGTCTGCTTCTAAGTAACCTGTTACAATGCTGAGCATTAAAATAAAAGCTCTCCGGCTAAAGGAAGGCAGGGGATGTATTTGAATCATTTGGACTTTGATATTAAAATGCCACAATTTTAATGCAAGTGACCTGAAAAAACTCTAATGAGCCATAATCCTTCAGAAGAGATGTAACTGACCACAGGCTTCATTATTGGTCTGATTTTGACACCTTAGTGCTCTGATCACACTCTGCTTTATACACATAACTGCCTCTCTTTGCTGGGATGAAATAATCCTTTTTATGCAGGTGTTATAACATGCACACACTTTTTTCCCCTGTCTATATCAGGCTGTTTCATTGATTGCTTGTTTTCTCATCATACCTTTTAAATACCATTATCTCAGGGAGATATTGTAATTAAGCTTTTAATGAGTGACAGCACATGATAGTTACTTGTAATATATCCCAACAAAGGAAGTCTCACATTGATACTTTTGCCTTAAAATATGACTCTCAAGGCAAAGAATTAGATGCCTGCCTTTTAAACTCAGAAGCTTTGGCTTCAATTCCTGGTTGTTTGCTTTTTTCCCCCATCTGCTTTTTAAAAATCAGATACTCTTTGGAGGTAGACACTATCTTTCTATTTTGTGTTTATACAGCACCTAGCACAGTGTGGCTCCAACCCTAATTGGGGCCTATTGTATTAATTTTGGTTTTACAGGGCATCTCTTCGTTGGCCCCGTGGGCACCGCCTTCTAGGCTGGTTTTGCAGTCTCCTAGCCACAAATATCCATAGATCTTTCCCTTTCACCATGTGTATTTACGCTTCAGTTTCAAAGCGTAACAGAGGAAACACTGTAAGTATACAGCAGAAGATATCTTTCACACAGCTTTGTCTTCTCTACCTGGCTCCCTTTCTGAATCTCCCTTACTTTCCAGTTCCTGCCGAATATATGCTCTCAATTACTGAGCCAATTAGCCCCCACAATTACCACCCTAGTGTCAGAATCCCCCGCTGAAGCTATTTAATTAACTTCAATAAAGCCTGCAGTCTTCCTAGGGCTGCAGCAACCTCACTTACAAAGATGTTACCAATAACGCCATGTCAGAGCCCTGAAGAGCCAGCCCATGACCCGCTCATTGGCTAACATTAAAGTGTTTAAAAACAGTTTGGCTTCTGAGGCCCCAACCTGCTTCATACCTTACAAACACACTATTAAAATCCTTCTAACCTTTTATTAAAGATAGAGACAAGAAGGAAAAGAGTGAAAGCATTTGAAGATTAAAGCATTAAATAAGGGTTTTATTTAAACATCATGTCCTTGCTCTCTTTTCCTTTAGCTGGAAAAAGATTTTTAGAAAGAAACCTCCCCTGCCCGAGAGTCTCTTAAATGGTATTAAAGAGGGTAATAACTGTCATTTTGGGGAACGGAGACTATAGTTAAGACAGGCTGTAGCTGTTGTTGCCAAAATTCAATCCCATTTCCTAGAGGACAAAGCAAGACACATGTACACCCACACACACACACTCAGGGAGAAGGGAGAGGAAAGAACAAGAAACAGAGAAAATGCAGCTTCTGTCTTTGCTGTTGATTCTCATTTACACCCAGGCACGATACAGTCTTCTCAACCCTCCAGAGTCATGGCAAGTTTGTGGGTTATCTAGAGAACTCCTTTTAGTTGTCTCTTTCCGCCCAAGCTTACAGCAGCGTTTCGTTATATCCAGTCTTGCCTAGCTAAGGCAGCCTAGATACCAGACAAAAGGGGAGAGAGAGAGGAAGAAAAGAATAAAGGGTGGGGCCATGACAAAATCTGACAACTCATATGGCGTTAAATACACTCAGATACATGGAGGTGGCAATGTTACTTGGATCCTCTCTTTGGTTCAGTCTGGTGAGGACATCTTTTGAGATTAGGACAATGAAGGTCACTCCTTTGACTTTTTTTTGTCTCATGTGTGGCAGCCGTTGACAGATAGCTTTTTCTTCTTCATTTCCCTCCCCTCAAAGTTCTTTTCTTTTAAAGAACTTCAGTTGGAGCAGTGGATGGAACAGCCTCATTATTTGTTCACCAGTTCGGCCTAATTTACAACACACCAATTTTGGTTTCACGAGTTTCCACTCCCTTTCTTCTCTTGTTTACCATTCATTACCTTAATGCTGTCCTTGAATTATCTCAGTAGGCCTTGTTATTTCTCCTAATTCAGTCTGTCTCTCTTTTGTGCCTTTCCCCATCACTATTTCTTGCTATATATTACTGTGACATTTTACAAATGTTCACTCACTTTTCCACAATTGAGCTCAGGTAAGGTAAATTTCCCCTGAGGTAAATGGGTAGCCCAATTGTCACATGTTCGTAATCAACATTATCACAATTCTAGTTCTGCTGGTAAAAGCAGAACAGCCTGTGGATCTAGAAGAGGTTGTTACAGGATGTAAAAACTAATGGTATAGAAGCTTGAGGGAGAAATCCTGTCACCCGAGTGTGCATGCGTGTGCGCTGGGCTGAATGGTGATAATGGTTCCTTCTGGCTGTGGAATATGTGAGTCCTCCTGTTCACTTCCTTCCTTCACGGGCCATGAGGAGAAGAAGAGTTCCTGCATTGCCCTCAACATGCTCCTAACACGTGCAGCTCTGCATTAAGAATGATTAAATCACATGCTTCAGGGCTTCATCCGGTCATCTGCAAGGTCATCAGGAAGGAACATCATGTATTAAACGCACAGGCCCAGTGCTCTGAGACAGTCCTCTTTCTAGATCAGTGGTTTTGAAACTTAGGATCGGGACACAGTATGGGGTTGCAGAACCTCAGGCACTGGGTTGCGTCACCCCCTGCTGCTGCCGTCAAAAGACTGGAATACATTACTCAAAGATGTGATTGTTGGGTAGGGGGTGTAAATGATTTTCTTCAATTGGGTCCTGAGGAAAAAAGTTTGAAAACCAACTGTACTAGATGCCTGGCTGGTGTGTCTTGCCCACATGTTCAGGGTCAAGCTGACCACCAGATTCGGGGGCCAGGAAGGTATTGTCCTCCAGGCCAGATTTCAGGGACCTTGGGAGATTTTGCGCTTCTCTGCAGTGCGCAGTGTGATGTGTCTGCTGGGACCACCTGGGTATATCTCACCTAACTCCCTGCTGTCCCATGGCCTTGGTTCTTGGTAGTACCGTGGTCTCTCCTGTTCACTGTCAGTGGCACAGAATTTAGACTCTTGAGGACTCAAAAACTTTGGTCTAATGAAAATGTTTGGGTACAATGTAGGGGTTTTGGGGTGCAGTTTAGTGGCCTGTGATACAGAGATGGTCAGACTAGATGGTCTAATCGTCCCAACTCTATGAAACTAAGAAAAATGAATCACCCACTCATAAATTGAAGATGATCTTTTTCCCAACTTTATTTTAAAGTGTTAGTTTTTTGTGCACAGAACACACACTTGTGTGTTGAGCCGAGTTGCACATTTTTTCCCCTGTTACACTTTGACTTGATTTCCAGAGGTTTTAGCATCTGTTTCTATAATAGCTATGGAACTGGTCGTTATAGGATGGGATTTTACCACTGATTTCAATGGAAGCAGAATTAGATCAGGGCTGGGAGTTTTAAAAAAATTCCACACATAATATACTTTGCTGATGTACACCTCTGCCCTCCACTGAATGTAACCAGGACTGCTTGTATGCATGCCAAAAGCTGCTGTAAGAATCTCCATTAAGTTATGTAGGAGAAGGCCTATGTTTTATAAAGCAGAAAGATCTCAGTCTTGATTGACCATTATGTGACTGTGGCATCTTAAGTGGCCATAAATCTCTTACAAAATATGCAGATAAATTTTAGACATGGAGGAGAAGGATAATTTAAATGTGAAAACTAAATTCCATGGAACTGATGGGCAGCAGAAAGAAGATAATGCTGTTGCTTAAGGGTTACTGGAACAGAGGCACTACGCACGCAATAGCTAATTTCAAAAGAGGCTAAAAGAATTTTCCATGCTTGGATAAAACAGCCATTTCATAATGTACAAATATGCCCAGAACTTGCCGACAGAAGAAGTGGTACTCCTATCAGGCCCTCAAGGCAGGTGTGAAATGAAACCTTTCTTCTAGCAGATGATACATTCTCCTTATTAGTTTCAGCCCAGTGGCCATTGTTTTCCGTGTATTAATTATTTCATTTTTTTTCTTGTTTAGCACCTGCAGAAAGCTTTTCCTTTCAATAAACAGCTCTTTATTGACCAGCTGTATACTACAGATTTCTGCATCCAATAAAAAGTGTAGTAAATGGGGATATTAAATTACTCTAAAGCTCGGCGTAAAAAAAAATTTACAAAAGGACATCAATGCGGAGGATGTCACATATTAAAAAAAAAACCAACTACCTGAGTACAAATTTTGAAAGAGAAAGTAGTTAAGGACTGTGACGGGGCAGGCTTACCCTGCACTGCAGAAGCCCAGTGTGCTTTATGGGCGGCGGAAGTCCCGCCCCGTAAACCCTGTTGGGCATGCTCCAAGCGCTGCCTCGGTATAAAAAGCAGCAGCACAGCTCTTTCTAGGTGGACAAGTGCAGAGGAAGGACGTGCTCTAGAGGCTCCATCCCAGGAGCCATATCAGCCCCTACCAAGGAGAGGAAGCAATTCCAGCGACCGCACCAAGGAATCGGAACTGCCTGAGGACTGCAGAGGGACCGATGCCCAGGTGTTTGCCCCAGACAGAAGGTTCCAAGAACTCCTGGAGACACAGATGGTGACTGCTGCAGGAAGGGAGAGCAGGCAGATTGGAGCCCTGTGAGAAGACCACCACAGCAACCAGGTAGGAAGAAACCCAGGGGGCCTGAGTGGTGGGACTGGGGGTGGCGCATGTCTGAGTCACAGTGTTTCGGTTCAGATCCCCACTGATTGGTGCCATATCCCTGGCACGAATAGGGCCCTGGGCTGGGGCTCAGTGGATTGGGAGGCCTGAGGCCCCCTACTTGGGCACCATGCCCCATAGTGGACACCCCCTTCTTGCATTGACTCCGGCCACTAGGCCACGCTGCCCTGACCCCAGGGTCCTTATAGTGACTTTGTAAGGTTGTGGAGACACCCAGCCCCCTGCACATTCTGGATACTCCATACTAGGGGCTAGAAGGGGGGGCATGCTCCGCGACAAGGACACAGAAGTAAATGGTAATTGGGATATCATACAACATGGTTTTATAAAATGTAGGTCATGCCAGACCAACCTGGTCTTTTTCTTTGAGAAGGAAACTGATTTTTTTGAGAAAGGAAGTGGAATAGATCCCTGTATTTCAATAAGGCTTTTCATTCAGTTCCACGTAAGAAATTATTAGTGAAATCAGAGAAGATGGGGAAGATGAGAACTGTAAGGTGGGTAAGGAACAGGTTAAAAGGGAGATTACAATGGGTCATACTGAAAGGTTGGGGGGAGTTCACGAGTGGCGTTCCTTAGGGGTTGGTCTTGCGACCAATCTTATTGAACAGTTTCATTCATGATTTTGGCAAACAATATGGGAGTGTGCTAATAAATTTGGGGATGACACAAAGTTGGGAGATATTGCCAATACGGAGAGAAGGAGCACAAGAAGATCTGGAGGATCTTGAAAACTGGAGTAAAAGAAATAGGATGAAATTTAATAGAGCAAAGTGCATGGTCATGCACTTATGGACTAACCACACAAATTTTTGCTATAAACTGGGGACGCATCAGTTGAAAGTGATGGAGAAGGACAAAGACTTGGGTGTATTGGTCCATCACAGGATGACTATGAGTCACCAGCGTGATACAGGTATGAAAAAGCCTAATGCAGTCCTAGGATATACCAGGCTAGGTATTTTCAGTAGAGACAGAGAGAGGGCCATTACAATCGTACAAAGCACTGGTGAGACCTCATCTTGAATACTGTATGCGGTTCTGGTCTCCCAAGTAGAAGGAATGGAAAACCTACCTTTTGAGAGGAGACTCAAAGAGCTTGGCTTGTTTAACTTTACAAATGAAGGCTGGGGGAAGGTCTGGTTACTCTGTATAAATATATCAGAGGGATCAATACGAGGGAGGGAGTAGCGTTATATAAGTTAAGCACCAACACTGACACAATAACAAATGGATATATGCTGACCATCAACAAATTTATGCTTGAAATTAGAAGGTTTCTAACCATCAGATGTTCTGGAACATCCTTCCAAGGGGAGTAGTGGGGGCAAAAAAACTTAACTGCCTTTAAGACTGGGCATGATACATTTATGGAGGGGATGGAGTGATGAGACTGCCTATAACAGCATGTGGCTCAATGGCGATTGCCAATAGTAAAAATGTCCAACGGCCAGATAGGAACACTAGACGCTATGGGCTCTGAGTTACTGCAGAGAATTCTCTCTCAGATTTCTGGCTATGGGTCTTGCTCAGGGTTCAGCTGAGCACCAGGGTTCAACTGCCCACCCTGACAGGCTCAGGGTTCAACTGCCCACCATATCTGGGGTCAAGGAGGAGTTTTCTCCCAGATTAACAAACATGTGGACAGGGGGGATCCAGTGGACATAGTGTACTTAGATTTCCAGAAAGCATTTGACAAGGTCCCTCACCAAAGGCTGTTACGTAAGTTAAGTTGTCATGGGATAAAAGGGAAGGTCCTTTCATGGATTGAGAACTGGTTAAAAGACAGGGAACAAAGGGTAGGAGTAAATGGTAAATTCTCAGATTGGAAAAGGGTAGCTAGTGGTGTTCCCCAAGGGTCGGTCCTAGGACCAGTCCTATTCAATTTATTCATAAATGATCTGGAGAAAGGGGTAAACAGTGAGGTAGCTAAGTTTGCAGACGATACTAAACTACTCAAGATAGTCAAGACCAAAGCAGATTGTGAAGAACTTCAAAAAGATCTCACAAAACTAAGTGATTGGGCATCCAAATGGCAAATGAAATTTAATGTGGATAAGTGTAAAGTAATGCACATTGGAAAAAATAACCCCAACTATACCTATAATATGACGGGGGCTAATTTGGCTACAACGAGTCAAGAAAAAGATCTTGGAGTCATTGTGGATAGTTCTCTGAAGATGTCCGTACAGTGTGCGGAGGCGGTCAAAAAAGCAAACAGGATGTTAGGGATCATTAAAAAGGGGATAGAAAATAAGACTGCAAATGTATTATTGCCCTTATATAAATCCATGGTACGCCCACATCTCGAATACTGTGTACAGATGTGGTCTCCTCATCTCAAAAAAGATATTCTAGCACTAGAAAAGGTTCAGAAAAGGGCAACTAAAATGATTAGGGGTTTGGAGAGTGCCTCGTATGAGGAACGATTGAAAAGGCTGGGCCTCTTCAGCTTGGAAAAGAGGAGACTGAGGGGGGACATGATAGAAGTATATAAAATTATGACTGATGTGGAAAAAGTGGACAAGGAAAAGTTGTTTAAATACTCCCATAATACAAGAACCAGGGGTCACCAAATGAAACTGATAGGTAGCAGGTTCAAAACAAATAAAAGGAAGTTCTTCTTCACACAACGCACAGTCAACTTGTGGAACTCCTTACCTGAGGAGGTTGTGAAGGCTGGGACTATAACAATATTTAAAAGGGAACTGGATAAGTTCATGGTGGCTAAGTCCATAAATGGCTATTAGCCAGAAAGGGGTTAAGAATGGTGTCCCTAGCCTCTGTTTATCAGAGGATGGAGACGGATGGCAGGAGAGTGATCACTTGATCATTGCCTGTTAGGTTCACTCCCTCTGGGGCACCTGGCACTGGCCACTGTCGGTAGACAGATACTGGGCTAGATGGACCTCTGGTCTGACCCAGTACGGCCTTTCTTATGTTCTTATGTTCTTATCAGATTGGTAGAGACACAGTTTTTTGGGGGGTTTCCTCTGCAGCATGGGGCATGAGTCACTTGCTGGTGTAAATGAGAGTAAATGGTGCATTCTCCTTAAGTTGAAGTCTTTAAGTTATGATTTGAGGACTTTAGTAACTCAGTCAGAAGCCATGGATCTTTTATGGGAGGGGGTGGTGAGGTTCTGTGGCATGGAATGTGCAGGAGAACAGATTAGATGATCACAATGGTCCGATATGGCTTTAATGTCTACAAGTACATCAGAAGCTGTCACACACACACATCCAGTGCAGTCATAAACAGGTGACTGATTAACAATCCCCCCCTCACCCCTCTGCCCTTGAAACACATACACAGAGTTAGTTGGCTATCTTTTTCTTGGGAAAGCCTGTAGCCATTTGTCATCTGAATCTTGTGCCAACTAATTCTCATTTAGGTAACAAATTAGCCAACCCTATTCATGGACCTCACTCTGAGAACAGTCCTGCTGATGTCTGCTGGGCCATTCATGGAAAATGGTACTACTAAATGTGAGTTAGGGTATCGTAATCTGGCCCTGAATTAATTGAGTTCAGATTTAGACAGGAGATTTGCATCAGGTAGTAGACATGTTGCTCTCTGCATAGCAGGCCCTTTCTATACAATTGCTCCGACCTTGCCCTAAAAATTAACCCTCTCATGTTTATGGCTATGCAGTGGGGGTATTGTTGTACACCCAGAATAAATGTCCCAATACCCATCATAGGGTGAGACTTCCAGGAGCATGAAGTCTTGACCTAATTCTGGTTCCACCAAACTCAGTATCACTGAAAATCCCACCCATAACTCATTGAAGGTCCTTTCAGCCAAGGATTTCAAAGGGCTTTACCAAAAACCATCAAATCTCCCCTCCCAACATCCTGAGAGGTAGATAGGTAGAACATCCCCTCATTTTACAATGGGAACCAGAGACAATCGTATCCTTGGGGCTTTCCTTTAATAGAGTTATGGATAGTTCAAAAATGATTTATTCCTTATAAAGCATTCCTGAGTGTAGATAGGCGCTTGGTGTGTTGGGTTTTCCTAAGGATTCTGTAGCTCTTTCAGGAAGCTTGAAAGTAGGCCAGCTAGAATAAATGGAACCAGACAAGCTTGATCAATGGAGAAAGTCAGCTGCAGAAAGCCTGATGGTAATTTGAGCCCCTAGAGGCTTCTAGATATGTATGTCGCAAATGCTTTTTGGCGGGGGACAAAAAAGTGCTGCTTTATTGTCGGCCTTGTTTATGCCCATTGTGAGATTATAATAAATAGACGTGCAATTTTTCCATCAGTGTGAGAGAGGAGGCTATTGGGACTCAATCTGCTGAATTCAATGGGTTTACGCTCGTGTAAATGGGAATCAAGCCCGTATCTTTCAATGCTTTCTTTTCTGTTGTCTTTAGTTTTGTGAAAAGTTCCTGACATGGGCAGTGCTAATAATTATTCAAGATTCTGGGTTTACTAGAGCCCTCAGGAGCAGTCTACTTTTTGGTGTGGACTACAGAACATCTTGGTTACTTAGCCTGGCTGCTATTGGTTAGCTGTCTACTGGGAAGGCCAACACGGTGACTGTTACAACTTAATAAGCGGGTTGCCATCCCACAGCATGTATTCCTGATAGGAACCACACGTGTCCTATGTACAGTATCTGTATTTTAAAATAGGTTTAAATGGTGCCAAAACCTCTAATCATTGAGCAATCCAGGGCAACCATCCCTCTTTGGATGCATGGATATTACCTCAATCATATGAATGATGGTGACAATAAAAATCTGTTCCCTTTTTAAGAACTAGACTCAGGAAACCATTCACTTGTATAAACAGCGAAAACTGCAAAAAGCCTATTAACTGAAGCAAAATGCTAAATATTCTTATGCACCAGTAGATGTCCCTTATTCCTATATACACAGATAAACTCATACATCTCTTTTGCACAGCACTCCTGTAACACCTTTCCTCTCTGTCTGGCCATATTTCCTCTAAGTCAGTGGTTCTTAATCAGTGGCCTGTAGCAAGTGCATAGCCACAGGTGGGCCTGGGTGGACTGGGGCCTACCCACTTGGAGATGAGGCCCGCCCACCCACCGTAGCACCCAGCAGCAGTGTGACCTTAACAGCCACGGTTGTGGGGCCGCTCAGCAGATGGTGGCCATGGCCACAAGCAAAGCAGAGGCATTGGCTGCTGGGCAGCCCTGGCAGTGAAGTTCATGCTGGGCACTGCAGTGGGTGGCCTTCATCTCGCCACCTCTTTCCCCCCTCCCGCACAGCTCCACTTGCTACCTAGCAACTGGACTGTCTTAGGCAGCTTCCAATCATATGACTGGAAGCTGTCCTTGGCTGGGTCCATCCTACGGACTCAAGGACCCAGCCAGAAAACAGGAGCAGACTATGCCCTTGGTCTGTAGAGCATGTACTTGTTATCTGTGGAGAGATGGCAGGTGCCATGGTAGAGGCTGCTTCTTCCACATTTTCGGCTGCTGTATTGTACCCAAAGACAGCATCATATGAAATGTTTCCCTGTTACCACAGTCTCATGTAAGGAATCGCAGCTGTTGCTGTGAGGCTGTGATGCAATAGCAATTGAGAGTGGGAGCTGATCTATGTGATCAAGAAGGGGACGGGGTCTTCTGGACAACCTTCCTACCAGGACATGGTCCACACTATGAAGCAGTATGAGGCTCCCTTCTCTACGTATGTGAGTTCATCCTCCTGAAGCAGTAAAGAACAAACCCAGCAGAGACTCTAAAGGCGGAAAATGGATGGGCCACCCCATTAACACAAATAAGAATACTGTGGGTATTGTTGGGACTTAGCTGCAAGGGGAGCAGCTCTGGAAAGCTATGTTGGCCCTGGCTGTCTCCTCTATTTGGGGCATAAATAACTGGGCAGAAATGGAGATAGCTCACAAACTCTCCATGCCATCCTCCACCACCAAATAAGCAATCTGGTGTTCTGAAGTGGCCATGTGCTGAAGGAAGCACTGGATCTGTGTTGGTATTGATGCCTGCGGACTGGCCAAGGAAGGAAGCCCGTTAAATAAAAGGAGGAGTGGGTGCGTTATTGATGCTGTCATACTGGCCAGGGGCAGAAGAAAGGAAAAGACAGTTATGTGCAGTCTGCCTACCCAGTCGTTGGTAGTTTCATTTTGTAGGTGTAGGATTTGTTTCTCTTAGTCTGTTGAGAATGGTAGGATGTGCTGGTGCCACTTCATCTGTCCACTACCACAGTGACTCTCACCCAGGGGTACACATACCCCTTGGGAGGAGGTGCGGAGGTCTTCAAAGGATACATCAACTCAGCTAGATATTTGCCTAGTTTTACAGCAGGCTATATAAATAGCACTAGCAAAATCAGTACCAAACTAAAATTTCATACAGACAATGACATGTTTACACTACTCCATATACTGAAAGGTAAGTACAATATTGATATTCCAATTGATTTATTTTATAAATATATGGTAAAAACGTGAAGGCAAGCAATTTTCCAGCAAGTCATGTGCTGTGATGCTTTTTCTGTCTGATTTTGTAAGCAAGTGGTTTTTAAGTGAGGTGAAACTTGGGGGTATGCAAGAGAAATTAGACTTGTGAAAGGGATACAGTAAGCTGGAGAGGTTGAGAACTGCCACACTAGAACACAGAAAAGGTATGGGGACATTCAGGATCAAATCCTCAGACTTGAGCAGACTTGGAGCAAGACTTGAGTGGGAGGAAGGAAACGGGTGATTTTTAGCCCTTGTAATCCTGGAACTAAGTTGTCCCCAAGAGCCCTTAGAGTAGTCTCAATGCTTGAATGGCTGATCCTTCTTTGGTGACTCAACAGTGGCCTTGAGTCTTTGAGGCCGTTAAGATGATCCATTTTATGAGCATGATGATTCATTTAAAATTCTCCTACACCGTCCCCTCCTAGTTCTCACTCGGCCCATTGAGTTGAGAGTTGCACACTCCTAGTAGTGTGCTAATAAACAACGGGTAGCTCTCCATAACAGAGTAGTTAAAAAAAACAAACATGGTGGAAAGAATTTTCAAAACAGGTGCCTGGGAAGCCAGGAAATTCCAAGGCTCAGGGAGATGTTCTGCCTCTGGTCTCTGACCTCCCAATTTAAATAAAGAGATTGATGGGGGAGATTTCTGGTCTGTGTCTCTGCATTAAAATTAGTTAAACATGATTTTTATTGAAGTTAATTATATTTTGATGATTTCGCTTCATGATGGGCAGAGCAGCTCTATATATATAATGCATGCACTCAAGTAATTACCTAGTCTGTTTAAAGAGATCTTACGTAGAAATGAATTTTTCTTTCTTTCTTTTTGTTGAGTAGGTGACAGGCAAGTTGAGTAAAGAATCAATGGCTCTTCCAGGGGCTCTAATTTACATGCCTATCCCTCTTGGCTCTGGATCATGTTCCTTCATAATGCAGCTGTGTGACCAGTTCCATCATCAATGCCTTCAGTATCTCCACCTTCAACTGCGGCAGGTAATAGCAAAATCGTTCCAGCTGCAAAGATCTGATTTTAAAAACAGTTTGGAAGGGAGGGAAACTTTCCTGCCTCAGGGTATAAGCCAGTCTCTGACTGTGCTTAGGAACAAAAATTCTATAGGGGAAGGACATCCCTTAATTGCCAACTTCAGGGTTTCTTGCACCTTTCTCCCAAGCAGCTGTATAAGGGCTCGTCGCCATTGCCCCTACCCAAAAAAGTCAAGATTGGGACTTTAAAGCTTGCTCCTGCTTGAGTGTTAACATCTCACCTAATGGGGAGAGATTTTCACACAGAGGTCCTGGTTTTGAGTTTGAGCTATGGATCCCCTGTACTAGAGGTTGGGCAACATGTTGCAATGGAGGCCTGCTAGTTCAAAAGCAACAGAAGGAGGTGCTGTAGCATGTTCCTTTCTACTGGAGGGGCAAAGGAAAGAACCCCAAGCCATGCAGTGGGTGAAGGGAGTCATCGGGGGAGCATTTGTGCACAGTTAATTCATAGCTTCATACAACAGTGTTCAAATTTTTTCAGTGAGGGGCAGTCCCAAGTGTTCTTTGGGGCTTCTGATTTTCTTGTGAGGGATCATAGGTAGGGGTAAGGAACACCAAAGAAAACTATGTATTATAGCTGCTTTGTATATACTGAAGGTCCTGAAGGTCAAATGTTCAGCTGGTGGAAATCATCTCTAATGATTTCAATCAAGCCACACTGATTTGCATCGATTTAGGATCTGGCCTTGCTTCTTTAACTTCAGTGCTAAGAATGCAAAAAAACAATGTCAGTTTTCCTTTTGCTGGTATTGGAAATTCAGTTAGGAACTGTGCAAAGACAGCTGGGAGGAAAGCTCTCTCTTTGTTCATCTCTACATTGAGTTTCTTCTTTGAGCAAGGGATATTGGGAAGGCCAAAACTGTAACTGGGTTCAGAGAAGAATTGGATAAGCTCATGGAGGATAGGTTAATCAATGGCTATTAGCCAAGATGGCCAGGGATGCAACCCCATGCTCTGGGTGTCCCTGGATATCTGATGGCTAGAAGCTGGGACGATGAAAGAGGATGGCTCATTCAATAAATTGCCCTGTTCTGTTAATTCCTACTACAGCATTTGGCACTAGCAACTGTTGGAAGACAGGATACTGGGCTAGATGGAGAACTGGTTTGACTTAGTGTGGCCATTCTTATGTAAGGGAAACTCCAGAGTCTACATTCATCCCTTTATGGAGTTTTATACCAAGGATTTATTTGGTCCATGAAGTCTCAGCATAAGAACAGAAAGATTCAGGACTCTGGGAACACAGTCAACCTACTTAGCTGAAGACAAATGAAATATAGAAGGAAAGATGGTCTTGTGGTTATTTTCTCCACTGCAGCCCTCATCTAGAGAAACCAGTCTTCTAGCCAATCTCCAAGAGTAATGAGAAGCAGATCTTGCTCCTAACCTGCCTTACTGTAAGCAGACTAGTTTGGGGTCTATTCTGATAACAGCAGAAGGAGAGCATTGTCCTTCTCCTGTTGGCTAATAGACTTTAGCACAAAGCTATTTCATGATTCAACACAGACAAGCGAGAATTCTCTCTACTCCAGAAGGTGAGAGGAGCATTCTAATTATAAAGTTGTAAAGTTTTACAAGGACACATTTTAAATATCATGGATAAGTCATGCCGGACAGCTGAGAGTTGAAGATTTCCATCTTCTCCTGGCCTTTCCCCAACCAGCTTGTAACACATATATTTGGGTGCACTGGGTTTGCAAAGAAGAAAATATTGGATAAGAGATTAAAATCAAAGAGCTAAATTCTTTCCATGAAGTCAAGGGTGTTATACCCAAAATTAGGAGCCCAGTCCAAAAGCTGTTTAAGTCAATGGAGTCCCCACTCTTTGTACTAGGAAACAATTCATTTCTGTATCTTTTCTATAGAAGAAACACAACGGATTAAATTCAGTTCAGTGACATTAAAAATGACTGATCTACTGCAGGTGCTCTTCTCTGCTCATTAAAAGATTGGGTCGATGCTGCTGCATATGGGAGGGTGAAATTCAAAGCAATTAATTGATCAAACCCCGGCTACATCAAAAACCAAATTTTGATCTCTGGGCCACCATGACAGCTGTGATCACAAAGGCTGAAGCATGTGAGAGCTGAGGACAAAGCATTCTCTGTTGAGGGAACTGGGCAATGGGAGAATTTTCCAGAGGGGAGCAGGTGCACCCAGAGTCTGACAATCTTTGGGAAATGTTGAAAGGCTTTCCTTTTACCGCCACGAGGGATGTTCAAAATTCAAACATCCCCTTTATTCTCCAAAATCCCTGCCAACTGTCCCTCCCACAAACAGCCAAACTACCCTAAACAGAACTTTGACTCAGGAAAGGGACAAGCACCCCATAAAATTCACTAGGGCCTTTGCTATTGCTACTGATTTTACACAGAAGTTGCTCAGATACTACGGTTAACAGCAGCAGAATAAAATGCTAAAGATTTGCCTGCACAGGTGCATCCAGGAGAGTGGGGATTTCCAGAGTGAATAAAATTACACTGAATTATAGCCAATT
Source organism: Pelusios castaneus (assembly GCA_007922175.1). NCBI lineage: Eukaryota > Metazoa > Chordata > Testudines > Pelomedusidae > Pelusios > Pelusios castaneus. The sequence continues at coordinate 7,509,552 of ML685755.1, read as the reverse complement.
TAACTGTGATCATCATCCACATAGGGATTTAATGAATTCACTTCAAATTCACACCTTTAGTTAATTTGGATTAATTTTTCTGAGCGTCCCCATGTAGACAAGCCCTACAATTCATAGGCAGACAAAGAGCAGGGACAAGCCTAAACCCAAATTCTACCTCTTAACAGGCTGGCATTTGGGGAAATTTGGACTTGGATTTAAACACTGCAGTTCTAATATTCAGGCTACTGTGCTAAGGGGACACATTTTGAAATCTGGAGCTGTTTATTTAGGACATATAATCAGAACATAATTTTAATCTAGAAGAAATATAATCTCTAAAGATTAGATAAAACAAATCAAGAAAGCTCTGGCCCCTTTCTTCCTTGATATATTTTTATCCTGATTTTTATTTTGTTTTCATTCTCTGTAATGTGTATTTTGTGTAAACTATGGCATATTAGCCTGCATAAAGGAAACAGAGTCTAACCTCAGCATATAAAAATGTTCTCTTTTCAAACCTCTGTTTTCTAAATTACTTTCAACAACACATGTACACACACATAAGGGGGCCAAAGTAATGTTCATTTATGATATTTTGTTTTTGTAAAACTTGGACATCTGTCTGCTACAAACTAGATTGAAACCAGCATCTCATGTCACATAATTCACAGAACAATAATTTCTATTTACTGGCTAGATTTCAGCCAGTTTATTTTTGAAAGATCCCAGGTCCCTTTACCTATTAAATCTAAAACGTAGCTTACCATTGTACTGATATCTGTTGATGTTGCTTGAAAGAATTTATTGAAATTTTTAGTCTGTATTGCACAAATTGTTCTGATCATTTTCTTACCTGTGAGGCAAATGAACACACTGGTTGGGAATTTTCTGACAAAATGCTCCGATTCATTGACCCAAATACATTTTATGGAAATGTGTCAGTTTCAATTAAACTTACATGAGGAAGATCTCTCAGGTCCAGGAAAGATTAGGGCACCACTCTTGGATGTGGGAGACTTAGGTTAAAATCCTTGCTCCAAATCAGGGGATCCCCACATCCCAGAAGAGTTTCTCTCTGGCTCAAGACTAATTATTTATACAAAGTGGAACAGCTACAGCAGGAAATAGTCACTTTCACTGTTTCAACTGCATGGGCATGAAGATAGCTTTGAGAATGTGACCTGAGTGTATCCAAAGCAGCAAAGTTGCCTGAATTTGAAGAGAGCTTGATAGAATGTCTCTGAGCTTGATGGATTGCTCCATGCCTCTTCATGGGTCTCAACCCCAAGACCAATGCGCTGGGGATCCCTGCCAGCACACAGTCATGTGTTTGACAGGTTGAGAAGACTGCAGAAGGTCCAAATCCCATCTCTAATGCAACCAATTATGCCAGTTACTGGGGTGAATATGGGGAATAAGTGGAAAGGGGCTGCTGCCATCCAGCCTCTAATAGAGGAGAGAAGATTGCTGGTTGATCTTGAGAAGAAGTGAACTCTGCTGTCACCCTTGGGGGAGAAGACCATGTCCCCTCCTTCTCTTGGAAGTGAGCAGAGGATGTGCAGGGAGCTGTCCCTGTAAATGGTAGGGGCAGGGTCACAGTGCATCATGGTCCATGTTGGAATTATGAGCTATCACTTTTAGAGTGTACTTCACAGGGCGGGGGAGTCCCAGGCTCTGCTTGTAGCTCAGAGCTTCAGCAGAGTCATTATAGAAAGAGACAGCCTAGAAAAGGCTGGGGTGAGGGGTACGTCCCCACCTAAGGGAGCAGCCTGCTTCCTCTCTCATTTTTATGGGATCTTGTGTGTTACTGTTCCCAAAGAAACAATTATAGTGATACATGGCAAACTTCCAGCAGGAATATTTATGTTTGTATCTAACTTACCTGTGTGTATGCAGTGAACGTAACAGTATGCCTATGGAACCAGATTGCTTTAATCCAGCCCTGGGAGGGGTGATTTAGAACTGGTCTTTACTGAGTTAAAATGCCTCTGAGGTCTCTTCTGTTAGGGAAATTAACCATTCTTCTCTGTCAGTTCAGTAATTGCTCTGGCAGCTTTATTTCTTTTTGTCATGGAAGCTAACTCGTTGCTCCGTCCTACTGATTGCCCCACTTATGATGCAGAAGCCAGAGGCTGAGACCCTGGACCATTAGCCAAAGTCAATTAGTCAGATAAGACCAGCCGCCCAGTGGGAAATCTGCAATGCTAAATACGACACAGAGAAACTACTTAGACAAATTGCTGAATCTGCAGTCATTAACACACAGCAAAAATGCTCAAGAGGAAGTTTAGCCATGCCATGTTAGAGTGACTTTAGCTAAGTCAGTAGCTGGCAAGTCAGAGGTTTCTCTCTCAAGAAGAGAGAACTTAATATACCTCACAGGCAATAGCATTAACGTTCATTTGTTGCTTAAATTCCAAAGGGGTAGCCGTGTTAGTCTATTGTAGAAAGACAACACAGTCTTGTGGCACTTTTAAAGACTAACAGATTTATTAATCGCATGAGCTTTCGTGGGAGAAAATCCCACTTCGTCAGACTGGCAAGGCCATTTCAGGGGGGGGGGGGGGGATGGGACAGGAGAGACTTAAGAAACATTTGTTTTTCTATTTTTTCATAGATACTTGGCTTGCCAAGACAAGGTTTGCCTTTAGAAGGAAAGGAGATAGACCCACACCAAAGATTCATGATTACGCCAAGGGGAAGGTGGCCTTCCTTGAGTCTTGGCAATTAGGCCCAAGATGTTCCAACAGAGGTTCCATCAGGAAGAGTACCCACATGGAGATGGCCCTGGGGATGTTCCAACATCTGTGGGACCCTGCTAGTGCTGGCTAAAGCCCAAGAGACAGACTGGGGTTCAAGTAGTGGAGAGGATTGTGTTAGAACAATTCACCCAGGTTCCCTCAGCTGGAGGAAGAGAGTTGATGAAGCACCAGCGGCTGTTGACCCCGTCAGAGCTGGTATCACACATGGCTGGTGAAGACCCAGCTCCTCAGGCACTGAGACCAGGAAGTCCAGAACTGGAGCTTGAGGCCCAGTGAGGAGAAAAGAATGGGGACTGCTGAGCTGCCTAATTGCGTGGGAAGTATCCCCAGCCAAAGGGAAGAGCCTGAGTACTGATGTGGCATGAAGGGGCGACAAGAACCTCAAAGAGAGGAATACATGCCACCTGGAGGTCCCACCATCTCAGGAAAGAATCTGGAAATAGACTGTTATGGGCCAGTGCTTTGAATGGAGACAGGAGCAGTATTTCGGGTGGCAGGGTAGCTATGGTCAGGCAGGGACTGAAGGCCCCTAAGCTCAGAAGAGGGGCCTGGCCAAGCTACTGCTCCTTGGGTGGGTCAACAGCACTCAATTAACAGGCCTAGCGGACACCATTTGCAACCAGACTATTCTCCAGCCAAGTCCGGTAGAATCCCTGGGCACGGAAGGGTCCTCCAGCCCTCTCCAGTGTAGGCACTTTGTACGGCCTTACTTGGTTACCAAGGTATGGCTCAAAATGGAGGGCCATGCAGAAACATGATCCCTGCCTACAGACCAGCCTAGCTTATTTGGTAATCCTGGGCTGACTGGAGGTGGTTTGGGGAGATGCTGATGTGCAGGAGCAGCAACTACCCCCCATGAACCAATCCAGACCAGGTTTGCCATCAGTCCTGCCTCCTAGAGGACTCAAATCACTCTCTCTCCACCCACATGACTTTCAAGGGCTACACCGCCCAAGGAAGGTGCACATCAATGCCAATGTCCTCTCTTGAGTGGGATGGGGAAGAACTGGAGGGTGGCCCACTGCTGGGTCTTAGCCTGAGGGAGAGGGTGTTTGACAAGGTGTATCAACCCCCTCCATCATGAGGTGAGGATTCAGGAGCTGCTCTGGACTCAGGAAGCCATGCCCCCTCACTTCTGCTGGGCATCTTCCCACGGGCAGGAGCATTCAAAAGGTAGCCGCTCAACTCAGCCTGGGCTGACCAAAGGAAAGCAGTTGGGGGCAGCGGTTTTCTGTTAAGAAGCTGCTGGGACCCCCAACTCCTACTCAAGACACTGGCCGTGGGCATTAAGAGCATCGACTCACTTTTGCCAGGCAAGGGGCTCTAAAGATAAACCTAGGAGGAATCCTAAGATTAATGTGCAACACTGCTAGAGCTACAGGAAATAACAGGAGTAGGAAGTGATCTAGGGAGCATGAACGGGAGTGCCAGACTCTCAGCCACATATATGACTTACTGCTTTGAAGGACATTGGGTTGGAACCCAGTAGAGTAGGGTAGACCCAGGTTCTGCTACCCTCTTGGTGACTCATTGCTGGGCAGAGTGGCTCTGATACTTCCCATTGGGTGATACTACAGTGGACTGTAGCTCTAGGCAAAGTGATCTCGGATACTTGTCACAGTGGTACTGCTGGTCTGGGGCATGCAGGCATCCCTCAACACAAGACTGAACTGGCCCCAGCTGGTTCCAAGACTGAGACACCATAAAAATAATTCAGACCCACCTGTGCTTACTACCCCACCAGATCTGCTCCAAGTGCCTTTTTCCTGAACTTGGGAGTCTGGGGCCAAAAACACGGTACAAATTGGTTACAGAACTGCTACAAGATTAATTCTTAATTCCACCTTTCTAATGATAATTACTCTGTTCTGTTTCCGGGACAACTGATAGTGCTTTCATTGGGCTGAAGATACTTAATTCTCACCTTCAGCTGTGAGGCAGAGGGGAATAGCTAACAATTTAGCAGAACCTTTGCAGGCTCCAAACAATGAGGTCCTCACCAGTTGTTTTCAATTTTCAGTTTTGCTTTGTGACTGGCTGCATAAAATGTGTGTTTTCTGAGGCATGTGGAAAGAAAAAAGAACTCAGCCTTTAAAGAACAAACAAACCCAAATCCCAACTTTTCACAGGAAAACACATTTGTCCACCTCTCTCCAGGGTTATCTGATGTTCTCTGGTATGGTTATGTAGCTTGTATCATTCCCCGTTTCACCTTTGCTGTTTAAATGATAAAAAGGCGACAGAAGATTTATTTTTAAAAAATCATATTGAGTAACCATGGAAATTAACACCAGAATCTCACAAATGGTGATAGATTACGGCTGCGAAGGGAATATATACAAATAGGAAAATGCGTAGAAGTGGGTGACATTTTTCTTTCTAAGATAAGAAAAGCTTACGGAATAGAAGAGTTTATAAGCCATTGCTTTGATATTATGTCACACAATTCTCCTTCCTATCATATCCCACTGTTTACATGAGTGGTGAGAAAAAAAGTAAGTATATAACTATGGAAAGTGGTAACATACTTGGATATCTTATAGCAGGTGGCAATCTTTCACTGGTTAAGACAACAGAGTCCTGTGGCACTTTTAAAGACTAACAGATTTATTTATCGCATGAGCTTTCGTGGGAGAAGATCCCACTTCGTCAGACGCTTTGAAGATAGGAAAGTTACAGAGTGGGAGGAAATTAAATGCAGGGGAGTGTATGACATAGCATCAAGTTATGCGTAAATAAAATGGTGATATAATGAATACATTAGAAGCGTAATAGGCTTCTAGAAAGTAGATGTTTGTGCATTTATTTTTAGAGTTGAGTGAATAATTAGTAAGAAGTAATTTATTCAATACACTTTTCTTCAAATAAATCTACACTGAAATCCAGTGCAAAAGGGATCTTTCTTGGGATCTTATTCTGGAAGACTCATCAGTAAGGTTGGTAGAGTATTTTCCATCCATTTTTTTAAAAATGAAAAAATAACCTTTTTAACCAAAGTGTTCAAGGAAAAAAGTTATTTTCTTTTTTGTGTGTGTGTAAAAACAATTTCTGCACCCAAACCAAACCAAGACAAACAAACAAACCCCCACGCATTAGTGGAAAATACTTACCCTGCCTCAAACACCACAGAGTAAAGCTGAGGAAAGGATCTCTTGCAATAAATAATTTTCAAACTTCATATGGTAGCAAAGCAAAACCACAGAGCCAATCACAACATAAGCACCAGAGGAAAAAATATCACATCAGGATACAGCTCCTGCTAACCACAATAGCTACTATAATGATCTGATCCCATACCAGAGATCACAGTTCTCAAACAATGGGAAAGTTGCACATTGGATCACAATACTGTAGCTCTGGCCCATCACCAGCAAAACAACATTGCCATTACAAGAAAAATAAAAAATAAACTATCCCCTTCTGTCAGGATCCCCCCCCCAAACACTAAGCAAATTACAGAGTCTAGAATGCCAGCACCATTCAGGAATCTAGTTTTACAAGTTTCAAAACGACTCGAGAAAAGCAGCTGATCATGTGGTGCTCTTCTCAGCTCCGTGGGATCGTTTTGCTCTGGGAATTAAAACGACACCAGCAAACATCTGCTGTTCATTGATAGCAGGGCCCATCTCGCACTTTATCTGCCGAAACTTGCTGGGAGGGCTGTTGGCTGTGCGGACGCACCTAGTTGTTTATTGTGGAATGACGTGTTTGGTGCACAGAGCAGATATCTTTGCTTATTCACTACTCTCTTTGTGCTTGAGTTAGCTCCATGCCACCTGCATCTGGTCATGGTCTTCTTCGTCTGAAGTATATCAGTCCTTTACAACTGGATAATACATATTAATGTCTTTAGCAAGCAGCTTAGCATGGAATGTGTTTTCCACATCTCACCGAAAGCTCGGCGGCATGAACTTCATTGTCTGAAAAATGTATTGGGATGGATGATTATGATAATGCTTTTGGGGCTGCACCTACCAGTTAGGCTTCTGAAATGAGTCTTATGGCAAGCAATGGCTGGCAAATTTGTTTTCCCTGTTCAATGAGAAGCTTTTGAAATATTGATCTTCCTAGTCAAGTTGCAGAAGGATTTCAGGGGTGAGGCCAGGGCCCCAGGAATGAAGCAACATGTACTCTCCTTTTAATGACAACAGAGTCTTGTGGCACTTTTAAAGACTAACAGATTTATTAATCACATGAGCTTTCAAGCTCATGCGATTAATAAATCTGTTAGTCTTTAAAAGTGCCACAAGACTCTGTTGTCTTTCTACAATAGACTAACACGGCTACCCCTTTGGAATTCTCCTTTTAATGGCATGATAACAGCAAATGTGCAGCATTCCTGCACTGCCTCTCACATCATATCACAAATATTAATTTATTCCTTCTTACTCCTCCTCTTGTGATATTCGTGTGATTAGTCCACAATTTATAGATGGGAAACAGAAGTCTAGATAGATTAAATAACTTGCCCAAGGTCATCTGGTGAGTCAGTGGCAGAGCCAAGAAAGCTCCTCCCTCTCCGTCCCCTCCTTTAGCATAGGGCTAACCTTCTTTCTACCTATCAATTGATTTTTTTACCCACAAATCTTTCTACCTTCTTCTAATTTCATTCCCACCTTGGTTAATGCCTTCACGTGTGTGACATTGTGGCCAGTTAGCTCAATCACCGCTTTAGCAGGTGATTAGGGGCCAAGGTTTTCAAGCTTGAGGTGCCCAAACCTATATTTAGCCACCCCAGTCAGTGGTTTGACTGGTCGAGTTGCTGAGCATCTGTGTACCTAAATGTACAAACGTACTCAGGGAGAAGCCAGCACCCTGAAGAGCATAGTGTCTAAGTAGAGGAAGCAGAAAACAGCAGGAAGGGAAGCAGAGACACAGCCCAAATTCACATCTGATTAATAGCAGCCTAGGGATTAGAACCCGGGTCTTCTTCATCCCAGCCTCACAACGTGCCCACCACAACTCACTGCTGCCACTCAGAAAAATCAGGCCACTGCTTTTGTTGAGCAAATAAAAGCATCTGAGTTTGGAGGGATGCCGTTTCTTAAGACACTTTAATTCAGGATTTTCTAACAGAGGGTGGAAAGAGAGGCAATTTAGAAAGCTATAATGCTGGGCAACTCACCAATCCCAGTGAAGTGGTGTATTGTTCATAAATGTGACGTATCCACACCCTGATGTAATGGCTTCCAACATTGCTGTCTTTTTTATGAACCTCCTTACCTCTCACTTTATGATGATTTCAAGGAAATTGTCAGGCTGAAAGTGTAGCTGGCTCTGGCTTCCATTAGGCGTGATACTAAAACAGGTCTAATAAGAGGGAGAACCTCTGCTGAGTGGTACTCTGCATTAATGATTGATGTGAATAAAGGCTTTGTCAAATAGCAGTGGGAAGTCACTGCTTCAACATTTGGTTGACTAATACTATAACTAAAGAGAGTAGGGTAACAAAATGCTTTTAATCTGTCCTCCTATAAGGACTTTTCAACTTAGAAAAGAAACAACTAAGAGGAGATACAGTAGAGGTCTATAAAATCATGAAAGCCATGGAAACAGTGAATAAGTAAGTATTATTTAGTCCACATAATATGAGGACTGAGGAACACTCAATGAAATTAATAGGCAGTAGGTTTAAAAAAAAAGTATAGGGAAGTATTTCTTCACACAGCATCTAGTCAACCTATGGAACTCATTGCCAGTGGACCAAAAGTTTAATTGGGTTAAAAAAAGAATTAGACAAGTTCATGGAGGATAGGTCCATCAATGTCTATTAGCCAAGACAGCCAGCAATGCAGTCCTATGCTCCAGGTGTCCCTAAGGCACTGACTTCGAGAAACTGTGACTGGCTGCCAGAGGATGGCTGTTCTGTTCATTCCCTCTGAAGCACCTGGGAGTGGCCAGTGTTAGAGAAGAGGGTCCTGAGCTAGAGACCATTGGTGTGACCTAACATGACTGTTCTTATGTAACATCTCAGATCTCTCTAGGTGTGTGTGTGTGGAGGGGTGGGAGGGAAGACTTGGATATTTATCTACAATATAGATAATATTCCATCTAAACATCCCAACTGTGGAAAGACCTCCATGTTTTTGATAGATTCATTTGTTACCTGCAGGTGCTGTAATGGATACAGGAATGTCATTAATCTCTTCCTTGGACCACTGGGGAAAAGAAATTCCAGTAGGGCGCTAGTATTTAGGGCCAGTAAAGATTTCCGCACACAAGTGCATGCTCAAGCTGTGTTAAAACATGAAATGGGAACGATCCTCAAAACCCCATTACAAACCAGTACTATTCTATCTGTCATGCTTCTAAGTGTTTGTGGATGTTAGTGAAACACTTCATGCTTGCAATCAATCTCTGCATCCTACTTCTAACATGCCTATCATGGTATTTAACAGGGCTGAGTGAAGGTTGGCATTTCCAGCCCAATGGAAATTCTGATTTGTCAACACCAGTTTTTATTCTGGAACTGGAATTCCGAAATTTTCCATGTAAAGGAAATGCTGAAGAAGTTTTATTTGGACTCAGACTCACAGACTTTGAAGGGACCCTTGTGATCATCTGACCTCCTGCACATTGCAGGCCACAGAACCTCACCCACTCCAGAAACAAACCCCTAACCTCAGGCTGAGTTACTGATATGCTCAAATCATGGTTTAAAGACTTCAAGTTACAGAGAACTCACCATTTGCACTACTTTAAACCTGCAAGTGATCTGTGTCACATGATGCAAAGGAAGGCAAAGGCCCATGGTTTCAGCTAATATGGCCCAAGGGAAAATTCCTTCCTGATCTGAAATAAGGTGATCAGTTAGACCCTGAGCATGTGGGCAAGACCCACCAGGTAGATGGCCTCATGGAACTTGCAGTTTGGGAGTCCAAAGACGCCATTCTGTCCTAATGGACAAGCTCCAACGCTGGAATAGATGTACCATAATGCACCCTGAATTCAGGAGTCAGTCATGTGGCTCCCATGAGGCACTATGAAGCTCAGTCAAAATGAAATCAGTGCATTGCCTTGTGGGTTATGTAGTCTTCTAAGAAGCCTGTGCATTAGACGAGAACATGGGCCAGAACTACAACTCTCAAAAGGCAATGTACCGTGATAGGAAAGTGCAATTCATTTTTTTGTTGAACTGATTTGAAATTAAGCAAATATTCTGACAGGGGTTGAACCAACTCCAAGTGAAAATGTCATTTTAACTTTTTGATAGAAAAATAATACATTTTCAGCAAAACCTAGGACAAACTTTGATGTTGCAGAACTCTTATTCCCAAGTTGCCCGTTCCCATATTCTCCAAGTGCACAGTGATGAAGAGGATTCTGGGAAGCTGGGAGAAACAACATTTGCTTCCACTCTATTTTGCCCACTTGGCTATATGTGATGAAAGTGTAGCAACTTTCCATCTCAGGTAGACCTTCCATTTCAGTGTCTACACTGTTCCAACAATATGTCATAACACCTTTCCACTGTATCTCTGCAGATGAGCATTTCTGATTGTACTGATGTAAATATCCTTGTATCCCTTTTTAATGGTCCTGGATTTGTTATCGTCTTTATTCTTCTGACATCCCATCTATTATGGCGCCCGCTTTTAGAGAGGGTTTAAAAAAAATATCTATTCCACTCTGTTCTTGTTCCAGATGGCTTCCCTAATTAGTTTATTACTTTTGCAGATGTTGTATGAAAATTTCAGGAAGTAAGCCAACAGTGGACAGATGAAGTAATGAAAGTGAGCTTTTCAGTTGTTAATTCACTGTGTGAAAATAAATACATTCTGCACGTCAACTAAATGCAATCTGGAACGCAAAAATGATACGTGGAGCATTCGACTCTAAAAGGTGTGTGTAGGGCAGAATGATACTCTTGCTGTATTTTCTAAGCTCTGGGGGTCAGGTTTTGGGAAACAAATTAGTTGATCTGATGCTAGCCCTCCCATTTGCTCACATTGCATAACCACGACCTCACAATTGACCCTACTTTTCAGACAGCAAGGTTCCAAGACAGAAGGACGGATGGTACAGACAGGGAGTGAAATGCACTAGTAAGTTATGCAGAGTAAGCTTGGCTAGGTCTTGCCCATATTACCTCCGGCTGTAGCTGGTGCTGTTCGTCCTTCACTTTCTTGGACACTCCAGACTGAAAAGATATAAACAAGCATGAAGCAGCCACTCTTTGCCCTAAAGACGAACAGAGAATTTGTACGCCTGAGCTAACGAGGACAGTGATTAACATTATTGCAAACAAGAGAGCATAAAACCAAATTCTATCCAATCTTCACACCAAAGCTGTTTTCACCAGAGATATAGTCTCCAGGACACAGCATTTACTGCCAAACCTGCAGGCGCAATCTTTGCTGGAGTTCTTAAATAGCTCTGGGGTACAAGATGAAGAGTAAACTTGGCCAAAATACATACAAATTTGTGCCACTATGTGACTACTCCAAAACTCACATTGGCCCAGGCAGAGTTGATGCAAGCAGCTGGTTGTTACCCCAGTCTCAGCCTATAATTTGATTACAATAAAATATATATAATAATATTATATATAGCAGTTTCCATCAGTAGCTCTCAAGGCACTTTACAAGGCAGGTCATTCTCCCCATTTTACATATGGGGAAACTGAGGCACAGGGCAGAGAAGGGGCTTTCCCTTTGTTACCCAGCAGACCTGTGGCAAAGCTGGGACTAGAACCCAGTCTCCTAAGTGCTAAGCCGCTGCATTATCCTTTAAACCATTCTGCCCCTTTTTCTTCTAATGCAGACTGGGAGGGAGGAGCACTGGTGAGTGGAATTGGGCAAGACGTATGTCATGAATATAGCAAACCATGAATATTATCAATTTGTTCTTTTTTCAAAGTATCTCAAAGCACCTTACAGCTATGACTTAAGCCTCACAGCAACTCTGTGATAAGTATTATTAAACCCATTTTACAGAGAGAGAAACCAGGTGCAGGGAGAGATTAGGGCTCAGATCCTCAAGATGCCTAATTCCTATTGGAATGAATATCATCCGGGGAGTCAGTGGCTGAATGAGGAATAGAACTGCGGAACCCTGGTGATCAGTCCTTGCCTTTAATTCTTAGGCAAAACCTTCCTGCTGCACGCACATATACTTATTTCCTACACAGATGATTTTATCCCTGGTACCCCAAACCTTACCAGCTTTGACACAGTGACAGACCATCTGCCCTCCGTTCATCTGCTAATTAGATGATCACATATTTCCTAATGATCTGAAATCACATGGCTTTCTTGAGGGCAATTGTTCCCAATTTGGATTTAGACGCCATTAAAAAAGAGTCTTCCCAAACCCACCCTTGAATTGCAGAGCTGTCTCTACATTTGAAGAACATCATTACCCATTTACGTGCCCTTCCAGATAAGTTTCCATGTTAATATCCTGACCTGAAAATGCTGGGTGATTAATGGCATTGATTGCTTATTTAAATGTACGATCAACCTGGGAGCAATCATGATTCACAAGTAACAGTAATTGACATGATGTTCAGCAAATAAAACCAGCTTAATACCCTGCTAATATAGAATTAAAATATCTGTAGCACAGCACCCCGGTGGGAACACATCTCTATTATGTTTATTGGTGCAGCAGTTTACAAATGATGTTAATGTCAAAAGGCCTGATTTTTAAAATCCAACCTCCCTCTTTGCATCTGTAAATAACTGCGGTGGTGAGTTTGCAGGCTCAATCATATTCAGGAAGTGCTAATGAACACATGTAAATAATATTAAGCTGCAACTGCACGCACTCATCAGATGCACAATGGATTGTGCCTGCAAATGGGTGGTTATGTGTTGTTAAAACAGCCACATATCTGTGTCCTCCTTTTTGCCTGCTAAGAATCCCCCTATAAAATTGTGGCATTAGTTCTTTGCAGGCAGTCTAAAAGGGAAATCAGGCCCCTAAGGGTTTAATTGGAAGGAAGAAAATTCAGCCTCAGACATTTAAACATAATTTTAAAAGAATGACTCATTCCTTTGGAGTTCTGTTAGGCCCAATCTACTACTCTGTAAAGTACGGGGCTAATTTTATAGCACCCCTCTCTTATCGGAGCAAGCTTATGCTGCCAGATCAGCTCAGTCCCTGGGGTCAACCTCGTCTGTGCTTTCCAAAGGAATCCCAGGAAGCTGTCTTCAGCTGGGGTAGTTTCTTCAATTGAACCTTCTTAATAAGCACAGTCCTATCCCTTGCAGACATCTACCACCAAGTTTGTGGAAGTGTAGCAGTCCCTTCCCCACATCAGTGATTCCCATTTCCTGGCTCTTACCTCACTGCCTCAGCTTTGAAGTGCTCACCCAGACAATGTCCCAACCTTCTCCCTTTGGTGTTCTGGGGGAGTTCCTCTCAGCAGTATCTCCAGTGGGAGCACTGCCCCGGGGTATTTCTACTACCTGTAGGATTTTACAGCCTCCTGTCCAACTGCTCTCTTTTATAAGGGCCAGCTAATAAAGGTTCACGGGTGGACTAATCAGATAGGCAGGCCAGCTCCAGGCTTCTGACTCCAGATGCATGTGATGACTTACTCCTTCCCAGGCACTGAGTAAAATTGACTGTAATAATTTCACATTTTAAAGATAAATTGCATGTGCCCTTTCAGAATGTGAGGGAAAAATGGAGGTAGGATTATAAACCCCAGATTATTATTTTCCAGTACCGCAGCACTTGAGGCCCCTGCTGAAATCAGAGGGCTGCTCTGCCGGTGCTGTGCACACACATAAGTAAGGCACAATTCCTGTCATAAAAAGTTTACAATCCAAAAGAAACAGGATGGCAGGAAGAAAGGAAGCAACTCTGTCCCAGCTTTAGAATGGGAAATCGGAGGGTTTGCCGAAGATTAAACAGACAGTCTGTATCGCATCCAGGTCTTCAATCCACTGCCTGAATCACAGATCTGTGCCTTAAGCACAAGACTATCCTCCCTAAGAGTTATAAATGAAACAACCAGCACCTCTTTAACTGCATAGGGGGCATAGATACAATGACAAAATATTGCTGGGGTGCTGGGAAGTAAGTACTTTGGAATATAATAATAATTATTAATAATAATACATAAATAAATAAGTATCCTCTGACATAAAGTAGTCAGCATTTTGAGCAATTGACATCATTTCTTACTCCTCATCATTCTCTGGCTGCTCCATTACTGAGCTGACATCTGTTGTGATGTCTCTCTCCTTACACTTTGTAAAAAGATCTCTCTGGAGCACCAGGCTGTGCTTTTAGACACGGTCCACTTTCCCTCCCCTCCGACTTGGCAAAGGCCAAAAGAAATCAGGGAAACTTTGTTGTTGATTTGCAGAGTTTTGTTGTTTGCCATGCGCCTAGAGAAAGGAGCTCGAGATACACCCCAAATACCTTTATTCTCCAGTAATTTGTGATAATGTAAAGCTAAAATGGAGCAAAGACAACTAGTAACAATATCATAAATAGCTACTCTTCCGGCAATACTCCCGATAAAGCCAGAAGTGTGTTTTGTCCAGCTAGCTTTTTCCTCTGTGGTGGCTATGTTTGCTGGTTCTCATCAGAACCCAGGGCCACTGTGTCCATAGTTCCTCTGAATTGTTCCATTGACAGCCTTCCAATCTGATGAATCTTTCAGACACTTCACCTGGGCTGACATTTTGATCTGGTCTTCTGTAGCCAATTTCTAGTTTAGATCTTATTGACAATTGATTACTTAGCATTTTCCCAGCATGGCAGCAGAGACCTTTTTGCCCATTACTGTCTCCGGATAAGGAATCTTCCTAACACGGTCTGTCAGACACACCCGTGGTATAGCTGCAATATTGACAAGCAATTAAATGCACGTAGTGGGGATTGAATATAACAGAGGTCATTATCGATGCTCACCTTTGAGTATGGAAAGCGGTGGAAGTTTATAATTTGAAGAACTTTTCTCCTGATTTAATATAACCCAGCAGGATGAAATCTAATCTTGGATACGCAATTGCTGGACAAATTTTGAGTGCAGTTGTTTGACAGGATTGCTTGTGATGGTGGCGGGCAGGGTTCTTCAGCCCTGGCACTCACTTCTGTTTTATGTCTTAGGTTTGTAAATCTCATGCTTCAGGTTGTCAGCCAGCCAACTCCAGGGGTCAGGAAGAGATACTTCCCCCCAGTGTATTCTGGGAAGTATTTTTTTAAAATCTGCTTCCTCTGAAGCATCAGCGTTGGCCATGGCTGGAGATGTGTTATTGGATAGTGAAGGCCAATGTTCTGAAGTGACACCAAACATCCTCTCCGGCTGGTTCTTGCTCACATGCTCAGGGTCTAAGTGATAACCTTAATGTGGGGTTGGGAAGGAATTTTCTCCCAGGTCAGATTGGCAGTGATCTGTGTTGTTTTTCATCTTCCTCTAGAGCAATGGTTCCCAACCTTTTCTCTGCTGTCGGACACCTTGATACCTTTAATTATTTTGAGGCACACTGCCGTATAGTATCCAAATGTTCTCATGAATATTCATGAGCCAACCCAGAAGTCTTTGGGTAATTTTTCAAAAAAATTCGTGGCGCACATACTCAGGCCTGAGGGCAACCCCTGTGCCATGGCACTCCGGTTAGGAAATGCTGCTCTACAGCATGTGGGTGCCAAGATTCTCTGCGTATATAATTATTTCCCTCCCACTGGTGTACCTCAGTCCCTCCTGTTGTCTGCCTGTAGAACATAAAGCGTGGTCTCCTTTGTGTGTTTTAATATCATGGTCTAATTTCAGCTGTTAGATTTACTGTGTAGATTTTGGTTGTCTGTGATCTACAGTCAGTCTGACTGGCCTTCTGGCCTTAAACTCTATGATTCTATAAGCACTTGCTTTCCATGCCAACAAGTATTTGAGACGCAAGACTATTCCTGCAGTATGAGCAGAGGGGCAGGATGTATTTTGCTAGTGTCAACGTTACCAGTATAATGATACCTGGCTCTTATGTAGCATTTTTCATCCATAAAGCTAAAAGCACTTTACAAGGATTATCTCCATTTTACAGATGGGCAAACTGAGGCATAGAGGCGCATGGACTTGTCAAGGTCAGCAGGAGGCCAGTGGCGGAACCAGGATTGGTTACCAAGTCCTAGGCCAGTGCGCTATCTTCTAGGCTGCATTTCCCACAATTTGAATAAGAATTATTTAGACCACTACACTAAGCTTGCAAAATGTTTAGGGCAGGGACCTGGTCTCATTAGCACCTTAGGTGCATTGAGTGTCATTTAAATAATAAATTATATGACCTAACTTCCCCATTAACACTAGAGTTTAAACTCCTACCTGGAATACTGTTGATATTAGAGTTGGGGTGGGATGAAAGTTCTGGGTCCAAGAAACCTCAACATTTTGAGGAAGATGGCATTCAAGCCTGCATTTCATGTCTGTAATGCCAAACCGTAAATCCAGGTGTGAATTTGGAGAAAAATTGGGTCTCGATTGGGGCCTGCTTTGATTCAAGGGACACAAGGAGCAGGATTCAGCAGCCTCATCTCATCTATCTAGGATCTATTTGTCCTTTCAGTGAGCAATGCAGGGGAGTAAGGAAATGGTCCCTGCTGCCTCAGAATCTAGGCCCTGAGGGATCTCTTCAACACCCCAATAACTGGGCCTGGGCTCTTTACACCAGGAAACCTTCATGCTCACACAAGGTGTTGACAGGGTTTAGGGAGACTTGCATCTGATTGGATGTTGTTGAGGTGGATCCCTTTGACATGGGAATGAATCAAAACCAAAAAAATATGTGAACTCTAAGCTCAGAGGATGCCCTGATATAGAATCATAGAATAGAATCATAGAAACTGGAAGGGACCATGCAAGGTCATCAAGTCCAGTCCCCTGCACTCCTGGCAGGACCAAATACCCTCTTAAACCATCCCTGACAGGTGCTTGTCTAACTTGCCTTTAAAAACTTCCAGTGAAGGAGATTCCACAACCTGCCTAGGCAACTTATTCCAGTGGTTAATCACCCTGAGAGTTGGGAATTTTTTCCTAATGTCCAACCTAAACCTCCCTTGCTGTAATTTAAACCCATTGCTTCTTGTCCTATCAGTGACGTTAAGGAGAACAATTTTTCTCCTTCCTCCTCATGAGAACCTTTTAGTACTTGAAAACTGTTATGTCCCCCCTCCGTCTCCTGTACAGGACTATTCTCATGTAACCATCAATTACCTTTATCAAGAAAGAGGGAAGAAGACAGATAACGGACGTGTATTCCGTTCTTTAATAATTGATTGGGGCTCTTAAGATTTCTGATCCTGCCCATGACAGTATTTGCAAATGTGTGTGTAAGCAGAAGCCAATAATCAGTGGGCATTATGTGTCTCCCAGCATGTTATCTCTCTCAGCTTGTGACTGCAGATCTCTTAGCTCATGCTTTTGGTTGTGAAAGCCATCCCTCTTGTCAGCCAAGATGACAGCTGTCACGTCACTATCCTGTAGACATACATATCTCACTGCATATGTACAATACAAGCCACCACGTCTGTGAGGATTGAAGACTCTGGGGAAAAAGCAGCTATGCAGCAGATAACTGAGGCATCGTCTTCAAGTGTTCGGTGGGGGTGGGTTCCTTGTTAAGAAGTAAATAATTTTTCAAATAAAAAGTCTTTTGTTGTGGAGAGGGTCCTGTGGCTGACTCGAAAGCCTGGTCCCAAACACCTGAAAACTCTGGAGATGCTGAAAATGTATCTGGATCCAAAACAGCTCCTACCACCAAAACTGAGATCTGACCACCTCTGATCAGAAACTATTATCCTAGGCCCATCTTTGCTCAACTTGTGTTCTCCACTGCCTCATCCGTGCTCTGAGGACCATCCCAGCATCAAACAGTGACTGATCATTTACAAATAATAGATCAGAAGTGTCAGAATTTCCCAACACTGTGAAACTGGGAAACCCCGATGATGTTTTTAGCTCAAGGGTTACCTGCAGGAGGAACCAAGACCCTCACAGGCTAGAAAAAGTACGGTTGAATTGTGTATAAAAAATCAGTAAACCAAATTAACACTTTGGGTCAAGAAAATCCAAATGCAGCTCCGTCGGTTTTTGATGAGCTTTCTTTACATCAACTCTGAATTTGGCCAATGAGCGAAATTAACAAGCACAGGGTCCTTGATAAGATGTTTGAGTCCCATACTTGGGAATTTATGCACCAAGATGATTGACCTGGAACTCAAGAGAGAGAATTGATCATGTACTAGTTAAATGCCAAGCTTAGAAAATCAGACTGTTCTCTCTATTATTACTTCCTTTTACAGTATTAGGAGACAATTTAAATGCAAAGTAAATAATTCTCCTTCCCATGATGCTGGAAGGTAAATGTATAGCATTGAACCACATGCTGTATCAATGGAAATTCACTTCCTTTATCCCAAAAAATCCTAGGGCTCTGGAATTGGTGGTACCAATGGTAGGGTATCACTGAGGTCAAATAAACATCTCTAGCATTCTGGAGATGGCTACTCTGTATTTTTGTTGTATAAAAACTCTTCTTGAATGAATAACAATGACCAGCTAAATAGGTTCGGGAGGAGCCTTTTAAAAAGAAACATTTTTGCCTCAGCTTTATTCTAAATCACGGTATACAGTTCATAGTGCTGGGTGCCTGTGCTGGCAGGAGAGGATCAGGGAGGTTATAAAGCTTAAACCCAAGCTCATTTGGTTCCTGGAGTTATTGGTTTTGTATTAGAAAAGACAGGCCACATTCGTCTAATACTACTGCGATGTTCTGCTGCTGCTGCTCATCATTTGATTTGGGAGAGTCACAGAAATCAGAGAGGCTGTTCTGTACCTCACCCGAACTGCTGAATCGAAGCCACAGGAGGTCCTTCTAGGACCTTGAAACTGAACAAGAGCACGTCCTAAAAAAAGAAATTAAATTAACCCAAATTAATGATGGGAAAGTACAGCAGACTATTACAGATTCTAGAGGAAATCTGCTTTGATTTCAAGGGAGAGTGGTTTTCTATTGATTTTCTCTTTCCACCAATCAGACTCTCACCCAGAAGCTGGCAGAGGTCAGGATTATGTCAGTGTGTCCTGATGAGGGCAGTTCCTCATAGACAGATGAATTCGTTTGGTTAGCTCAGCAATCCATGGATACAACAGTTACTTTACCACTTACAAAGTCTAGCAGTGCCCGAAACTTTATGTGGGGCATTTCATTGCAAATCTGGGCAACAGGAGACTGGGGTTGAGGAAGGCAGGTTTGTATTCCTGTCCTATTTTACCACTGCCTCTCAGTGGGTCTGACTTAGCAACCCTCACTGACAGCAGGTACTCGTTCATGCAAATAGTCCCATTGAACTCAACAAAATTAGTCACATGAGTAAGCATCACACAGCATGTGCATTGTAGAATAAACCCCTGTGGGATCTGAGACAAATCACATGTGGCTAGACACTCCAAAGACCCCGAGGGCCAGCTTTTCAAGTGCTGGCATCTATAGCCAGGGGCAGATTTTCAGGAGAGCTCAGCTTCCATGGGGACACATATGGTCAGATTTTTAAGAATCTAGGCCGCTTTCTTGGGTGGCTAAGATGGATCCAGGGTTTTTTTTTAAAATCTGGCTGCAATTGTGGATGCTGAGGGTGGCTTTCAAAGGCACAAAAGGCACTGTCTCTGAAAACTTCCCTGTGGAGCCTGTCTTAAAATTCTCACCCTAGTGTGCTCAGTTCTTTTGAAAATTTGCCCAGAATTGTTTCATGCCTCAATTTGCCCATCAGTAAAATGGAGATAAAATAACATGACAGGGCCAAACAGCACTTTGCAATCCCATTGTTATTCCTTAGCCTACAAATGATGGAAAACTCTTTATCTCCCATACCGCTGTGTACAAACTCCTGGCAAATGTTGATTTTTTTTAATGGTGACTGTTGTATACGAGAGCAGTGAGGCTTAACTATTTTGGGTCATCGGACGAAAAGTTCCCTGGAACAGTTAAGAATGAACATGATCACATCTAGACACTTTTGCTTCCTGCTCTTATGCATTTGTGAAAATGATCAGGGGGTATTCCTAAGTGTAGCTCAGGGCTACATTTTGCAGATTTTTTTTCCATAGCAAAAATGGTGAAATTATTCTGTTTCTGGGCAAAATCATGAATCTGCTTCTGGTGGAAGTTGACCATTCGAGTAGAGAGATTTCATCTTTTTGCCCATTACAGCAAAATTCATATTACAAAGAGGGCAATTTATTTTGGGCCAGAACCTCCAGTGGCATGAATAGGCCTACCTCTGCTGACTTGAGTAGATTTACATCAGTGGAAGACTTGAAACTTTGTTTCTTTCACATGCCCTGAAGGGAAAGCTGAGTCAGTGGAGATTTCTGAGGATGGGTGAGATACAGGGTGTGTTTTCTTTGTACATGTGACAGGTATACAAGCCACAGTCACATGTGGGAGGATAGGAATTTGTGGAGGGCAGAGAGAAGGTAGTTACAAGAGTCAAGGCAAGGAAAGTTTTAGACAGAGCTGAAGACATCTGGAGAGGGTGAGCAATAACCCATAAGACATGTAGGCAAGATTCCTGAATGGAGGGTAGGCAGTTTTGTAGCAAACGTGAGAGGAGAAGGCAGTTCAGGTTAACAGAGGATGCCAACAGGACGTGTGAGTCAAGAATGGAGTCAGAGGAGCTGTGTGTGAGAACATTTCACTTGCTGTAGCCTATAGAAATAGGGATTTGCTAGGTAAGGCATAACCATAAGTTATGGCAGCCAGAGTAAAGGACTATGTCCTGTAAGATATTGGCATAAGCAGTTAGCATAAAGCTTTGTTTGAACTGATGCCAGTTTTTGGATATTTTAGGATAGGAACACCTGCAGCTGTCTGTCTACAAGAGTGTCAGGGAAACACGAATTGATGTACATGGTAATAATTTGAGATCATTAATATAATAACCTATGGGATAAGAGTATCCATCATTAATAGGGTGAGGAGATACAAAGAAGGAAAGGAGAAGAAAGCCCTACTAAATAGGCAATAGACACAATGGCTTCAGCGTACCACATTATAAAAAATTGTATCCCAGCCTGTGTGTTTTGGAAAGGGAGACGTAGCCCTGGGACTAAGCCAGGATGATGACCACCAGCGATGAAGAAGGTGATGATGATGAGGAAGATAATAGCTAGCGTTTCAGGTTGTTCTGCAAGGGATGGTGAAATGTACATTCAGTATTATATCTGTCTAACTGACTTGGCTAAAATGTTGTTGACTTTGCTAACTGTACTAAAAATTATCACAAATACAGAAGGATTTCCCTAAGCATGAGAACTGAAACCATACACATCAGGGTTCCCAAGTGACCAGTAATATTTAATAATATTGGTCTGGATTTTGTAATAAGAATCTATCAAACCTCAGAGGGTTCACTGGGAATTCTTATGTAATCAATACAATTAACACACAATCCATAGATCAGATAATTTGGCCCAACATAA
Organism: Pelusios castaneus; assembly: GCA_007922175.1. NCBI lineage: Eukaryota > Metazoa > Chordata > Testudines > Pelomedusidae > Pelusios > Pelusios castaneus. The sequence goes on along the minus strand of ML685755.1, from coordinate 7,488,375 downwards.
ACATATCTCTTTTGGAGTCTTTCAACTGAAGGAAGCCATGAAGAAGGGAATCAACAGACAAGAAGAGTCTGATATGCAAGCACAATGTTAAGGGCCATAGCCACACTTGCCCAATCTCCACTGACATCACCATTCATACATCACAGTCAAGATGCCATGGGACATCATAAAGCAAGGCACTTTGTATACTGCTCAGGAAAACTGGAAAAGAAGAGCTGGTAGCAATAAACACCTGGCCAGGCATCTCAAGCGACCATGTTTTATACTCAGAAAAGGAAGAGGGGACCCATTGTGGCTCGGGTGCCCCAGGCAGGCACAGATAGGCAAGTGAAATCTTTTATCCTAAAAGTGTATCTAGACAGCTGATAGAGAAATGTTCCTTACATCAATGTAATGAGGATTCAGGATCATTAAACCATCCCTCCAAATTCTGTTATTGCTTTCTCAGCCAGCGGGCACCTGTGTCTCGTTGAATGTGGGAAAGGCGCCCAGTGCAACTAGTTTTCGCTGCCTACGTTTGGAAGTTTGCCCAGCCTGGTTTATATTGTGTCTGTGGGCCTATTACAGCAAAATTATCTCAAGAGCTTCTTTACAAAGGGGCTAAAATCCACTGCCACAGAAGCAAAGCAATCGGTTTTGATAAGAAGAGAACAGCCAGGTGCACACCGCAGGCAATTTGAAATAAAAAGGACGCGTAGGAGGCATAAGACCACAATGTTTTAGACAGGACTTAAACGAGTATACTTTGAGTACAACAACCCTATATGTGGATGTGCGATTCACCATCACAGTAAGGTCCGTCTTCACTGCAGTTGGGAAGCATGACTGTAGAAGACGTAGAGGGACCGAAGCCAGCTTTAAATCGCGCTAACTTTAGTAACATAGCAGCAGAGCAGTGGCTGTATGGGCTGCCGTATGGGCTAGTCGCACTCGGCCAAGACCTTGGTGCATACTCAAGCTGGTGCTGCCTGAACTTTCCCGGCTCTACTATTAACTGCACTAGCTAAATCAGAGCGGACACAGACGTGTCTACTCAGGTTGCAATCACACTTCCCTAAAGCTCCTCTATGTCACTCTGCACAGAAGGCCTTCTCAGCTGGCACAGAGCTGGTGGGAACTGCTATGTTACCTCTGCGTGCACCCCTTGCGATGGAGATGGACCAAGGGCACATCACAGGCTTAGCTGGAATGCACTATTTGGAATGCACCATGGCTATTTTCTTCTTCCTTGAGCCCATGTACGGGTGCGTGAAGCTGAGTGTAAGATGGAGCAGCCTTGAGTCTACCCTAACTCACGCTAGACACTGGGAAGGCCGTGGGGTGCGCAATTGTAGTTAAAGCCACATAAAAGGGGTATCTGAGCAATGCTAAGCCCTAGTGAACACAGAATGCTCAATATCTTTTAGCAGAAGTTTATCTGGCCTTGGAAAATTCAGCCCTGAAATCAGACTCTGCCTTTATCCTACATGGGACAGTGGAAATTTGATAATGGAAGAGTCCTTTTCCCAGTTGTCTCTCAAATAAATGGTGACTCTCACAAGACTTTTGTGGCACCTGAGGTGGACCCGGGAGAAAAGGCTCTGGTTCTGGCACTGCACCAGAACCGAAGAGATGGGACTTGTGCTTGAACCCGGTAATGTATTATCTGAGCAACCTACATGTGAATGGATTTTGGCCCATCTCTGTACAAAAGATGGCAAGAGTGAAAACGCTGTCATGGGGGTGGGAGAGGGAATGAGAGCAGCTCCTCTGTTGTATAGATGGCAAAAAACACAGAGATAGGAGGTTCATTTTAAATGAACACCCATTGGTAGAGATGCGGAGCTGAGTCTTATCTGAATCTTTTGGGTCCACAAAAGTGGGCTGGAAATTGGACTAGAACAGCTTTTCTGTAGCTTTCCTGATATTTTCTATCTCCAAGGCCTTTTTTTTTGCTGTACACTCTGCCCTTCTACTTTAGTCAAACAATGCAGAGGCAGGAACACATGGAAAAACAAGAAAAAGTTTGTTTTAATGGTAGAAAAAGCTAATCCTCAACCCTGTCATCAAAGAACTTTTTTAAAATTAAACAAACAGTTCTCCCAACAGCCTATGAGAGGTAAACGTTATTGCTTCCATTGGGTGCATAGAGTAACTGAGGCTAGAAACTGAAGTCCTTTGCCCAAAAGATGCAGTGTTGGACTGGGATAAGAACAGAGGAGCATCCAGGACCTTGCTTTATGCTCAAAGAATTGTGCTGCATTACTCACGGAGTCTGATCTGAGTTCTGGACAGATTCTGAGCTTTTCCATTTTATCCAGATCAGTTTGTCCATCTCAAATGAGAGCATGTCAATTTCTTAATGGAAAATAGGGACCCAAGAACTTCTTAAAGCAACTGGCAAGGGGATGCAGGGAGGTTACAGAAATCTCATGTGCACAGTCTAGTTCATCAAAGAATGTCATTTGAGGTCTCAAGTGAAAGCTAATGTCACATTTCATTGATATCATTGTGATATATATGTATAGACACTATGTAAGGAGTTATGTGTATATACAATGAAAATATTTTAAAAGCCTGTATCAAGGTATTAGTCACCAGCAAAGGTAAAAACAGGTTTTCCTCCAAACAGGAGGTAAGAAATGTGTATCTCTCTGGTGAGATGTAAACTAAGCATCCTAAGCTAACACAATAGAGGCCCATTTAGCCACAAAGTCAAATGTTAATGAAAAGATGTGAGGAGCACACGGGGGGGGGGAAGCAAGCCATGGGAGTTACACTGTCTTTGCATAAAGCAATGAACTTTAGGGGTGTTTCTAGAAGGTGAAGAAGACAGTCCTTCATCCTGTGCCTAGGAAGTAAGAAGCCCATGTGTTTGCATTTGTGAAAATGGTGACTCAGCCCATCTGGCTGAAAATGCTGCAAAGGACTTTGAGTGACAGAAACTTCTTTAGAAAGGTTATCCTTTTAGTTAACTGTCGTCTCTAGCAAGTGTGTTAGGATTTTGTTTTATATGTAACTATTTGTTTTCTGTATCCTTACTTATCATCTCCTGCATCTCTAGTCCCTGATAATAAATTTATTCTTCTTTTTATCTAAAATAGTTGTATCTCCATGCTGTGGTGTTACGCAAAGTGCCGGCCCTGAGCT
>ML685755.1:7442705-7485236 GCA_007922175.1 Pelusios castaneus | reverse complement strand
CCACTTCGTCAGACGCTTTGAAGATAGGAAAGTTACAGAGTGGGAGGAAATTAAATGCAGGGGAGTGTATGACATAGCATCAAGTCAGGCTGTAACAGCAAATCAAAGTAGGCGTTAGGATTCAAAACACTGGGGAACAGCACATAGAGGAGGGGGGAGGTCAATTCACTTGATGTAATGCGAGAAAAATCCATAGTCCCTGTTCAACCCCAAGGCAACTGAGTCAAATTTGCATATAAATTCGAGTTCTGCAGACTCTCTCTGAAGCTGTGATTTGTTATTCATCTGTGTCAACACAGCTATTAACAAGTCGTTAAGGGAGTGAGCAGGGAGATTGAAGTGTTCCCCTACAGGTTTTGCAGTCTTGCAGTTTCTGATGTCAGATTTGTGTCCATTGATTCTTTGGCGCAGAGACTGTCCTGTCTGTCCAATATATAAGGCAGAGGGGCATTTCCGGCACATGATGGCATAAATCACATTGATGGATGAGCAGGTGAACGAACCCTTGATGGAGTAGGTGGCATGATTAGGCCCTGTGATGGTGTCATCAGTGTAGATATGAGGGCAAAGTTGGCAGCGTGGTCTGTTGCAGGGCTGTGTTCCTGCTTTAGTGTTTCTGCTCTGTGATCTGTAGTTGCTGGCAAGTATCCTTTTAAGATTAAGAGTAAGTTATAAAAAAGGTACAAATATGGCCTGCTGTCAGGAACTTAAATCCACTGGTGACTCTCTCTGGGGAGGGAAAGTTATCTATGGAGGTAGTATAGCTTAATGAGCAGGGCATTGTACTGGGAATCTGGCGAGGTGAGTGTTTTTCCTGGCTTTGCTATTTATCTGTTGTATGGCTTTGGCCAGGTTGCTCTGTCTGTTAGGTCTATTTTAAAAGGATGATGGAAAATCAGAAAGAGTGCAGAAAGAGGAACAATCATGTTCTGAGGGCTGGAGAAAATGTACTACTGAGAGAGACTTAAAGAACTCAATCTATTTAGTTTTACAAAGAGAAGATGGAGAGATGAGCTGATTATTGTTTATAAATACCTTCTTAGGGCAGAAATATTAGGTCCTAAAGCAGTGCTTAATTTGTGCCAGGGCTCATCAGGGTGAGCACCGGCACCCGTAGGCTTGGCAGTTCATAACCTCCGCATCTGTGGGCTTGCCACCTCTGTTATGAATGTAAAAGAATTGAGCACCGACACCAATTTTATTGAAATCAAGCACTGCCTAACGGGCTCTTTAACTTAGCAGAGAAAGGCAGAACAAGAATCGACGTGGGCGGCTGAAGCCAGACAAATACAAATTGGAAATTAAGCACAGTTTTCTCAGTGAGGGTGATTAATGGTTGGAACAAATTAGCAAGAGGAGTGGTACAAAATCAAGACTGGATACCTTTCTATAAAATATGGTTTAGTTCAAGTTAGTAGGCTCAAAAGAGGGATAAACTAGTTGCAATGTAATGGATTGTGTTATGTAGGAGGTCAGACTAGATGATCTACTTGTTTCATATGGCCTCAAACTCTGTGATTAAACAACCCTGTAATACAGATTGCTGTCTAGAAGAATATCCTTGTCCTACTGAAGTCAGGGAGATTTCTGCCATTGATCCCAGTGAGACTGGGGTTTGGTTCCAATACACAGCATGGCTTCATGCTAACACCATTTATTGATATTATTGTAGCACCTACAGGAGCCAGACAAGATCAAGCCCCCCATGGTGCTAGGGGCTGTGCAAACACAAAGAAAGAGACAGTTCATGCCTTTGAAAGCTTACAATCTAACTACATAGGATAGACTACAAGCAAACACCATTTTGGGATGTATTAAAATGAATATTGTGAGTAAGACACAAGAAGTAATTCTTCCACTCTACTTTGATTAGGCCTCAACTGAAATATTATGGCCAGTTCTGGGTGCCACATTTCAGGAAAGATACGGACAAATCGGAGAAAGTCCAGAGAAGAGCAACAAGAATGATTAAAGGTCTAGAATACTTGACTTATGAGGGAAGATTGAAAAAACTGGGTTTGTTTAGTCTGGGGAAAAGAAGAATGAGAGGGGACATGATAACAGTTTTCAAGTACCAAAAAGGTTGTTACCTGGAGGAGGGAGAAAAATTATTCTCCTTAACTGCTGGTGATAGGACAAGAAGCAATGGGCTTAAATTACAGCAAGGGAGGTTTAGGTTGGACATTAGGAAAAAATTCCTTGCTGTCAGGGTGATTAACCCCTGGAATAAGTTGCTTAGGCAGGTTGTGGAATCTCCATCATTGGAGGTTTTTAAGAGCAGGTTAGACAAACACCTGTCAAGGGTGGTTTAAGAGGGTACTTGGTCCTGCCATGAGTTCAGGGGACTGGACATGATGACCTCTCATGGTCCCGTCCAGTTTCTGTGATTCTATGATTCCACATGTGGGAGAGGAAAGAGAAGCAGTGAGTGTAGGAGGAAGTAAAAGGTTGAAATAGAAGAGACAAGTAGAAACAGTTAGACTGAGACCTAAGGCTTAGTGAACCAAAACAAAACAGTAGGCCTGAGCTGGATAACTAGCTAAATTGACAATAGTCAGGCTAAGGCAGTCTGACCTCACAGAAATTGGCAAGAAGCAAGCTGCGGCTGCAGGAAGAGTGGGAAAGGACCTTGAAGATATGAGGTGTCCAGTGATCCTAGTGCCAAGGAGATAAGAAGAGATGCTTTGAGCTATCCAGTGCAAGGGTATATGTAATCGCAGAATGACACCTTGATGGATGGAGATGTTCAGTGAGGCATGGACCTATCAAAGGCTATGTCTACACTTGTAATTTTAAGTCGACTTTAAGTCGACTCAACGAAGTTGACTTTAAGTCGACTTAGTGCGTCTACACTTAAAATTAAAGTCGACTTGAAGGGGAACTTACAAAGTCGACCTAGAGCATCCACACTGGACGCCTAGGTTGACTTCTAGGGGCTAGGGGGACCTTGGGCAGGTCCACGGTGGCAGGGGGGGCACCTCTTGTGTGCAATGGGGCAAAGGGGGACAGGGACCAGGAACCCTGGCAGGGCATGGGGGCAGGGTGTGACGCTGTCTGGATTTAGGAAAGCATTTATGATATTATTTTCTATTCATATATCATAAATGCTATAATCCATAGGAACTATGTCAGGTTTGGTATCAATAGAAAGGTAGTAATTTGCTGGGAATGATTATATAGTTTATGTATAGGAATTGTCTTTGGACTAGAAGTTAGGAATTTGGTGTTATATCTATACTTTAACTTGTATGATTTTGTGGAAACACCCGAGACAGGCTGTCTACAACCATTGTGTCCTTAATGTTAAGGAATCTGCCAGGTACAATGGGCCCAGGGAGTAACCTGATGAGCCATTAAGGACATAAGGAATACAACCATTGTGCCCCCAGCAGGGAGGGCATTGGTGTAGTCCTGGGGTAGCCCTAAGTCGACTTAGGGTTACTCCACGTCTACACTGGCTTAATTCGACTTTAAAAAGTCGAATTAAGCCTTAAGTCTACTTAAATCTAGGTTTAATAAAGTCGACTTAATTTTCATTAAGTCGACTTTATTTTCCTTAAGTCGACTTAAGCAAGCTGCTTAAGTCGACTTAAGAAAACTGTAGTGTAGACGCAGGGTAAATTAAGTCGACTTAAGCAAGCTTAAGTCGACTTAATTTACCAGTGTAGATGCAGCCAAAGTTAGAGATGGCATCTAAAGAGCGGTACATGGACCAATCAAGGTAAATTCGGACCCCAAAGGGCAACAAGGCAACAGGTCTGAGAAGTGTATAAAAGTAGGAGCCCTGGAGCCCAGATTTCATGCAGCCGAGGGGGTGACGGACAGTCCTGTTGTCAGTTGAGCTGTTTTGTTGCATTGAGAGCCCAAATGCTGCCAGCAGACCTGTTGAGATAGGTTGCTTGCCATTCTGCTATGTTGTAATAAAGCCTAACTTGGCACCTTTGTTTCTACAAAGATCCGTGGTCGTGTTAGTTTCCTCGCTCGTGAGTGTTACCTCAGTTACCTCTTGCACACAGGGTACATCTAGGCTCCAGATCACTGGAGCTAAGTTCTCACTAAAGACCTGAGCCAAAGGTAACCCAGAGTGTTAACCAAAGGAGCACCTTGGTTCAGGACAACCGTGCTAACAAAGTCCGCCCCGAGGTCCGAGCCAGGCTTTAGATCACTGGGCTAATGAAGTACCAATTTAAAGATCTGAGCCAGGGGTAATCCTGAGGGAACACGCATGAAGAGACGCACGTGCACAGCCAAACAGACATCTGTGCTGGACGCAGAACAACAAAAGGTAAGAACGCCTCCCACCTGGCATACCACAGTGAGAGGATGCAGTACTTGCTCTAGGGTCACTAGGTAGGTCAGAGGCTGAACCAGGAAGAGAAAATCCAGGTCTTCTGACTTCCAGGCCAGTGCCCTATCCACTGGACCACATTGCCTCTCACTGCTACCCTGTTATACCACACTTCATTTAGTTATGTGTTAACCCTTTGGGTATGTCTGCACTAGCAATTTAGGTCGACTTAAGGACCCTTAAGTCGACCTAAATTACTCCATGCCTACACCTGACTTTCATTAAGAAATTCCTTAAGTCGACTTAATGAAAACTCAAGTCGACTTAATAACAACCGCCCATTAGGTCGACTTAAGCCTTAAATCGACTCCTCAAGTCGACTTAAGGACGGGTGTGGACGGGAAGTAACCCTTAAGTCGGCTTTATTAAGTCGACTTAAGGTCAGTTAAGTCAATTTAACAAAGTGGACTAAGTCAACTTAACTTTTTCTAGTGTAGACATACCCTTTGAGTTTCACTTGAATCAATGGTCTGCAGTAGTAAGCACGAGGAATATATACCAAGTAATGTAGTCGATCAGTCTTCCCTGGGAGTTTTACATAGTAAAATGAGTAAAATAAGACTGATATTATATAGCCTTACAAATACATCATCTCACTCTTCATTTCCTCCAGAACCCAGCAATGTCACCAGCTACTCCAGGTGATTCACTGTACTTGTGTTCTTCTAGCTGCTACGTTACTTCCTAGGGCTAAATCTTGCTCCTATAGAGGGCAATGGCAAACTCCTTGATATAAATCTCTGTCAAAGTTGCACTCTGATTTTAAGACAAAAGAGTCTTGTGGCACTTTTAAAGACTAACAGATTTATTAATCGCATGAGCTTTCGTGGGAGAAAATCCCACTTCGTCAGACTCTGTCCAGGTTGGGCCATATCTGCTGTAATTTGGGATGTGCTGGTTAGTCGCTTCATGTTTTTGTTTCTTTTAAAAGGGTGCTTCTTTAAACAAACTTGTGCGACTTCTCTCCTTCGCCATGCAAACTATTTTACCCTTCCCTTTCTTACCTTCTGCTTCTAGGTACTACCGCTACCTGTGCCTCTCTTATGATGCTCTTACATAGTCTCCGGATGGATTACATTAGCCAAATTCATCCCTGGTGTAACTCTGCAGGCACAACGGAGTTACTCTAGGGATGAATTTGGCCCCATGTTCTTAAAGTGTTTCCCTTTGCCCTTCAGCCTGCTTTCATCATTTTCCACTTAGTTTTAAAATTTGCCCTTTTAAAGTTCTCATTGCATTACCCTTAAGGGAGTAACCTTCTATTATCAAACCTAATAGAACAATGATTATGGCTGCCCAGCAGATCTTGGCCTCTCACCTCCCTTCTCTTCTGGTGCATTATTTAACACAAAGTTGAGAGTCAATTCCCCCAACCCAAGCTTCTCTTGAAAGCATTCTTTAAATAATGCCAACACATTGGCTCCCTGAGCCATGCTTTAAACACGCCTTTCAACCAGTGGGTTTTAGATTAGTTTAAATCCTTTAATTTTTACTCATTACCCTGTCTATATTCTAACCAGCCACCTTGGGGCTAAGTTCAACAGCTCACTGACAGTCCCAAGAAACGTCCTGCTCCCATCTCTAATATATTGTGACATCCCTTGTGATTTTAATGGCATAACCAGGTGGTTGCTCAACCATAACCTGTTTTTCTTTGGCATCGACTCAGTGCCCGTGTTCTGTCTCTGCTTATGATTTCGTTTTTGGCACCTAAGTGTCAACAGCTGCAAAGCAGAGTAAAGGGGTCCAGTGCCGTCAACCTGATAGCGCTCTGTGCAACTGTGCTTACAGCATTATGTTAATTTGTTCCTCCGAACCTCTCTCTCCTTGGCACCTGTGCTTTCATACAAGCGGCATACCACCTTGGTGGTGGGCAAAGTGCCACCCTCACAGATGGGCAGCAGAGTGTTGCAGTCACAAAAGCATGCATGAGCATCAAATGAGCTCTTTGAATACCTTCTCTGACAGCTGTTGGGCGGTCAATGTGAAATGAGGAGTGGTCTTTGTCCAATTCCCAGTAGGTCCACTAAGGAACAGTCTTAAAGCTACAGGGTTTGTAACTGAACTCCAATAGTTGATTTAAGAGGGAAGAAGGTAGTGGGCTGTGCAAATAAGGTTGCAGGGGAGTCACAGGCATATGGATAAGCAGCAGAATGACATAACACTTCTACTGAGCCAGCAGTGGGAAAAGTGAAATAGGGCTTAGTAGTGTGAGAGTGGCTCCTTTCTAGACGCTCCAGGGGCCCTCTTGTGCTAGGCATGGTACCTACACATAATGAGAGGCCGTCCCTGCCTCAGTGAAGGTAGCAAGTTAAATCAGGGGTGGACAAATTTTTTGCCCTGAGGGCCACATCTGCTTCTAGGTGGGCCAGAGAGGGGACTTGGAGGGAGGAGCTGGTGCATGTTTGGGACAGCATGTTACCTCTGGCTGCATGCAGTGGGAGAGAGGCAGAGGAAGGGGTGGAGCCAACAGGGGGGAGGCGGGGAGCAGCCGCTACCCTCCTGCCAGGGTGCCACTGCGCCCATGCATTGGGAGATGGGTGGGGGAAGAGTCAGGGCTAGGAGAAGGGTGTGTCTATCTTGCTCCAGTCAGGGTGCTGCTGCATGTGGTGGGAGAGGTAAGGGGGGAGTGGTTGCCGTGCTCCGGCCAGGCCCAGCTGGAGGGTCTGATGAAAGGCTGCAGCCCATGGACCGTACTTTGCCCAACTCTGGGTTAAATGAACCAGACTGATAAGATGCAGGAGGAGCAATAGAGATACGGTTGTGCGAAATGCTTGGCCAACATCCCCCCTAGAGACCAATAGCAAAACTAGAAATAGAACTCTGGTCTCCTGTCTCCAGCTCCTAAGACGACGTCAATGTTATGAGCTACAGGTGTGAGCCCCTTGCTTGTATATACATGTTCACACTAGCTCAATGAGAACTGGAGTGAGCGTGTGTATGCAAGCAGGGGAGTCACAGCACTAGCTGGCACTGTAGACAGTCTAGGTTATATGGGCCACAGTCCTGTGCACCTCAGCTCAGGTATGGAGAAGCTATTGAGTAAAGAATACAAAGTACATATTCGATGAATGTTTTGGGGAAAAGAAACAAGGAGTCTGGTGACACTTTAAAAGACTAACGCATTTATTTATCGCATGAGCTTTCGTGGGAGAAAATCCCACTTTGTCAGATGCTGACAAAGTGGAATTTTCTCCTATGAAAACTCATGCGATAAATATATTTGTTAGTCTTTTAAAGTGCCACCAGACTCCTTGTTTGTTTTGCTGAAATAGACTAACACAGCTCCCCTTTGTAACTTGGGGAAAAGAGTCTTTATAAACGTTGACAAATAGCAGACCATAGGGATTCAAATATGTTTTGAAATCGAGAGGTTGTTGGGTACATGCTTTTTTGCAGGATACAAGCATCTCATGTGAATATCCAATAAATTTTGGAAGCAAAACATTCGTGACTGCACCTCTTCTCACTTGCTTCAAGTACCACCTTTAATAGCCTCATTCTAGCAGATCAGCTCAGTTTTGCTGAGTGGTTTACACTCCCTAAGAACAAATGAGGCAATCTGGAGCTAGCCTATCATTAGTTTCAGGATGCAGTTCATTGTAGTTCTACCCGGTTGTTAAATGTAATTTTTTTTTTTACCTTTCATGGTCTTCTGGAAATTGACTGGAACTATTTGGGGCTAGATACACAACTGGTATAAATACGCAGCTTTCATTGTTATCAGTGGAGCTCTGCTGATTTACGCCAGCTCAGGATCTGACCCATAAGATAGCTAGCCCCTAGTACAGAATATAATTCATACTGCAAACATTTTTTTTTAAGGTATGCTAGGAAATGAAGGGAAAGAGAACTGGCCCATAAAGACTAATTCATCGCAGCAGAAATTTTCTCTGTGAGAGTTCAGCGTGGTTGGATTCTAACTGTTTGCCATAAACACAAATGAACATTTTCTGTGTGCTCTGGCAGTGGTTAATATACGTATTTATCTTGATGCATTTGGAAAAAAAATAAAGGAAAATAAAAATAAAGCTCAACAGCTTGCAGTAAATGGACTCCCGGCGTTGGCAGAGAAAGCCGTACTATGCTCTGAAGGGCCCTTGCCAAGTGCTGCCGTAAGAGAGTGATCAGCAATGGTGCTGAAAATTACATAATGGCCTATTGCCTTTCAGCTTGGTGATTATGGCTACGCAGGGGTATCAGGAAACCTCCTGCTTTCTGAGTGGAACATGCTGAGACAGAGGCTAGTTCTGACACGGAACGAGGCAGGAGCTGTGCTTGGAGTTAGCCCGTGCTAATTTTCTCCCTCTCCTTTGTCCTGCTCCCGTCTCCTCTGATGTGCTGGCCACCAGTGGTTTCTAATTTCTCTGAGAGCTGTGTAAATGAAAGCACTTACAGAAATGTTTGCAAGACGCATGGTTTTACTTCATGCACGGAGCAAATGCTCTGCTTCGGCGTTCCTCTCCTGGCTGAGCTAGACAGTTCCGTGATGCCCTAGTCAACTTATTTTGCTGCTGTTTGCAGTTTTTTTGCATTTAGGAGATGAAACATTTTCATTTGAGACCAAAAGGGGTGACCAGATCGTTAGACACCCTGTAACTTCAGGACACTAAACTCCACACAGCCACTCCCACATCAAGCCAACATTCAGAATTAGATCTACATATTACAAGCCACAGGAGACTAAACTATTAAGTGTCATAGGTGGAGAACAGACAGCATTGAGGTGCACCAATGCCCGAGGCCCCTAGAATGGCAAGGAATTACTTTAGTGAGATATACCCAGACGTTCCTACAAGTGATCTGCACCCCATGCTTCAAGGGAAAGCAAAAAACCAGCTCCAGTTCATTGCCAGTCTGATTTGGGGGGACATTTCTTCCTGACACCAAACATGGCAGTGAGAGAAACCCTGAGGATGTGGGCAAGAATCAGTCAGCCAAGCACACAGGAAAGAGAATTCTCAGGGTGTTGTCTTGTGCATTCATAAGATGGAGGCAGAGCCTGGACCCTTAGAAGTAAAGCTTGAATAGAACTAAAACAGAGTTCTGTAAGGCAAAGAAGAGCCACGTGCTCTGAGCCGTGGATCTGGTGCAGTTGCTGCTAGATTACTTCCAGCTGGATCTCATTAGCCCCAATCCAGTTCGCTCTAATGGGCTCTGCTCTGAAAGGCATACAGTACATACTCCTAATAGTCCGTACCATCTGAGGGCAGCACCCCCTTCCATCCCATCCAGGGTCCACTTCAATCTGTGGCCTTCTCTGATGCTTCAGAGGGAGACCAAAAAAAAACAACCCTGCACCAGCCTCAGAATACACTGGGGGAAAAATGGCCTTCTTGACCCCTACAAACTACTGGCTGAAGCTTCCATTGAGGTAAAAAAGTACCTGTCAACAGAATCTGGTAGGGAATAAAAATAAATGAACAAGGGCCAGACCTGACATACTAGACTCGTATCGATTAGCCCCTTATTTCACAAGAGTTTCCATTGACTCCGGGAAGACTATTTTGGAGCAAATTTCTGTTCAGCATCAGGCCATTAATAAATGCATACAATAAAATAAAAGGTCTAAAATCATAGTTTTCAGAGCCTGCCGGGCACAGGCTTGGGGTTTTAGAGGGCCCTGCATCTCTGCTGAGAGAAGCGGAAGGCAAGAATGAAAACGGCTGAATCCCATAAGTTGGCCAACTTGGCCTGCACATTGTACCTACTAATCTGAGAAACCTTGTGTGTCCCCCATCTTCATATTCTACAGCCAGATGGTAAACCTGTTATTGGAGAGACCATATTTTACTGTACATTTGTGTAGCATGCAGACAGAGGGGCTGCACCAGGGGGAAGTTCAAAGCCCATTTACCTATGCCCATCTCAGGACAGGGTGCATCCTGCTCCTGTCCACTCCTCTTGCCCTCAAAGACATGAGTAGGTGTTTCATCTCAAGTATACTTGCTCCCAGAAGGGCAGGCCTGGCTCCACTTTTGTGGGGTTGCTAGGTTGTGGTGTGAGATCACTGACTGTGGGATTTCCAAGGAGTCTCCCCATGGGACAGGCTGCTTCAGAGAGCAAAGAAATCAGCTGGCTCCAGCCCACTTAACAGAAAGTTGCGCCTTTAGAGAACCTGACAAATCTTTGCTGAGCCAGCTGTGTAAGGCAAAGGGAAATGGGGGAGAGTCCCAGGGTCCAGGGGCCCCCAGAAGACTTAGGGGGCCTGGGGCAGATTTGATGTGAGGGCCCCCCCTCACTGTTCCATGCATACAAGTCATGAGGCAGGGGCCAGGGCAGGTGACCCTCTTCATGGTGGGGGCTCAGGGCAAGTTGCCCCCATAGCCCCCTCATCTGGGTGGGGTTTCTACCCACTTCCAAGCACACTGCCACATCTAGTCTCCTTTACAGAAGTTTATTTTCTTGTAAACAAGCAAGGAAACAGACAGAACCCATCTCCCTCCTTGTTCTCAGACTTCAGGGCCACTCCTCACAGAAGTCTCTGACTCTCTCACTCTTTCCAGCTTCCCAGATTTAGTCAGTTTTTCCTTCCTTTCTGGAATGGAAGCAGTCCTAAGATTGTTTCCCTACAAGCTTAGCCCCTTGCTTCAGAGACCAACTCTCAGAGTTAGTTTTGCTCCACTGTCTAGCACAGTCTCCCCTGACACAGCCTGTTTCAAACACCCTCTCCTCCAACTCTGATTTCCTGCTTTTTATAGCTGCAGGTGCAGCCCTTTAATTGGCTGGATTGGGCTCACCTGTTCTGACACAGGGACACTGGGCTCAGCGCTACTCCTATAAATAGCTGGGTCAGCAAGCCTAATGCTGGGAGGGTCAATTCTGTCTGTATTACTCACACTGAGCAATACATCAGTAAGGCCTACTGATTCATCTGAAGTATTGTATAGCACATAGATATGGCTGCAGCATTGATTCCTCTTCACGGGGTCCATACTACAGAGAGTCTTTGCTGCATAGGTCAGGGTGGAGGATGTACAGCTGTTGTGACTTTTCTCTCCACACATACTAGAGGGCTAAACTGTGCTAGTGTAGAAGATAAAATAATCTGCTATTAGAGGTGACTAGAGGCAGATCACTTCCTTCCTAAAGCCAGGGCAACAAAGGGTGAGTCTTAGGGAATGTTTTACTCCCTGGTCTGCATCTGGGACAGCCCAGCTAGGCACTGCCCTTGCTCAGTGCTGATGGTACAGGTCTGATCTGTCCCATAACAAGGTATGGGGTGTAACTGAGGCTTGTCCTGCACACAGTTTTTATACAGCTATAATTAGAATGGTAAAAAGTGACTTTTAAAACATTGCTATAGTTATACCAAGACAACAGAGTCTTGTGGCACTTTTAAAGACTAACAGATTTATTAATCGCATGAGCTTTTGTGGGAGAAAATCCCACTTCGTCAGATGCTAGGATGGATACAGTTATTCCAGCATAAGAAGATCTGTACCTATCCCCTTCCTATATGGAATAAATTAGACTGCTATGAAGCATTATTTTACTGCGATAATTGTTTCCACCCTGCACTATATTAACTGCATCAGCCTAGTTGAGGTAGGTCAACTTTGGTGTAAAGTCAAGGCCTAGGAATGTGAGAAATGGACTCTAATTTTTTTTTAAAAAACCTTTACAATAAGTAGATTCAGCAATATTTTCTCTCCCTTGGGTGTTGTTTTCTGTCAATAAACCCCTCCTCTCTCCCAAATCAATACTGAACAAAATGAAACATGTCTCAATAATCTTTGAAACCACAGGAAAAGAATGTTAGTGGCCTGCAATATGGGAAGAAAAGGACAAATGTATTGGATAAAGTTTAATATTAACCTTTCTTATAAAGGTTAAATGCTTAATTTTTGCCCACTGATAATCTTTTTATTTTTTTTTTTTAGCCCAGCCATCGTACAGGGGAAACAAAAGCTCAAACACCTGGCTATAAATTGTAATAAAGTCTAGTGCTAGCAAGTTTAGAGTTAATAGATTATTGATTAGCGTAACAGTTAGTGGCAAACTCATTTTTTTCCATCAATGCTCTTATTGGGTAGTTGTCTTCTTGAGGCCAACAAAGTAATAGAACACTACACTGCATTGCCCTGCAGTGTAATATAGTGCACACATTTGTTGGATTCAGCCCTCGATGTTGCCAGAAACACTTTGGGGCCTCTGTATCATTGCTATTGTCTTTGTTTCAGAGCTATTTTTTTTCTTTCCCTCAGAGGCTAGTGACTCTTTGAGAGCTGTGATTGGTTTGCAAACACCGAGATAAGAGAGCTTTATCTATTGTATCATTCCCCCAGTAACACCTGTTTACACCTGACTAATTTTGTAATTATATGAATCTATTCAGCATTGTGAGGGGGAATATCCCAAAATGACATGTCGCTGGTAAGCTCTCCACGTCCTCAAGAAGCTGTCTGAATATATGATGAAAAGTAGTTTTCTATGGCATCTAGAGGCAGAACTGCCTGTGTTTGCAGGGGAGATGTTAAAAGGGTTTAGAAACTACACATTTTGTGAACTTCTAACTAAAGACTAAATCATAAAAAAAAAATATTGGCAGGCATGATGCTAGTTTGGTGTTTTTAATAGATTGCAATCTTTGGGGAACATGGAGTTTACTGATGAGTATAAAATAGAAAGATGAGGAGGCTACTTCAGTGTGTAGGCAGATACTGCTGAGATGCGTATCAAATATGGGGATAGCATCCATCTTTAATCCATCATTGGAAGATGGCACCTGCCATGTTTAATGCATAGTGATATTATTTCTAATAGAATAACAGCAGGAGACCTTGATTGGAAATCATGTCCTTGTTGTTCTAGGTATTATACATACATACAATAATAAGACAGCTCCTTACCTGAAAGAGCTTACAAGCCATACGGACCATTAGATGGATAAAATAAATAAATGAAGTGTACGTGTTTGTGTGTGTGTGGGGGGGAGGAGAGGTGGTAAGTTGAATGGTGGAATAAATGTGACTAGTTTAGTAATTTAGAGTCAAGTACGAAAATGTTTTGGACAGTCTGAAAAAAAATTTACATCCCAGATTGAAAGTTTAAAATTTTTTGTAAACGGTTTTTGGATCAGGTTGGTTAAAATGTTTAGAGAATTTCAAAATGTTTCATTTTACCTTTCAGTATTTTTTAAAACCTTTTTTAGTATAACGAACTACAGTGTGGAACTGTCTACAATGTTGAACTGAAAAGTTGCTTTGAACCAAAAAAGGAAAATGTTCATTTAATGAGATGTTTTGACAATTTTAAAACTTCGTGTTTTCCAAAAATTTCGTGACTCAGGAGATTTGTTGTCATCCTTTCCTACAAATGATTTTGGTTTCAATGAATTGAATGAATTCAACAAAAAAGTTTTGGAGGAAAATTCCCAACCAGTTCTATGAGTAAGTTAACATTCTATGGCAATGATATACTTAATAGGTAGACATTATATGGCAAAAAGGCATGCTGGCATGTCTTTAGTTGTGTTCCGCTAGCTGCAGCATGTAGGAATTGTGCCACGATGTTCAAAAGGCAAAGATTTTGAAATTAAAATAACTAGGACTGAATTTCACATGGGATCAGCAGTGGGTGAGACAGCATTCAGCATGGGTTGCAATTGACCCATGTCTGTTACATCCAATGGAGATCAGATGGATTTTTTTTCTGAAGCAGCTGGTGATCTCCAGTTTATAGTCCACTGTTATTAGTGGCCAACTTTTCTGGCCATCTCTCCAGAGAAGACAAACATTGGAAAAACCACAGAAACCAAAGTGATCTTTAATGATCCCTTAGAGGCACAGCACGTGGGCAAACTCACATTGCCATTACCCAAATAAATATATAATACAAATATGCATGAGAGTGAAATTTGCCAATATGCTTTGAACTAGCACAGGACCTAGGCCCCCCATAAACCTCTTTTAGGTCATCCTCTGTGCTGGCCCTCTGCACAGCTGCAAATTTAATCCTAGATAAAAAAAGAGGATTTCATTCCTCTAGGCTGTCCAAACAGCCCCTTTTGCTGGTATCTAATTCAATTAAGAAAAAAGAGACACAAACAAGAAGGAGAAAATTAAAAAAAAAAATGTACGCGGGGAAGAATGAATAAAGTGGGCTTTGTAGAACCAAAGGGCATTTGCTTGTTCACCAAAAGAAGACAAAGGAATCAATGTCTTTTTATTGGGAAACTCACTCTCTTGAAGGCTCTGGGGGAAAAAAGTCCCATTTGATATTGATGAATGTGGCTTTTCTCAAGACCAGCCCTCGTGGGAGGCTAACTTGGCTGTAGTTACTATGGCAAGTAGCTGTCATATAAACTTCCATAAACAGTCACATTTTGTTGTAAGTTACCTGCTGAGAGGCCAACGATGTGCTGAATTGCAACGTCCATTTAATCATCTTTTTCTGTTTACTTCATTCCCTATGTGTTGTGTTACCTGTTTGTGTGTCTCCCTGGAACAAAAAAATCACAAAAAACCCATCAACAGTGCTTAGGGGATGGGAAAGGTGAATCATCAGGTTTAAAATAATCAAGACCATTTAGGCCCAAATGTTAAAACTTGTGACAATTCCTGCTAGGGTCATTCAGCTGGGATTGAACAGTGACACTGAACTCTACAGCACAAACATCTACTGCTTGACCGAAGGGCTATCTGAATCAGCAGACAGCACTAACAGACTAATATGGCTAAAACAAGCAGGAACGTGACGCATGCCCTTCTGCACCCCCAGGAATGATGGAAATAAATATATAACCAACACTCAGAGTGTCTCTCTCTCTCTCTTTGTATGCAAATCAAGCTTAAATACACAAAAGTACCTGTTCGCACAAATCCACAAGTTGTGCACATGCAGTTTGTGAGTTGATGAAGAATCATAGATGACGAGGGTTGGGAGGGACCTCAGGAGGTATCTAGTTCAACCCCCTGCTCAAAGCGGGTGCGTCTACATGTGTAAATTAAGTTGACTTAAGCTTGCTTAAGTTGACTTAATTTTCTCTGCATCTACACTACACATTCCTTAACTCGACTTAAGGAAAATAAAGTCGACAATGAAAATTAAGTCGACTTTATTAAACCTCCTTTTAATTTGACTTTAGGCTTAAGTCGACTTTCTAAAGTCGGCTTAAGCCAGTGTAGACCTGGAGTAGCCCTAAGCCCGGTGGGGGGGGGCACAGGGGAAGCCTGGTATGCCACCCCACAGGACAGGGCAGAGCCCTGCCCACCCTGCCCCTATGCCCTGCCAGGGTCCCTGTCCCACTTTGCCCCATTGTACCCTGGCACTGGGCAAGGGGTGCCCCCCCTGCCACTGTGGACCTGCCCAAGGTTCCCCTAGCCCTAGAAGTTGACCTAGGCATCTAGTGTGGACGCTCTAGGTCAACTTTGTAAGGTCCCCCATAAGTTGACTTAAAATTTAGCTGTGGACATGCTAAGTCGACTTAATGACTTAGCTAAAGTCGACCTAAATTTACAAGTGTAGACATAGCCAGCAGCGCCAATCCCAACGAAATCATCCCACCCAGGGCTTTGTCAAGCCAGGCCTTCAAAATCTTCAGAGCTTGCGAATTTCTCAGTAACTGCTATGTGCAGTGTTGTGACCTACCCATCCCATTCCTGGAGGTTCCCGTGTTCATTTCAGCACACTGTGTTACAGAATTTTGCCTAGTGGCAAAATTGTTATGGGCTGGAGCAGCAGTGAAATAAATTGCTTAACTAATAAAAAGTCTGATGCCAAAATCCGTCACTCAGTCTCGGTTGTTTCATTGCTTTGCTGGAGCGAGGTTCCAGGCTTAGGTCTCCAAAGAGGTAAATAAGAGGGTTTTATTTTTTGGTAATATCTCCAGAATTAATACCCTGGGCCTGACACAGCAGCAGCAGCATAAAATAAAAGTAATGCTTAGCTTTGGAGTTTTATTTTCAGAGAGATAATCAAAAGAGAAATCAGAGAGAGATTCAATTACGAAAAGCCCTGGTGATCTGAACAGCAGAACTGTACAATATGTATCCGCAATGGTTGAAGGCACATGAAATTGGAAAGCACTAATCAGGGGGAAGGAAAATTCCTGGGAGTGCAGCTCTGTGTATGCTGACTTGGGAGAATGAAGCAGTAGCTTTGCTTGCAGCCATCCATGGAGCAGGGAAGAAATTCTAATGGAACATATGGGGAGGGGTGGGGGTAAGGGAGAAATACTGCAGCTCAGTCATGCGGGAAGGGGTGCTGCATTTTGGAAAATTCCAGTGCATGGATGACTTGCGGAGATGGCTAAACAAACTGAACTTGAACCTGAAGGGTGCACCCTCCCTGACTGGCACATGCTTTCGGGCCCTGATTCCATCAGAGGTTATGTCTACACTTGCACTTTTAAGTCGACTTAGTGTGTCTACACTTAAAATTAAAGTCGACTTAAAGGGAAACTTACAAAGTCGACCTAGAGCGTCCACACTGGATGCTCTAGGTCGACTTTGTGAGGCTAGGGGGACCTTGGGCAGGTCCACGGTGGCAGGGGGGGCACCTCCTGTGTGCAATGGGGCAAAGGGGGACAGGGACCCTGGCTGGACATAAAGGACATAAAGAATACAACCATTGTGTCCTTAATGGCTCATCAGTTTACTCCCTGGGACTATATCACCTGGCAGATTCCTTAACATTAAGGAGACAATGGTTGTTCACACCCTCTCGTCTAAGACATTCCTCCAGAATGACACAAGTTAAAGTATGGATATAACATCAAATTCCTACTTTTTAATTGAAATAGAATTCCTAGACATAAACTATATAATCATTCCCAGCAAACTACTACCTTTCTATTGATACCAAACATGACATAGTTCCTATGGATTATAGCATTTATGAGATATCCATAGAAAATAATATCATAAATGCTTCCCTAAATCCAGACAGTGTCACACCGTGCCCACATGCCTTGCCCTTTGGGGGGCATGCCAGGCTCCCCCTGTGCCCCCCCCAGCAGGGAGGGCATTGGTGTAGTCCTGGGGTAGCCCTAAGTCGACTTAGGGCTACCCCAGGGCTACACTGGCTTAATTCGACTTTAAAAAGTCGAATTAAGCCTTAGGTCGAGTAGAAAGGTGGTTTAATAAAGTCGACTTAATTTTCCTTAAGTCGACTTAATTTTTCCTTAAGTCGATTTAAGCAGCTGCTTAAGTTGACTTAAGGAAACTGTAATGTAGACGCAGGGTAAATTAAGTCGACTTAAGCAAGCTTAAGTCGACTTAATTTACAAGTTTAGACGCAGTCAGAGAGACTTAAAAGTTAGCTGAGTGTCAGTGAAACTTTGAAAGTGGTACGAAATGACAAAGATGTCTCAAACAATGCCACACAGGAGTATCAGATAAAAGTATCCTGCAATATAATTAGATCCCAGCCCTGCCAAGGTGCTGCGGTGTGGCTGACATAGATGTCTCACCTAGAAATCTCTTCTGACTGCCACAATCTGCTTTATCACATCTCTACTGAGTGATTGTATTTGTTTGATGGAAATAATGGGACAAGAGCAGTAGGGATCTTTTTCATCCACTGATGTTTACGAGGTTAACTGGATCTACTGTTTGTCCCTTGCTTGCCATGTAACAGACCAAGTGATGTGCTGCCTATGTTTTAACAGAGATCCCACAAAACCGATCCCTCTTCATCTGTGATCTGCTGCAATGTGCAATGGGGTGTGCATGCTCGTGTGTGTTCATGCACACTCACTGAGGAGGCGGGGGATGGTGAGCTCATTTGTCTTTTCAAATCGCAAGGTACGTTTGTAGTTATACCCACGGATGAAAAAGCAAACTTGTCTTACGGGTAAGATTTTCAAGAAAACCCAAACATTGGTGCCTACAATCTATGGGCTGTTTAGATGACTTCACTTACAAATTTGTGGTTACAAAAAATGGAGTTTTGGATACATCAGGCCTAGAATCATTTTTCCTGGAGAAATATGCAGGGTGCATTAACATTATTCAGCTTGTAGCATGGAAAGGGGTTGCTGAAGTCATTAGAATTATTGGGTGTTTAATTCTTATACAGGATTGATTTAAATTAAATATGGCTAGATGGGGCAATTTAATCCATTCTCAAGGTGGAATATGTTGAGAAGCCCTATTATAAATTCATTTCTTGCAGGAATATCTGGGCTGTACTCAGTGGGTGCCCTTAGAGTCAGGCAGATAACCCCAACTCTATCATCTGTTTGGCGGTAGTATTGTAACATGGGGCCCTCAAGAGGACTACTGTCCCACCAGCGGATCACCGCATCAGGTTGGACTGATGTGGAAACCTAGCCTGGCCTGGTTTGGACCATTAAACTGAATCTGAACATTGAAAATGTGGATCTAGCAAAGAATCTTCTCCAGGCTCACGTGAAGTTAGAACATCATGGTGCTTTGCTGGTGAGAGAGAACTCTGTGTGAGTAAGAACCTTGAGCTGAGCTGTATTTCATGTTTGCTATTGTTTCTCTCACATGCTGATTAGTCAGCTCAAAGTATGTATTGGATTGCTGGACACTGAATGTCATGAGTTGTTGCTTTCAATGCTGGTCTGCCATAAGCCAGCAGACGGAAGAGGTAGTGTATCTTCTGGTACTAGACAGGTCATGCAATGTCTTGCGTGGTGTTATAAAGCCCAAAGCTAAGTGACATTTGAACCCCCCACAGGATACACCAGTGGTTTTCAAACCATGGGTCACGACCCAGTACTGGGTCGTAGACCCTCAGGTACTGGGTCACAGCGCCCTCTTCTGTTGCTGTCAAAAGATGGGAATACATTGCTCGAAGATGTAATTGCTGGACTTTTTTCAATTGGCTCCCGAGAAAAAAAGTTTGCAAACCACAGATGGATACACAGATGGTTCTAAACTGACCTAACACCTGCATTTTATTGCGCTACTGGATCTTGCGTCTTATTACATTCTGAAACCTCCCAAGGTTTGACCCTGCCTCTTCCTCCTATTGACACCAACTATATTTTCAGTTCACAATTAGGAGGCAATTGACTGGCTCCCTAACATGATTTGCTGGGCATTAATTTATTAGTAGGCTAGACTAAGCACTGAAGAGCACGCAGGATGGCCAAAAGAACTCTGACTCTTTTGGATTCTATGATAATGAATAACACTTTCATCGGCTTCTAAGATTTTGCTGAATTACTGATGAGTATATGACATCACTGAGAGCCAGTGTGAAAGCTCCAATTGCCCCCCCCCACCCCATGCTCTAAAGCCAGAACCACAGTGACTCATAACACAGTTCAACCCTAAAACTCCTAAATCATCTCAGCTCTGCAGAACATGCATAGTAGCTATTAAAAATAGTAACATTACTCCCATAGTTCCTTTCTCTTACAGAGAAATCTCCTCCTGTGCTGAGAGGACAGGTCCAGGCCTGTATAACCCACTGGTGAATGTGCCTAATCTGTAGAGGACATGTTTCGCTTACAACCATGCCTAAGAAGCTACCAAGCTGAAGCACCTCATGCTTTCTTGAGGTCCCTAGCGCAGCAGCTAAGATGGTAGCCCTCACACATACAACACTTAACGTCTCCCACCCTCGGGGCTGAAATCAGCGCATACGGCTTGTGTTGAACCTCTGCACAGGAGTCAATTTCACCCTTATTACAGAGAATCATTCTATTATTTAGTTTCACCTAAGAAATCTCCCCAGAAAGGACTAATTGATGGCTCATGTTCAAATGTGCAAATAATATGCTTAGAGAACCTTAAAACAACTCACATCTGATGGAAATAAATTTCCTTTGCAATAGGGATGATTAGAAACTCCAGTAGTTAAAAGCAATTAATGCACTAGCCATAAAGAGTGAAAGTCCACCCTAATGAAACTCTAAATGGTGGATGCTGCCTATAAATCTTCCAGGAGGTGGAAAGATCACTGGTTATAGGGCTGGCATATGATGTAGCACTTTCCACAGAGGCATTAGTGGTCACTTTCTACCTCCTGTTGTTAAGTATTATTTTTGGTCACAGCTAGTAGGCAGAGCTGGCTGTAAATAACATTGTTCTCTAGAAAGGATTTCTGCACAAACAGGAAGAAAGAGGTTTTCTGTGAAGAAGAAAATTGGCAAACAGGCAAGTGCGGATGGTTCAGGGACGGGTAATGAAATATGGAGCATTTCACATCTGGTTCAATGCTGCCAAGCCGTCCTAGATGGGCAGAGAGTGATTGAAAAAGGCATTATCTACTGGCAGGGAAATATATTTACAGTTGTAGTCCAGCTATCAGGGTGGACACAACACAGAGCCACCAATGCTACTGGCCCCCCAAGGGGCAGGTTTAGCAGAGAGTCCATGGAGTGGGTGAGCACCGAAATTGAATTGCTTCTAGGTGTTTTGTTACCTGAGTTGCTAAAAGAATATAAAAACTTTTATGGCTGTATGATGGCATAGAATGTTTGTGTACTCTTTGTATTTCCTCAGTGAAACTAGACTTGCTGGGCCTTTTACTTCCTGTTTGTTATCCATGCATGCAGTGCTGGTGTGGATGGAGTTCCAGGAACACAGCAGAATTCTTGCACCCCACTTTCTAATTTCCCACATAGAAAAATGAACTCCCGCCCATTCATTAAAATAATAAGATTTCACAAACCCTGCTTCTATTCATAGGAAGCTTAATAACCCTTACATTTTTCTTAGGTGATTTAGATTTCAGCTTCAACTCGACAAAGGTTTTGGGGGATGGGCCACGTTTCTGTGATGTGTTAATACAATGTCAAGCACAGCAGGCCCCGATTTCCTGACTGGGGACTTCAAGAACCATTACAGTACAAATAGCAATGGTTATTAACTGGTTGACAGTGTCCCATAACTCACCAGTAAAGATCCCCTAAGGTAGAATATTCATTATGATAACTTATAATGCAATCATTCCATTAACAGCCAAACATGTCTATGAGCTCGTACCTATGTTATCATCAGAGTGATCTAGTGTTTCATTTTAATGATAGCCTTCAGTCACAGACTTGGAGAATTTAGAGGCAACAGCAAATAATCAAGATCAGAAAGATAAAAAGCTCACTAACGTATAAAACAATTATTTTTCATATAGCACTCTTCCTGTTTTATGGGGGGAGGCATTCACAAGATAAAATGGAGAAGCAGTATTTAAAGAGGAGAAGGCACACAGTAGCTTGGATAGAATATCCTTCTGTCCCAACGTTTCCTGGGTTGTTCAGTTTTTAAAGGGATGATTCTGTAAATGGCAAGGAGTTCTGAGGCACAGTTCTTGGTTCCCAGAATGATTTTCAGGAATCATGAAAGCTCAGATCATGGTGATCGGATCCTGCAGATACAGTGTGCTAACGACCTTTTCAAGTGATGCCTTCATGCCAACAACAGAACTGAGTGGCAGAAAGTTTATGCTGAGTAGAAATAAGGATTTCATATAAATGGGACAGCACAAATCATAGAATCATAGGGTTGGAAGGACCTCACAAGGTCATCTAGTCCAACACCCTGCTAAAAAGCAGGACCACTCCCATTAAATCACCCAGCCAGGGTTTTTTCTAATCAGGCCTTAAAAACCTCCAAAGATGGAGATTCTACCACCTCCCTAGATAGCCCATTCCAATGCTTCACCACCCTCCTAGTGAGAAAGTTTTTCCTAATATCCAACCTTGACTTCCCAGCTGTAATTTGAAACCATTGCTCCTTGTTCTGTCCTCTGTTACCCTCGAGAACAGCCTAGCTCCCTTTCCTTTGGAGCACCCCTTCAAGTAGTTGAAGGTTGCTATCAAATCCCCCCTTAGACTTCTCTTCTGTAGACTAAATAAGCCTAGTTCCTTCAGTCTCTCCTCATAAGTCATGTGCCCCAGCCCCCTAATCATTTTTGTTGCCCTCTGCTGGACTCTTTCTAATTTGTCCACATCCTTTCTGTAGTGGGGAGCCCAAAACTGAACACAGTACTCCAGATGCGGCCTGACCAGTGTCGAATAGAGGGGAATTATCACATCCCTCGATCTGCTGGCAATACTCCTACTGATGCAGCCTAATATGCCATTGGCTTTTTTGGCAACAAGGGCACACTGTTGGCTTATATTCATCTTCCCGTCCGCCATAACCCCCAGGTCCTTTTGTACAGCGCTGCTACTTAGCCGATCGGTCCCCAGCCTGTAGCAGTGCACGGGATTTTTTTGTCCTAAATGCAGGACTTTGCTCTTGTCTTTGTTGAACCTCATGAGGTTTCTTTCGGCCCAGTGTTCCAATGTTTCCAAGTCTCCCTGGATCCTGTCCCTGCCCTCCAGAGTATCTACCCTTCCCCCCAACTTGGTGTCATTCAAATGAAACAGTGTGACCTGTTGTTTGGAGTGAGACAGGAAAGGAGCAAAGAAAACTCTGTGGTGCCCTTTCTCCCATGTGCTGCACATTTCTAAGAATGTTGCCTATGTGGTGCTGAGTTCAGCAGACATAGTATTCTCAGGGTGGCAACAGCCTGCAACAGACAAGACACACAGACAGTGCTCGCTCATGGAGCCTCGCCTTTTGTTCTTTCATTTTCTTGTTTTCCTTTCTGTAAGGAAAAAACTCACTGGAGGCTGAAAGTATGTGTTTGGGTGAGGAAAATATAGCAGCAGTGAAGCTTGAAAGAGAGGTGAGAAGATGGAAGTGAGAGTCTGGACCAAGTCCATCATGTTAACACCCTATGGGAATGTTTCTGAATTGAAGTTAAAGATGGATAAGAAGCTAATCAAGGTGGAAGAGACTGAAATAGATGCTCTAGGTGCAGGCCTGGAGGGAAACATCAGGGGTTAAATTATGGTTCTTTGAGTCTCATAGTATATCTTTGTCACCCCTGGCTCACTGGCATAAATTAGAGCATCTCTTGGGATGATATCAATTACATCAATTGACCATGGTCCCTGTAGGACCTTGCATCAGTTGTAAATTGGTGTAACCACCCCACTTACTTCTACCCCAGAACACCCCCCATCCTATCCCATACTACATGCTCCAAGAAGAGCAACTGACCTAGGAGCTGGTTGCCCCAATTGTTGCCAGCAGAGAATTTCCTACACTGGAGGAATTCCCGTGTGGCCAGTTAGGGCCAGATGTCACTTTGCATTAACTGAATGGCTCAAAGTGGCCAGAACAAGAAGAAAAAATCTAAGCCAATAAGGCCCTTCTTACTGGAGTAAGCAAAGAGTCTGGATGCCAATGTAGAATGAATTTCTGTGTCTGCAGCTTTTATTTCTCTGCCTTATTGATTCCCTACCTGTTTTCCTCCTTGCCTTGCCCACCTCATTTCTTTTCCCCTCAGTTTTTATTTTAACTTTGTAGTTGTATTCACCCCAGGATGCATTTCTGGATACAGTTTGCATAAAAGACCTCCTAGAAAATAAAATAGTTATGCAGTATGTCAAATACAGTTAGAGTCATGACAAATGTCATTAAATGCAACGTATACTTAGTGGATAAATTGCTAACTGCTTTCTCTGACAAGAAATGGGGCAATCTTTTGAGGAGTTGTCTCACTGTTCATTAGATTATGCAATATAATGCAGTGTGTCACACAAAGGGTGACATAGGACCCAGTTAATAACCTTGAAAGGAAGCCACCCACTCTTTTCAGAGAAGAGCCAGCTCAGATTTTGATGCATGGGGTCATGTTCAAAACATCGGGTGCTTCATCAGCATTTGCAAAGAGTTGTCTTCCTTGTTGGCCTGCATTTAATAAAATATAAAACCTATCAGAGTTGCCATAATTAGTTAACCATCTTGAAGTCCCAAGAGACTCATTGGATAAAAGGCACTATACAAATGCAGAGTTCTTTTGTTTTGGAAGTGACCATGAAATATGTTTCCCCCACAAGGAAGATGTAGCTGTTATTCTCCAAAGCTCTCTTAGATTGACCCAGGAGTTCCCCCAGCTTTATAAATGAAATGTTTCTGCTGTTCCAATGTAAGAAAGAAGCAGCTTGTGTGATCATGAAAAGATTCTTCATAGCATCTATTGGCAAAATCTATTGTATAAGCTGAAATAAAGATCAGCAACGAAGTAGAACATTTTCAGGCTTCCTTTTCCTTAATAAACAAGGACATCATTGAAAGATCCTACTGTTTAGTCCTTATGCAGAAGAATCACCTATAGGATTGACCCATTCTCACCCTGTCATTTTCACAGAAAAAATGGTCCCAAACAAAAATTCAGCATTTGTTTTTCTATGTCTATAGGATCTGATTCTATACTTACACGGGTGTAACTGTGTAATCAACAGTAACTTCACTGAAGTCAATAGGATTAACCTGATGTAAAACTGGTGTAAACCATGGGAGGAACATTCCCCGTATAAAGGTGCTTTTTAATACCATAATGTGTGGTATTAAGGGTTTGGAGGCATGGGTTTGGGATAGATGCATTATAGAAATGGCAAAGCTTTCAGTTGGTTTTGCAGGGGTTATAACAAATAATCCTCGACGAAGCCTTTTTACCCCCTTACACTCACATTCAGTCTACATATGTCACACAGCTGTTACCCCCCAAACTATTTTTGGAAGGTTTGAGAGATTAAAAAGCAATTAACCTGTTTGCTGCTATTACCTGGCCCTACTAAATTGCCATGGGATTCACCATTCTCCCTGTCATTGTACTGAATCCAACCTTATTTTCCCTCCCAGGCCACTGAGGTTCTGTCTTTAAAAGAAAAAAAAACCCAAAAACCCCAAAATGAGACAGGTGAAGTCTCTGATCTTTGGAGTGCATTAACATGCGCTGGTTGAAAGTTACAATATGTCAGTCAGTGAAACCACTGTTTAAATTATGTCACTTTGTCTTTTATGACTGATGATGAATATGAATATGGATGTAATGGAAGTCTCTGCATTGCAAGTCCTTTGGTCTATAACCATATGAAAACTGGGAACACGAATCACAGCGTTCACGCCATATTGGCCAGGGAAGAGCGCGCCTAGGCAGTGGAAAGAAGTATGGCCGAGTGCAGTGGTTCCCACCCTGAGGTCCTAGGGACTGAAAGGGGCCCTTGGAGTCTTTCAGATTGGCCCACCATTCCCCTCCTACTGGCTACAGAAGGGAGCCTTTGCCTAATGACCCACATGGAGTGCATTGCCAAGACAGTGCAGGATCCTTGCTGTGGCCAAGGGAACCAGAGGTCAGTGTTCTCTTCCCCACGGCTGTAGTGGGGAGCACAGCAAAGTGGTTTGCCTGGGTCTGCAGGCGCTGGGGTCCCTGCTGGAGCCAGAGGAAGGGGAGCACTGATCTCCCATCCTCTTAGCTGCAGAAGGGAGCCATTGCCTATGGACCCAGGTGGAGCACACAGGGTTACAGGATGAGAGCGGTTTCCCTGCAGCCAGCGGGATGGGAGATCAGAGAGGACTCCTTCTGTCTGGCTGGTGTGTGGCAGAGGGGAATACTGGTGACCCATCAGGGCTGTAAAAATGATATCTGTGGCCTTCAAACCTAAAAGGTTAGGGACCACTGGTTTGCTATTTGGGGCCCTGCTCCGAGCCAAAAAACCTGAGCTCTCTTCCAGGGTTTCTCCAAATTGTTTTTCCAAGTGCCCCTCTGAAAATACTTCAGGCTGTGCTGACTCCCTCCCAAGTGAGAATCCTCCCATGTCATGCCACCCTTACTCGGGTGCTGCTCCTGTGGTGCCTGCAAGCACCCGGCCAGCAGCCACACAACCCTCCAGCTTCCAGCTCTGTCAGCCACGCCCAAGGCTATCACTCGCAGCCACAGTGCATGGAGGCTGACAGCTGGTGACTTGCGCCCGCAATGACCTCATAACCCCTGGAGAGGTCTTGGCCCCCAGTTTGAGAACCCCTACTCTATTCCCAGCTCTGCCATCAACCTGTTGGGTGACCTTGGAAGAGTCACATCACTTCCCTATGCTACTGTTTCCTCTCCCACGCTCTGTCTTATTTATGTATGTTGCAAGTTCTTAGAGACAGGACCTGTTTCTTGCTCTGTTCCAGGGGCCTAGCTTTGGGTGGGCCTGGGTGGGCTGGGCCCACCAATCCCCACCTGTATAGCGCAAGCTTTGCTGCTGCAACTGTGGACCGGCCAGCAGTGGGATGCTGTGAGCAGTGGCGCTGCGGGTAGATGGGCGGGGGAGTGGGCTGTTCTCTGCCAGCACAGCTCTGGCCCTGGGCAGCTACTGTGGCCTTGGTGTACCAGGAACTAAGCTGCCTCTCCCGCTCCCGCCTCCTCACGATGCTCCAGCTGATAGGCAACTGAATTGTCAGCAGGAAGCTTCCAGTCACATGTCCAGAAGCAGGACAGCCAAGGAGAATCAGGGGCCCGGCCAGAAAAAGGGTCTTGTTACACCTGTGCTCTGTTCTGCCTAGCTCTAGGCTCTACTGAAATACAAATAATAATAATAATCAAGATAGCTGTGGGAGTCACTATCCTTTGAAATAACAGGAACTGATGATACTCAGGATCTTTAAGGATCAAACCTTTGTGGCTTAGAACACACCACGCATTGCAGTACCCTGAATGGTTCAAGCCATGGTTTAAATGGTTGCATTTCATGGCATTGTTATGCTGTGATTAAGAGCTGAGGTGTACATCGGGCTAAATTATACTGTTGGTTGTAGTCCAATGATGACTTAAACTCACAACTTATGAGAGGCATTATTGGCCTGCCAACTCAAGCATTCATTAGAATAAACAGTGATGTTCCTCTGTTTTGCTGAAATCTCAAGTTTGCATAGTAAGATGGTTAAAGGTAATGACGATTTCAGAATATTAAATAAAATATCATAAGCTTTGGTTGTGTAGTAAAGCAGAACTAATCTAGTTTTAAAATAGAAGGATTTCCTCTAACACGCGGAGTTTGCTTAAGAAACAAGGTCTCTCTCTGGCTGGAGACAAAGAGAATAATTGATTCTATTGGTCCTACAGCTTAAGCCCCCTATTCCCCACACAGCCCAAAAAGGAGAAAGCTAATGAGCCCAGGGAGCAATAAATGAAAAAAAATAACAGGAACAAGTGTGGAGGTCAAAGGGCTAAAAGTAGGGAGCCTGAAGGGGACACTGAGCAGAGAATGAGAACCTCAGACAGTGCCCAGTGCTCCTCACAGATGTTTAGAGCTGTGGCGCTCAACCTTTTGCGGGTCGCAGGCACACCAGCTCACTCCGCCCAGGCCGAATAGAGTCATCTCCCCAGCTCTCCACAACACACTTACTGCTGTTTGGTGACACAGTAATGTGTCCCGACACAGTGGGTAAAAACTGTTGGTCTAGAGAGCCAGCTGATATGGCCCACAGGAAGTCTGCCTGGATACGTGAATGAATAAAGGAACAGAAATAGGCCACACAGTTGGAGAGCAGCCCCTCAACCAGCATCCTCTCCCTGGTGATATAGATAGCTGAGTGCTAGGAGGAGGTTGATGAGGAGGCCTTGTGACTGTACGAGGCCACAGAGGGGGTGTTCATACATCAAGAGATGTGGCAGGAGTTCAGCCAGAACCTTTGGAGAAGGTTCTGGAGGAGCCAGAAAAGAGACTGCAACCTGGTGCACTCCAGAGAGATGTGTGCCGGAGTCTCCCTCACACCATGGAAGGGGCTGCTCAACCACAGAACACACTGTATTATGGGAAATTTATTCTGGCTGGCGAGAATGACCCATAGAGGAGAACAGTGCATGAGAGACCCTGGACTCTGATGATGCAGAGATTAATGTTGACATGACCCAAAACAGAATGTTTTCTTTTGATTTCCATCCAAATAGATCTTTTTTTCCTGCAGAAAATCTCAATTTAAACTCAGTTTTCTGATGTGAAAATGTTTCGTTTGAAGTTATCGACAAATCGCACTCTGTGTTATTAATAGTGAAGCTTTCTCCTTTCCCCCCAAATAATTCAATTTGCAATATCACTCTCACACATTAATTTTGTCTTTTCGTGCATGCTAGAATTTAAATGCTGTAGTCACTATGGGAGAAAGGAATTCTGAACAGCTGTGATTCAAGCTATGAGAAAATGTTGGCTGAACTTCAGGGGAAATTTTTTTTTTGGGTAGCCGATAAGACCGTGATTTAGAGCATCTGTCACTTGCCCTAGTGTGCCTTCCTCATATGAACAGTCACAATGTGCTGTTTATGGTTAAGTGAATAAAATCAGACTGGTTTCATGAGTGATACAAGTGGGATTTGCCCCATAGTCTATCCAGTGAGGCTGTGCAAGCCTCATTGCTTGAATAATTTTAAGCTATGTTCTGGAGGATTGTTGTAGAGAACAAGCCTACATTGGCCACAGGCAAAGGGCTAATGCCTGTCCTGTATTCACCCTACAACAGCAACTTCTGAAGCTCTGGTTTTCTAGAACTGGCTAGCCTCAGCTTTCCCCTCTGGGTGTTGTGACCTCTGTCATCACAATAGAGGGATGGTTGGGCCAAACCTGAACAGCAACACCGTCTGGAGGTCACAGTGTTTGGAGTGGGAAACCCAGTCTAGTCAACCAGCCACATGGGACTGTAACCATAGGAGCTGCCATGCACCTCTTCGAAATGTTCTGGGTTGCAACCTATGGGTTGGGGAAGCCTATTAGAAACTGACCAGCTAAACTCTTAACATTCTTTTTGACAATCAAACAGATTGTACTCCTTGAGTCTGTCACGATATGGCATGTTTTCCAACCCCTTAGTTATTCTCATGGCTCTCCACTGAATCGTCTCTAGTTTTTCCAACACTCTTCTGGAATTGTAGTAGAACTGGACACAGTATTCCCGCAGTGGTCACACCAGTGCCCAAAACAGAGGTAATATACTCTCTCTTCTATTAGTTAGGATCCCCGTTTACACATCGAAGATCTCATTGGCCTTTTTGGGCTATGGCGTCACACCAGGAGCTCATGGTCAGCTGATTATCCACCATGACCCCTGAATCTTTCAGAATAACATCCCCGGATTAGAGTCCCCCATCTTGTAAATATAGTCTGTATTATTTGCTCCAAAATGTCTGATTTTACAATTGGCCATAATGAAAAACTTATTGTTTGCTTGTGCCCAGCTTACCCTGTGATCCAGATTTCTCTGTATCAGTTACCCATCCTCTTTATTGTTTACCATTCCCCCATCTATGTATTGTCTGCAGTGTAGCAGTAACGATTTTACTGGTTTGTATTTTGTTTTGTATTATTCTGTTTATTCTATTCTGTTATACATACAAATGTAATCATGCCATTGATTGAACTTAAAAAATCTCTAATTTTTAGTTTAGGGATCAATTCTTCCTTCTCTGTCAAGATGAGGTGTAACATAGAATTTCCCCATGCTGGATGCAACATTTTATGAATTGGGAAACAAGGACTGGTCTGTTTTCAACTGCATAATATACCCTATATTGGATACTAACGTTTCCTATTATGTAGACACAACAGTTACATAAAAACAATGAAAGTCCTGTGGCACTTTAAAGACTAACAAATTTCTTCGGGCATAAGCTTCCGTGGGCTCTAACCCACTCCGTGAGATGCAGTCACATAGAATCATAGAAACTGGAAGGGACCATGAGAAGTTATCAAGTCCAGTCCCCTGCACTCTTGGCAGGACCAAGTACCCTCTTAAACCACCCCTGACAGGTGCTTGTCTAACCTGTTCTTAAAAACTTCCAATGATGGAGATTCCACGACCTGCCTCGGCAACTTATTCCAGTCGTTAATCACCCTGACCGTTAGGATTTTTTTTCCTATTGTCCAACCTAAACCTCCCTTGCGGTAATTTAAGCCCATAGCTCCTTGTCCTGTCATTGGTAATTAAGGAGAATTTTTCTCTGTCCTCCTTGTAAATACCTTTTAGGTACCTGAACACTGTTATCATGTCCCCTCCCAGTCTTCTCTTTCCCAGACTGAACAAACCCAGCTCTTTCAATTTTCCCTCGTAAGTCAAGTGTTCCAGACCTTTACTTGTTCGTGTTGTTCTTCTCTGGGCTTCCTTCAATTTGTTCACATCTTTCCTGAAATGAGGTGCCCAGAACTGGACACTGCACACTCCAGTTGAGCTGTTGAGGCCTGAGTAGAGCGGAAGCATTACTTCTCGTATCTCGTCTTACAATACTCCTGTTAATGCATCCCAGAACGGTATGTGCTTTTTTTACAAAGGTGTTACATTTTTTACTCATATTTAGCTTGTGGTCCATTATGACACCCAGATCCCTTTCCACAGTACTCCTTCCTAGGCA
This sequence comes from Pelusios castaneus, assembly GCA_007922175.1. Lineage (NCBI taxonomy): Eukaryota > Metazoa > Chordata > Testudines > Pelomedusidae > Pelusios > Pelusios castaneus. The sequence continues at coordinate 7,454,749 of ML685755.1, read as the reverse complement.
GTCATTGCCTATTTTGTATGTGCGCAATATATTGCTCTTTCCTAAGTGGAGTACTTTGCACTTGTCTTTATTGAATTTCATTCAATTTTTCTCAGATCATTTCACCAGTTTGTCCAAATCATTTTGAATTGTGATCCTATTCTCCAAAGCACTTGCAACCCCTCCCAGCTTGATATCATTGGCAAACTTTATAAGTGTACTCTTTATGCCATCATCTGTATGCCATCGCATATTTGATACAAACAATTTCTTCCCAACTGTTAAGGCTTATTGTAATGATCCAATCAAAATAGTCTTGCTAAAGAAAGAATCTTGCTAAAGAAAGATTTAATGATCAATAAACAATGCATCACAATTATTGAAGCCCGTTAAAGACATCTTCTCCTTGTATACTGCCATGTAGTGGCTTTCTTGCTTTATTGCTGAACTAGTTTCTTGCTGATCACTTCTTAATATTAAACACGGACAAGAGTTGGTTCAGTGATAATTTTGCTAGAGTTCCTCATAAGGAAAGACTTACAAAGTACAGACTAACATATGTGGTGAGTTGTAATGTAGTCAGATGCACAACTGACTTGTTGTGCACAACAGATGCACAAACTTTTATTTGTGCTTTAAGACAGGAAAGAAATGAAGGGTTGGGATGTAAATAACATTTGTGAAAGGCACAGTCACGCTTTTATTTAAGCTGCTGCATTATATAATTGATAAGATGTCATTTTCACAATGGCTTCCACGAGGCCTTCTTTGTACACCGAAAAGTATTGTAAAAACTGAATGCACTTCAACCTGTGGCACCTTGTGCTGTGTTTTTCTGACAGATCTCTGTGGCTGAGCAAGGTCAAAGCCTGGGGAGCACCTGGATGGAAACATGCCGAAGGAGATAATGTCATTACAGGAAGTGGTGTTCCTTGTTATATTTCTCCATTCACAAGAAGCAAACAGATTATTTCGGGCTGAATGGCTATTATTTCCACCAGGAGAACAGAACAAGTGAGGAGAAAAGGACTGACTTCATGACAGGACACTCAGTCTTCTGTATTGGTCTGCTTTGATTAATAGGGCACTCTGACCAAATACAAATATGTAAGATGTTAACTTAGATACTCAATGAAAACTGTCTTTCAGTCAGTTCTCTTTGACCTGCCTTCGTCCACTCAACTGACATATAACGGAATCTAAGTTGCTGTAACTTACATGCAAAAAGTCTGAAAGAACGCGCAAGTTAAAGTGGGTGGGGCATGACTCTCCATACATCTGTGTAACTCATGGCACGACACTGGTGTAACAGAATGGAGAATAAGGCACTTTGGCCCAGCCAGTCTGCACGATGAAAGGGTTTATGGGGATTTATAGCCTATATTTGCAATGTAGGGTAGGAGCTTTAAGGATCTGAGGTGTATTGACTTGTGACTGGCTTGGGATATATCAGAAAGAGTCAAGGTTTGGTTTTGTAATGAGTGTTGTGATATTTGGCATATACATTTATTTAAGAAACAGTAGGTGAAATTCATTCTGTGCAGAAGGCCAGGCAAGTTCTATGCCCCAAATATATCCCTCTTAAATTCTTGAGCATGGTGGGCAAGGATATTCTGCATATTCATCTCCCTTCCTCGAGCACGTCCTTTCCATACTTTGAAATGCCTAGATTTTTTTTTTTATACTGTAACTTCCCTTGAACTGCATCTGTTTCTGCCTTACTGTTTATGAGTGACTTGAACCAAAAGGTAAAGGGTTTTGTTTTTTTTTTGGTATGAAGGAAAACTAAACCATTTATTGGACTTCTGTATCTAAGTTTGTTTGGCAACTGCTTTCAAGACTAAAAGCACTACAGTATATAAAGATTAAGTATAATTTTATGTCTTCAGCATGTGTGCTTTTTAAATTCATATGAAACTCTCTCCCCCCCTCAAAACCCCAAATACCCAGAAAAAAGCATATCCTTCTTCTAATCTTAGAGCTTTATTTTTGTCTCTGAGTCCTCTTCATCTTTGAAATTAATTATTGTGATTAAAAAGGGAAGATGCGTTTTCCCAGAACAATCAAATTATACTGTGCCAAATTCTCATATTCATTTCACATCATCAGTTTCATTTCTTTTTACTCCTTCTAAGTTCCATCTGAGAAGCTGCCTAATTTGAAAGCTTCTATTCTACCCAAACCATATGTGCTGATAGTTTGATAAATATCTATGTATCTTTGAGTCAACTGTTTTACTGACAAAAGCCAGGATTGTGGGCCTCTCCTGAAGAGACGGGGTTTGGTTAAGATGCATAGGTCCATTTAATCGAATCACCTTGCATGACATGTGCCATAGATAGTTATGTCTTTCCTCATTTCTCTTAATTCTTGTAAACTACATCTCTTCTGGTTCACCATTTTTGTTATGAGGTTGTGGGATGTACTTACCAAAATGAATCAAAGACAGATACCCCTGTGGATGCCTTACACATGCAATTGCCAAATATATTTCCTCGGTATGGCTGCAAAATCATACTCCCACTCCAGTTAGCTCTTGGTCCAGCTTCCTCAAATATTGAGGAATTGAATATTGAAATATTGAGCTATTGGTCCAGCATTTTGGCCTGGAAGCATTTCTTTGCCTCCTTAAAGCTGTACATTCCTAAACCCTACACCCTACTAATTTTTTCTTTTTTAATTCAGGTATCCCTTGCAAAGAGAAGATATTAAAGTTCTTTTATAGCTGGGTTTAGCTGGCAGGCACTAGCGCGAGTGAATAGAATGGAAATTCTTTGAAAGATCACAGCTTCAGTATATTTAGATGAACCTATCCCTGTAACATTTACAATGACAGGTTTTAAAGAAGTCAAATGAATTGCTCCCTGGGAAGATGTTCCTGTGATACAATACAGAAAGTTCCTTTGGTTGCAAAAGGGGTGTGAGAAATGAGGACGAAGTATGTCAGCTGAAAAGGAGGAGAGATTGAAATAGAACCGTACCACAGCAACTGAAAATGGCTCTTTGGTTGTAGGTTAATACAATAAAGAATTTCTAATGCAGAGAGGATTCAACAATAGAAATGAAGATGCTCGATGTTAGATAAGAGTGAGCATATATATCCTTTATTGCGCTTTGATTTTTTTCCTCCTTTAACAATAACAAAGAGAAAGGTCAGGCATGAGATGTGGAGATTATTTTGGTGAGGGAGGCACCTTTGTAGTGATGCGTAACTGACAAGAATTGAAAATCACCCACATCAGAATGACAGAATTAATCATGGGACCAGTAATATGCAATAGAAGATGAAAAGAGGAGGGTGGAAGAAACTGAAAGAACTTGACAAAAAAGGAAATAAAATGCAATATGATGGAATAATGTTTGAGAAGGAGGCCAGGGAGAGTAAGAAAATGTGACATGGCACAGAGAACTATGTAGCTGAAGGAAGATGGCATTTTTCAGTGTATTAAGCCTTTAAATATACAGGAAATAACCTGCCTGCTGTAAAGGAATTATGGGACAGCTTCAGTTTTGTGGTTCACTTCTGATGCTAGAGCTGTTTGGGAAATTATTCCCCCCCCCCAATATTAAAACAAACCAGTTCATTTTAGCAAAAAGTTTCCATGAAAACATCAAGTTTTTGGTAAATCTGAGAAATTTTGGTTTTGAATTTTTTGAGGAAACCCCATTTTCAAAGGAGAAAACTTTCCCCTTTCATCTAATCATTTCTGAGATGCTTGATCTGACACAGCAAGGAAACTTTGGGCCAGATTCTCTTTGTATATGTAAACCTGGCTTTAAACTCCCCTTGCACTCCCTTGATCCGGAGATTTCTCTGTGCTAGGTTAGTCCTGAGTTAAAAGGGAGCTATGGAGAGGTTTGAAGCAGGTGGGACTTAGTCCTGGTGACCTACCTGTAGGGATGAAAGCCAGAGTGGTACTGTGTTGGGAGACCATATGGAGATGGGGGACAGGAAGATGAAAGTCTCAGCTAGCAATCCTCAGATTGATTGCTTGGGGTAGAGCTGTAGAGCCAGGAGGAACAGCTAGTATAGGGAAGATAGGAATGTAAGATATCAAGGCCAGTGGAGAACAAGCTGGGCAAGTGAAGGATATTAGCTGACTAGGTCTGGTTGAAGTGGGACAGTGATGGGTGTGGGGGACACTAAGCAGGTTCTCTGGCTGACCTGTTGAAAATGACAGCCGCTTCTCTTCTGAATCCCAATAAGGCAGGCCCTAGTCCAGATGCCAGATTAAAAAAAAAAAATCTGACTACTGCAGCCTGGGCAATGTAGACACATGCCATTGTTTGGTCCACGCTCGCCATGGTTTTCGGCAGCAGTCGAAGGAAGATACGCAAGCTATGTAAAATAACTTGCGCATCTCCCTTCAATTGCCTAACGCCTACTTACCACAGCAGCTCCACTGCACTGCGTCAAAAGGAAATGTCCTCTCTTCGACTCAGCGCTGCTCTTTTTCAGGGGATAGACTTCTCAGATCGACTTCCCGATTGATTGAGTGGGTCTTCACTGACCTGTTCAATAGATCTGGAAACATCAAACTGACGCGGTGAATTTGCCACATCAGTGTCTACTTGGCGTCAGTTGCGGGAAAGCAGCTGACTGAGGCTCCACACTATGGACAAAGCCTTGGTGCTCGCTATTTACTCCAATAACATGCTAGCCGTGTCGGCTAATATTCCTGCTGAGCTCCATGGGTACAGTGCTTTCTGTAACAGATTTACGTTCTGACAGTTTGAGGGATTATATATGGTCACAAAAAACACTTCAGAGAAGGCGCCAGTACCCCGCTCTAGCCCTGCAATATACCCATTCTCCTCCAAATCCTCTTCCTGGCCTTCACCTCAGCAGTTCATGTCACAAGGCTCCAGGAAAGTCTGAATGAAAATTTCAGATAAATAGTTTACTTGCCCAAAAAGGCAGTTTCTCGTAGACCAAAACTATTTGTGAGTTTAGGTTAAATTAGGCCAATCTCAGCTGGAAAAAAAGGGTGTTTCTGTTTAAAAAGTCAAAATGTTTCATTCTGATATTTTCAAAACAGACTTTTGACTTTTATGTTTTGCAAACATTTCATTGAGGAATTAAAAACCAACCAACAGGTTAAAAAACCCCAACAACCTGACAATGAAACAAAAGTACATGAAAATGATTCATTTCAGGTCAAACAGCTAAATTTCCCCTCTGTTTCCCCTTCCTCGTCTCACCCATCCTCCCCCAATATTTTTCAGTTCAGCCACCAGAGAGAATAACCAGTATAGCAAAGAGCTAACAGTCTTTGAATATTCTATATATGATGGGTGTGTCTAGGGGTCCTGATCAGGATTGAAGCCTCATTGTGCTAAATCTTGTACACACTGTCCTGGGGTGTGCCTGTGAACGGGTTAATAGGGACCCTAACTGCCTTCTCAGCTGCTGCTGATCTGTGGAGACACAGAAGGTACCCTGAAAGCCAGACCTCCAAGTACAAAGGAGCACAATGTGTGACTGACTCTGAGGAACAGCCTGCAAGAGAGACCTGGTAGGAGGCATGCCAAGGGATTGGAAGATATTGGTGCCAACCACCTTCTATGAGGTCTTTGGCCTGGAGCCCAGAGAAGTGGGTGGGCCTGGATTTCTTTGCCAAACCAAACAAGGGACTTATTAAGGCCTTGAACAAATGAGTGATAGGCAAAGAAACCACGGATCGTACACCCTTCATCTACGGTGCCTGGCATCCTGACATAATGATTTCTTTACCAGCTAGAGACAGGAAGAACTGCCAGCAACCGGGGTGGAGGGCCAAAGTCAAGAAAAAGAACCAATAAGCAGGCTACATGGTGATTGGTCCATCAAAGAAGGAGGGAAACCGAGGCAGCCTTGCTGTGTCATCAGTTTAACCACAAGGGGGCGCTAAAGATTGAAGATGGCCTCTGAGAATACACAGAACAAAAGTGGCTCCCTGTCCCAAAGAGCTTACAATCTAAGTGTGTGTTGCGAGATGAGAGGTGGATGAACAGAGAAGGGAATCACCAGACAGCAATGAAACAATTCTGATTAGGCTGTCTAGCCACTGACTGCTGTTAATCTTGACATGTTGAGATTTTGGGAAGGAAATGAAACAGGAAATTCACATCCTGCTAGGAATGAAGGTCAATTTCCACATTTTTCACAGCACCCAAAACAAAAGTTCAAGGAGAGCTCAAAAAGTAAAACATGAGGCCACTGACTAAAAAGTCTCCCAGAGAACATCCCACAAGCCCCGACGTAGACAAGGATCCAGTACCTCAGGCAGTGCTCGCTCTCACTATATTTGTTTTCTACACTCTGTAATATGGCTCTGGAAGGCACAGTAAAGATTTTCTGTAATGAAATTTGGCCTAGGAAGAGGATTAACATTGATGAGATTCCTCAGAAGACAATACCAACTCTAATTCCTGCAGTTTAACTTTCCACTTCCGGAGGATTTGCCAAGGAAGGAATTTAATTTTTTCCCCTAGACAAATATATTAATATTTAATAAAAAACAAAGCCAGGTGACAGCACGAGAGAAAATAAGGAATTTACATCAAGCCTTGCAGTATTTGAACAGAAAAAGATAAATTGAAGAGCCTTAGTGCACACATTTTTTTTTCCTGAAAAAAACCACGGTTTCAGCTGCAGAAAACAGGTTTTCATGATGCTTCATATCCAGCTGGATTGTGGCTTTGAGAAAGATTTCATCCTCTTTCCACCATTACACTACAGATCTCTTCTAATTCCATTTCCTCTCTCCTTGTATTGTGCCCCCAACTCAAAAGAATGTGATTAAGGCATAGAACCAAGAGAGGGGAATTTATCCGTAGCTCTGCCACAACTTTGCAGTGTGACACAGAGCAAGTCACTTAACTTGCCTGTGCTTCAGTTTTATCATTTGTAAATGGGATCAATCATACAACCCTGCTTCACAATGGATATTGAGAGGCTTACCTCATTCACATTTATCAAGTGCTTTGTGATTTTGGATAGAAGGGACTATAGGACCATAAACATCTATTGATCATTGTTCAATAAAATCCATTGGGCACTGGGTTGACTCAGGGGAGTTGAAATAGGATGTGGAGCCTACCACTGATAGAAGAAATCCAGCCGACCTGATGAGGGGCATAATTCATTTTCCTGCCATGCCCATTCAGTAGCTTATCAAAAACGAATGAATGGTTCTATCCAATTTCTAGTGGACACAAAGCTCACCCTGAAAATTGGGACTGAATATTTTTTTGGATATCGAAATATCTAGAGAGACAAGGTGAAGTAATATTTTTTTTGGGACCAACTTCTGTTGGTTAGAGAGACACACTTTTGAGCTTACACAGAGATATTCTTCAGGTCAGGAATAAATTAGAAAACTTGTCTGTTTCACCAGCCAGCCATGAGGGTGGCATGATCCTACCTTCCGTTGAGAGATTAGGGGGATAAAGACATTGTAAGCCCTGAAGTAAGGGTGTGAGGCCTTCAGGAACCCAGCCTTGGGCAGGAAACTCCTTTTCAGAAGATGTGAGCCTTCTGTATTTTATTAAGAACATAAGAATGGCCATGTTGGGTCAGAACAATGGTCCATTTAGCCTGGTATCTTGTTTTCTGCCAGTGGATGGTGCAGTTGCTTCAGAGGGAATGAAAAGCGCAGAACAAAGCTATTGCTGAGTGATCCATTTCCAATAATCCAGTCTTTGTGTTCTGTGAGTGGGAGTGAATAACACTTCCCTGTTTATGTTCTCCATACCATTCATGACCTCTATCATATTATCCAATAATATACTTTTTTTCTAAGCCATACAACCCCAATCTTTTTAATCTCTCTCCATATGGAAGCTGTTCCCTATCCCTAATCATTTTTATTGTCCTTTTTTTTTTTTAACTTTTTCCACTTCTAGTGTATCTTTCTGAGATGGGGTGACCAGAACTGTACATGGTATTCAAGGTGTGGGTGTACTATGGGTTTATTATATTTTCTGTTTTATGACATATCTCTTGCCTAATGGTTCCTAACATTCTATTAATTTCTTTTGACCATGACAGCACATTGAATAACTGTGTTCAGATAACTTTCCATGATGACTCCAAGACCTCTTGAATTGTAAGAGCTGGTATAAATCCTATCATTTTGTACGTAGATTTTGAAAAATGTTTTCCAAGGCACAGTACTTTGCATTTATCAACATTGAATTTCAACTGCCGCTTAGTTACCCAGTTTTGTCAGATCCCTTTGTAACTCTTCACAGTCAACTTTGGACTTAATTACCTTGAGTAATTTTGTATAGTCTGAAAATTTTGCCAGCTCACTGTTTACCCCTTTTCCCAAATCATTTATGAATATGTTGAACTGTACTGGTCCCAGTTTAGATCCTTGGGGGCCTCCACTGTTTACCTCTTTCCATTGGAAAAACTGACCATTTATTCCTTCCCTTTGTTTTCTATCTTTTAACCAGTTACTGATCCATGAGAGGAACTCTCTTATTCCATGACTGTCTATTTTGCTTAGGAGCCCTTGAAAAGTCTAAGTACCTTATATTTACTGGATCAGCCTTGTTCACATGTTAGCTGTCCCCCTGAAAGAATTCTAATAGATTGGTAAGGCTTGATAAGAAGAAAGAATTCAAACTGGAATGGGTGCAGAGAAGGGCTACTAGGATGAGCCGTGGAATGGAAAACCTGCCTTATAAGAGGAGACTCAGAGAACCCAGGCCCCATCTGGGCAGTGGGGCCGGCAGAGGACAGGAGCAGCGTGTTGACTTCCAGATCATTTGAAGAGGTCTTCACTGACCGCTGAATTGATCCAGAAAGATCGCTCTGACAGCGGGGAATTTGCCACTGTCAGTGAAGATGTACCCTGTGAGTTCATTTCCCTTTACAAAAAAAATGTTGATTCTTCCTGAACATATCATGTTCTTCCATGTGTCTGATTTTGTTCTTTACTATAGTTTCAACCATTTGTCTGGTATTGAAGTTAGGCTTATTGGACTGTAAATGACTAGTGTTAACTGTGGAGCTTTTCTTAAAAATGAGTGTTACATTAGCTATCCACCAGTCATTTGGTATAGAGCCTGATTTAAATGGTAGGTTACATACCATAATTAGCACTTCTGCAATTTCATATCTGAGGGTCTTCAGAACTCTTGATTACCATCTTGTCCCGGTGACTTATTACAATTTAATTTATCAATTTGTTCCCAAACCTCCTCTACTGACACCTCAATGTGGGACAGTTCCTCAGATCTGTCACTTTAAAAGAATGGCTCAGAAGTGGGAATCTCTCTCACATCCTCTGCAGTAAAGACCAATGCAAAGGATTTATTTAGCTTCTCTGAAATGTCTTTGTCTTCCTTGAGTGCTCATCTAGCACCATGGGACTCTGTTACTTTCTAAAGTGGCCTCTGCAGATCAATGCATTGTGGGATAGTTGCACCATGAGTATACGTGCAGTCCAAGCTTCATGAGTAAACAGGGAATTTCTCTTGCCTGTGCCATCAATCTGGCACATTTCACAAGCTGTCTCTATCTTTTTAATATTCAATTCAGACAGGAGCATCTATAAAAGCATATTTTCATCCCCCCCCCCTTTTCCTAGCATCCTCTTGTACACACACACCTGTGAAAAAAGAGGCTTGGATGGAAGCATTTGCTAAGTCTGTTCTGAGAAGGATATGTCAAATGTCTTACCAATGCCCTGCACTGTTTATCTCAACAGTGTTTCACTTCTCATCTTCAAGCTTTTAAACAAAAATAAACCAGGATAAGGTCTATAAATCCTTTCCTGCTCTACTCCCCTTGAGCTTTGTGCCAATGGAACTGTACGGTAAGTTATGTTTTAAACTATGAACCTGTCCAGTCCTTTATCATTTATCTTGTTGTATCCCACTCTAGTTTGGCTCAAGGCTGCACATTAGCAGATGATAAATGCAACCCTGTCCATCCCAATTTGTACCAGAATTATTAACCCATATTCTTCTGAATATTTCATCCCTCGATACATTATTCATACACTGTTGTAATAGACTCACTCGTTAGCTGTCCTGTGTATGTGGCTATGACAGGAAGTCTTAATATTGAGGAGATAGGCCCACTTCGCATTGCAAAGGATTGTTTTTAACTCTTTGCTATTTAGGTTCTGCTCAGAGGGACTGCTCAGCAAAGACTGTACAGAGGTGGGAGCCAGGGGAATTGTGGTGAGATTGGGGAAGAGACACTGAAATAAAGTGTCTACGCTGGAGGCTCTGTTAAGTTGACTTAAAGTCAACCTTGTTAAGTTGACTTAGACAGTCGACCCTGAAAACTCCAGTCGACTACCAGTGTCCACACTGGCAGGTGCTAGGTTGATGGAAGAGTGGTGCATTGTGGGTAGCTGTCCCACATTGCACCGGGGCCTGGAGGCCAATTAGGTCAACTTAAGGGCACTCCCCATCTACACTGGCTTAAGTTGACTTAATAAGGTCAATTTAAGTGTTAAGTCGACCGTAAGAGGGGGTGGTATTAAGTCGACCTAAGGAAGCGCTTAAGTCGACTTAATAAGCGCCCAATGTGGAGGCAGCGGTCTTTAGGTCGACTTAACCGTCCTTAAGTCGACCTAAGGCTCCAGTGTGGACGTACCCTAAGAGCACAACTGCTGGAGTCCATGTGATTTCTGCGGGGAAGAGGATGGGGACAGAGCTGGGCCCTCGGTACAAGGTGCAACATAAAAACTGACCCCAGAACAATGGGGAGTGCTATCAAAACCTGGGGAAGTTGGAACATGCCGCAGAACATTTGAGCAGTCCCTCTCTGCAATGGCAACTGCATGTCTTGGAAACAAGGAACATAAAACTGACAGAGGCTGGAGTCACTGCAAGTAGATGGTTAATGAGGTATTCGCTGGGTGAGAAGAGAGACACAGTGAGGCTGGGGCTCTGAGTAGGAACTGCACAGGGGGAAGAGGAGACAAATAGTCTGCCTCCTGCATTCCAACACACCCACCTGCTCTTCTGGGGACTCCTTGCATGGGAGCAGAGGGCAGATTAGAGTCAAGTATCACCATATCTCCAGAGCATTCAGCCAAGACCCAGGCCCATCTCAATGCTCTCCCGAGCTCCGTCTCTGCCAGAGCTCTCATCCTGACGGGAACAATTGATTGTGAAACTGGTGGCCTGGAGCTCTTGGAAGCCGTATGTTGCTGATTAATTTTGTACTGCAATTAGCTGAGACAATCCACTTCTCATAGCACACTCCTCTGTCCTCCAGTGGTGGCATGGGTCTTGCTGGGTCCCCCTATCCTTGGGTTTGGAGCTACTCAAGAGCCAAGTAGTGTAAATGGGGACATAACAGAATCTGGATGATTACACAAAGCTGTGGGTGAGGCAGAGTGAAGGAGATGCTTCATGGGCGCACAATCTAGTCATCCTTTTGGGAAGGATGCATTTAAGTTAGAGCCCAGGGGAAACCAGGACACTCATAGGGGAAGGTGGGTCCTGTAGCTAAAACATAGGATTGGGAGGGGGGAGGTTCTAGGCTGAGCCACAGATTTGCAGTTTGATCCTGGTCAAGTCATTTAGCCTTTCTTTGCCTCCAGTTCCCAAGTCTGTAAAATGGGAGCCAGTGACCGACTCATCACATGGGGGAGTCATGAGGCCTTTACATCAACACCTGCAGAATGCTCTGTGATTCTCAGACAGAGGTGCCAGCGAAGAAAAGGCATGTTGTCAATAGACGGTATCTACATGGAAAAAACCCTGAGTTCAGCCCTTTATTTCCCATTATCCAAAGTTGGCACCAAAAGAGCTGTCCCCTGGCATGGAAGAGGTCAGCTAAGTTTAGTGTTGCTGGTTGGGAAGGCTGTTTACACCTCCAGCAGCTGCAGGAAAGACTGACATTCCCTGAGGCTTGCTTCAGCCGAATTCATGGACTGTGTTCTCTAATCCTCCTCAGGCCAGCTAGTGCCTCCCCCTTTCTCATTGTGGTGGGGCGAGTGCAGCTCCCTCATGGAGCATTCTCCTTGAATCTCACCTTCTCATTGATTCTCCAGATTATTTTCAATCTGACTGAAAAATCTCCTTTCCCCCCTTGCCTTTTAATACATAAC
>ML685755.1:7364533-7442605 GCA_007922175.1 Pelusios castaneus | reverse complement strand
ATTTTCTCTCTCTCTCTCTCTCTCTCTCTCTCTCTATATATATATATATATATATAACAAACAGAGTCCTGTGGCACTTTTGAAGACTAACAAATTCATTTATCGCATGAGCTTTCGGGGGATTTTCTCCCACGAAAGCTCATGCGATAAATAAATCCGTTAGTCTTTAAAAGGGCCAGAGGACTCTGTTTGTTTCTCTGCAAGGCTATGTCTACACTTGCAAGTTAGTTCGAATTAAGGAAGCTTAATTCGAAGTAACTTAAGCCTTGACCACACTAGGCTTTCCTTAGTTCGAATTAAGGGCTTTCTTAATTCGAACTAATACATTCGATTATACCTTTCGAACTAACCCTTAATTCAAAATAGTTAGTTCGAATTATGTCAATGTGGCCATGTTAGTTCAAACTAACTGCTTAGTTCGAACTAATCAGCAGATTGACCTTCATGCAACTGACTAATTCGAACTAAGCAAGTACCCTGGATGGCCATGGCTAGTTTGAACTAGCATTCTTGTGGGGCCATGCTCGTTCGAATTAAGTTAATTCGAACTAACTAAAATTAGTTTGAATTAGTTAGTTCCAATTAACTAATTTGAACTAGCTTTTGTAAGTGTAGACATAGACTAACACGGCTACCTCTTTGGAACTTGACATATATTAATATATTGTCTCTTATAATACATGGGGGTGGGGAGAGGGGCGCCATACTCATAGTTCACCTTGGGGGTGGCCCTCCCTCCATTTCTTGCATTATTTCCTCTAAAAGCATTTGGTTTGTGTGTTTAAGCACAGAGCTAGGAGTCAGCTGATCTAGGGTTTTGTTTGAAACTCTGCCACAGACTTCCTGGGTATGTTGGTTTCTCTGCCTCAGTTTCCCCATCTGTACAGTGGAAGTCATTCTATTTAACTGTCTCACATAGCAGGCGGGAGTGAGGGATGTATGTTAAAGTTAATCAAGACTGGTTCAATAATCACTAATAATCTATTATCAATGATCACTAATCGTTCCTTGGATGGAGAGTGCTTCAGATGTGCAAAAGCCATTTAGATCCTGCAGGATCAGTGGGATTTTCAGGGTCTAGAGCTGTACATGCAACCCGCTGCAATAAACATTAAGTTGTTTCAGATGTGGGGTGAAGAGAGAGAAAAGACTCTAGTGCTGATGAATTTGAGGGGCAAGCCTAAGACTGAAACGATGACGCTGACAGAGTTGTCAGTCAGGTATCCTGGCAACAGGGAAGCTGGAATTTTAGTGTCCAGCCTCCAGGCTCAGATGCTCTCAACACAGCATGACAAGCTACATTTTCCACTGGGGGAATTTAGCCCATTTTGATATCCAAGCCCCAGACTGTGCCCATAAATCAGGGAGTCCAACATGCACCGGCATTATTTATGAGATTAAAATCAACAGCCTCATTAAAATCAGACCTATATGATTCGTCTCTCTTTTCATTGACATACCCTGTCAATGCAAATCTCGTGTCCAGCAGCATATGTGGATCTGGAATTAGACATTGCAAAGCCCAGCTGAGGCAGATGTGCATTAAAGCTTAACGCTCATAGACAGCCTTTAGTTCATACACATGAATTCGTTAAGTGACTGCATCTGTCCAAGGTAAGGAAACATCATTGTCCATTTCACAGGTGGATAAAATGAGTCAGAGGCTATGTTAGGGATAGAAAGCTAGAGTCCTGAGGTAGTTCAATGCACTGATCATTAGGTGCAGCCCCCTGTACCTCCCTGGACAAAACCTAGGGCTATGTCTACACGTGAAAAGTTAGGTTGACTTTAGGAAGTCAGCTTAATAAGGTCGAATTTAAGTTGACTTAAAGTGGACCTTATTAAGTCGACTTAACAAAAGTCAACTTAATTTTTCAAGTGTAGATGCGGCTCCTTTTTGGCCTTATTAAGTTGACTTAACGTTTTAAGTCGACTTAAAAAGGTCCAACTAGGCACTACTCCACATCTCCACTGGCTTAAGTCGACTTAATAATGTCAACTTAAGCACTAGTTGGAATTAAAATGAGGTATTATTAATTCGAACTAGCTTTTCCTTAATTCGACTTAAGGAGCAGCTTGAGTTGAGTCAAAGAAAGCCCAGTGTAGACGCGGAGTAAATTAAGTCGACTTAAGCTTCCTTAAATCGACTTCATTTCTAAGTGTAGATGCACCCCTACTAGGAGTCCTAACTCTCAGCTCCTTTGCCATGACTATGAGACTCATTCCCTTTCTGGAATATGCTGCCAACTCATTCTGTGGAAGAGGCATATTCTAGTTGTACAGAGCCTATGTATTCCAACACCTGAATGTGATTTACAACGGCTTTATAAATAGCAGGTTTGGCCTGAGACCCTCTTATCTGATAACAGCAGCATGTCTTTCTTGCATCCATTGTCAGAACCTTTCAAATTTCTAATACTCACCCAGTGATACCCAGATCAGATACAATATGTGTACAAGTGCACGCATAAAGCTATACTTACTACCTGACGTATTGCTCAGACAAAGGTGACGGAAATCCAGCATCTTTGGATCCTCTTATCAAGGGTACCAGGAATCCACATCATATTTTTAATACCACCGCCTGGCAGGATTGCTCAGACCTGATTTCCTTTTGTTCCCAGCACAGAGACTAAGAAAATGATCTGCCAGGTATAAATTTAGCGCTATGACAATTGTAGGTGACTGCACAACTCATTTATGGTAGATTTAAGAAAGATTCAATTGCTCAATAAATCTGATACATCTGAGATGTTTGTCATTTCACTCGTGCTGGCACTGACTGTTTGATTTTCGTTGAAAAATGAGTAACTAATAACCTGTGCCAGTGACAGAGAAGGCTCTCAGGTTTTCATGAATCAATAAATAGCCCATAAGAACTGTACCTTTCTAATAATAATCTCCTGTGCTGCTACGGCATTTATTTGATGCTCTCTCTGTGGTTAACAATCCTTCATTATAGAGGCCCGTGAGTGATCTCTCAGCTTTACTGGCCTTTCACTGAAATGCAGCCCTGGATCTGAAACTCTCACATTGGGCAAATTCAAATTTGCATGTGGACTGGAGCTGGATGACTAATATTAAAAATGTATTCGATGAATCTCTTATTCAAAAATATCACAAAATGTGCTGAATAAACTGTGACTGGATTTGTGGAATCACCAACCTGTGGTGAATCATCTGCTGTCCCCTTCTCCAAATTTCCATGAATAAATGATTCAGTGAATCTTACTCAACCAGCACTATTGGAGCTTGGACCAATATCTACGCCAAACACCCTGAGGAGTAGGAAGAAGAGCAAAGGAAACTCCCCACCATGATATCCTCAGTCTTAAACCCGGGCTTAGGAGTTCCCACATAGCTGCTGTATCCTGGGTTCCACTCAACAGCTGCTGAAAGCAGATAAGATAGGAAGTTGCTAGGTCCATAACCCCATCCAAGACACCATCCACAGAAGCTCTGATTGGTGGATTGCCTGGCTCCAATGATTGGTCTAGCTACACCATTTAAGCAAGGAGGAGAGACAGGAAGTTTGTCTGAGTAACAAGGTGGTGTCTTGCTGAGACTGCCTCCTAAGCCCAACTCTGGCTTCTGCTTTTGCTCTTCTTCCCACCATGCTCATTCTCCACGCTTGATCCTCTCCTCCTGCCATTGGCTATGTCTACACTAGAAAAGTTAAGTCGACTTTCGTTAAGTCGACTTAATAAGGTTGACTTTAAGTTGACTTAAAGTCGACCTTATTAAGTCGACTTAACAAAGAGGCAACACTTTAAGTCGACTTAGTCCACTTTGTTAAGTCCACTAACTGTCCTTAGGTTGACTTAACAAAGTGGACTTATGCGTCCACACTGGGCTTAGGTCGACCTAAGGAAGGGTTAGGTTGACCTAAGGAGACTTAAGTCGACCTAATGAGTGGTAGTTGTTAAACTGACTTAAGCTTTCATTAAGTCAACTTAAGGAATTTCTTAAGTTGCCTTAATGAAAGCCTGGTGTGGATACGGCTTAATTTAAGTCGACTTAAGCCTCCTTAAGTCGACGTCATTTGCCAGTGTAGACATAGCCATTGTGCCTTACTTCCAGTCTGCGATCACCAATCCTGGCTCTGACCCTGGCTTTTGACCTTGACTCTAACTTGACCCCTGGCTCTGGTAACTGGCAGCTGACTCTGGTGTTGACCCGTGGATTTGTTCTCCAATGTGAATTCTTGCTTTGTTCCCTAGATCTGACTACTAGGCAAGACTGCCTACATCCTAGTCCATACCATTTCTTTATGGAGTTTCAGGTTTTATCTCAGTGTAGTCATGCCCTCTGGGCCTCAATTCCTGACCCGTAAACAGTACGTCCCTACCGCCCAGGAATGTTGAGGCTAAATGTATATAAAGAATTGTGCTCCAATAGTGTGCTAGTGATGGCCGTATAAGTACCGTAGCTAGACGGAAGAGGGCTCCTTAATGATTCACTAGAACTATCAAGCTCTTCTGTTTGAAGGTGTGTTATGGTTGGGAACATCCTTGATGCACAGTGCTGTATTTAACCCCCTTCCCTGCCCTACCACATCTAACAGCCTCATGTCCGCTCCAGCCCCACTTCTTCATGACACGCCCCTCCTGTGAGAGAGTCAGGCTTTGTAGGTTATCCTCCAGGAGAGGGGAATCCCCATATGCTCCCCTAAAAGTGACTTGTACACCCCTTTCCATTTATGCAGAGGCACAAGAAGACACCAGGGACCAGATCTTAAACTCACATGTTCCAAAGGAGTGGCCGTGGTAGGCTAGTTCAGCAAAACAAACAAGCAGTCCTGTGGCACTTTTAAAGACTAACAATGGGATAAATAAATTTGTTAGTCCTTAAACTCACATGTCACCTTTGCATCTGGTCACCTGTCCCTTTAGCTGAGCAACAGTGGTTTCATCTGCTCCTTATTGAACTTTTTTTCTCATCGTTCTCTTAGGCTTCTTTTTTTTAAAAAAAATGTGATGTGTTTATTGTCCAGAGTTATATAAAGGACAGTAAAAACCTTCCAGCTCTAAAAGTAATGACTCCAAAATCCAAGGCATGAAAAAGCCTTCTGTTTCCTATAAATGTGTTGCGGGTCATGTAAATCATGTTAAAAGTTGGAATTAGATATGGAATCTTGCACAACCAAGTGTGGCGCGTAATTTGCAGCTTCAGGTCTTTCTTTTTGCTCCAAAGTCGAAGGCAAAAATCACCTCTTTTCTCTTCTCTACCCACACCTTGTCCCACAATCGCACCCCAAACTACAATGTATTCTATTCCATAATAAAGTTAGAGATATTAGTCAGGTCAGTGTCTCGGTGAAATAAATTGCTGGAGGAGCAGCCTTCCCTGTTGGTGTGAGAAATATTGGACTGAAATAATTTAATAGCAGACATTATGTAGTTAATTCCATGCTTCCTACCTTTGGATTGTTAGAAAATTGGCGGCTGCCAGCCATGGACAATGATTTTCTAGTATGATTCCTCTGAACCATCCTGTACTTAGGACTTTTTTTTTTAAAACACATCTTTTTTTCTGCTGCATTTAAAACCATGAAACATGGACAGACCTCCCTTTAGAGTTTATGTCTCAGTGCTCGCTCTCTTCCTACATCAGTTATGAACCGCAATTAACAATGGATGTTGTTTATACCCAGCAGGACCTCCGGCTGTTTAAACAAATGCCAGGCATCAGGGGGCTTTGCCTCTGCATCCAAATGGCTGATTCAGTGCTCCCCTTCCAGGACTGGTCCTGGAGGTGTTAATGAACATCACAGTTTTGCCCCCTGCCTGCCTGAGCCTAGCGAAACAGACAGGCAGCTGTGTGTTGGATGTCCCATGCTGCTTGGCTGGCTGGCACAGAGTGAAGCCCCGTTAGCCTCAGCGTGGTGTTGAAAAGGGTTTCTGAGTGTCATTCGCAGCCTGCTGAGCGTGGGTACCAGTTGCGCCTCCGACCAGCTCCTTGAGTCTGGCTTATTGGGACAGGGCTGTGATGCCCGCCCAGGTTGCCCAGTGAAGGCATTCAGAAGAGGTTTCTGTCCTTAATGTATTTTCCCAGTGGGCTTCTCAGTGCCCAGTTAAAGCACAGAGCAGATGCAGCGAGAGCTCACTGGTCAGGCTGTAGGAGGAGGCGGGCTCTCTGTGCCCCTCCGCCCCACTCATCAGGTTATGGGAGGAACCTCCCCACACTGACTACGTTGTGGAGGAGTTAGAGTTCTCTATCCCCCCCAAATGCCAGGATATGGAGGGGAGGGTCAATCTTGCAACTGCCTCACACTCATCAGGCTCTAGCGATGAGAGGCGCTATTTATCCACTTGCACACACTGATCAGATTATGAGGGGAGGGGTCTCTGTCCCCCCCCCCCACTCCTCAGGCTCTGGAAAGAAGGTCTCTGTACCCCCCACTTGTCAGGCTATGGGAAAGAGAGGGATTCAGCATTTCAAGTTATAACAAAATGTGGTCAGACCATAGTTGCCCACAGAAACCGCACCAAGCTGAAGTTGCTTAGCATTCAGATCCTCCAGGCAGGGCTCAGTTTCCCCTTGGGCTTCAAAACCTTGTTTGTTTGAGCCTGTGCCTCCAGCTTCACCTCCAGAAATGTGCCCCCAATCCCTGCTCCCCCTCTTCTTGGAATTAGACCACAGAGAGACTTGAATCTTCTCCCCTGCCCCCCAGCTGCGTACACTTTTGCTTTCTGTCTAATCACAGCACAGCATGCCTCACAGCACATTTTTGTGATCTCTGATGGGAGGAAAGCAGCTGGAAATCCAGAAGGTGCATTGGCACAATACGGTATAAACAAGGTTTTCAAATTACCATGGTGTCTGCTCTGGTTTGTGCCTGTTGCCTGCTGGAAGCTGTGCTGGGCAGCAGCTAGGGGGTTGCAGGGAGAATGTTTTGATGCTAAATCGTAGCTGTGTTGCAGCACTTACATTAGGTGATTGATAACAGGTTAAGGCGTTCAGATTAGACACCAGGCTCTGGTAATGGGCCCTCATGTGGACTGCAGTTGTCGTCACAGACCGCAGGTGTGAAATGCTGACACTCAGAGCCCTTTGCACTAGAGCTGAGGGCTAACAGACAAAGTCCAGGGACAGAGGACAGAATCGGTCTGTAAATCCCAAGCCCTCACACCCAGCCCCAAAGAACAGACAAATTAGATCTCTGGGGTTCCTTGCAGGGGCTGGTGGGAAGGAATCGTCCCTCTCCAAGCTGTGAAACTGCTCCCTGACCACTGCTCCAGATTCAAGGCCTGACTAGTCTCTGGCCACCTGTGATAGGAAAGTGGAACCATGGGTCTCAGGGTCTCCTTGTCATTCGGCAGCACCTCCTTGACCGATCCATCCCACCAAAACCCTGTTATAGAGTCTCATGCAGTGAGATAGGGTTGTCCCTAACAATGTCACTGACTCCCATGCATTGGTCAGATGATCCATGGTTACAAGAATGCAACTGAGTGCTGTGGAGTACCGGTGCGATGGCCTGTGATGGTCTTCCTGGATGGAATCTAAATGAAGCAAGGGGGTACTTCCTGACTCCTCCACAGATTCACTGTGTGACCTCCTCTCTCTCTCTCTGCCTCATTGTTCTTCTATTTGCACAGCTATGCTGTGGCTGAAACTTAACTGATGTGGGTACACCAGTCTCTGGTCTGGGGGTGAAATCTGCCATGCAAGGGCAAAGTTCTATGCTGACAAAGAAGATATAAGAACAAGACAAATCTTGGTAAAATTAAAAGAGAGTTCAGAGCTGGTAATGAAAAAAAGTTTTTAAGCAACTGCAATTAACTTGTGGAACTCCACGCTTCAGGACATTAATGGGCTAAAATTAAGGAAGATTAGAAAGTTATATTAGAACCTTGGTAATATCTATCTGGCTAAGCTTCAGACCGTGCAGAAAAACCTTAATGGTCCCTCCCCATTTGTCAACAAATATTCAACATTAGCAGCTTATTACAAAATCTTATATTTCTAAGATTTCATTACTTACACTAAGTATACTCAAGAGCATTTATTAGTGGACTGTGAAGTATTACGGATAATGAAAAATAAACTAGACAAGTCAAAGAATGAACAAAGTTCCTGCTATGCGGCATGAACCTTGTTTTTTAAAACAAATGCATGTGCTCACTTTGCTGTTAATTCAGAGTCCAGGAACTTGAAATGGAGTCTCCAAGGGGATTTAGAGCAATTTAGATGTTCCGCTGTATATAAATAAGAATGAGCATCTGCAGTTTCATTAGTGAGTGAAAAAATTACAGGAGCAATCAATTCTTATTCATCAGGATTTTAACTGATCACCAAATGAATTCAGGAAGGAATCTCACTTTAGAGGTCAGGGGAAATCCCCCATGTTATACTCCTGCATAACAAAGAGCATTCTTGAAGTCATATATGTTACCCGGAGACATAGAATCATAGAAGAAGAGGGTTGGAAGGGATCTTAGGAGGTGTCTAGTCCAACCCCCTGCTCAAAGCAGAATCAACCCGATCTAAATCATCCCAGCCAGGGCTTTGTCAAGCCGGGCCTTAAAAACCAAAAAGGATGGAGTTTCTATCACCTCCCTAGATAACCCATCCAAATGCTTATGCAATATGGTCATCTAATCTGACCTCCCGCACAATGCAAGCCACAAACCTCACTCCTGTAATGAACCTCTAACCTATGACTGAGTTATTAAAGTCCTCAGATCATGATTTAAAGACTTTAAAATACAGAGAATCAACCTGCAAGTGAGCCATGCCCAATGCTACAGAGGGAGGCAAAAACTCCAGCGCCTAAGCCAATCTGCCCTGGGAGAAAATTCCTTCCTGACCACAAATATGGTGATCAGTTAAACCCTGAGCATGTGGGCAATTCCCACCAGCCAGTCAAGAAAAAATTCTCTGTAATAACTCAGAACCCCCCATCTAATGCTCCTTCCCAGGACACTGGCATATCGTTCACCAGTAGTAAAAAATGGACAATTGCCGAACTAAACCATCCCATTATATCATCCCCTCCATAAATTTATCAAGCTCAGTTCTGAAGGTATCTATGATTTTTGCCCCCATCAAGCCATTGATCACTACCTGTTGAACCTGATGATCTAGCCAGCTTTCTATCCACCTTATAGTCCATTCATTCAACCCATACTTCTTTGACTTGCTGGCAAAATTACTGTGGAAGACGGTATCAAAAGCTTTGCTAATGTCAAGATATGACACTTCCACCCCTTTCCCCTCATCACAGAAGGCAGTCAGGTTGGTCAGGTATGAGTTGCCCTTGGTGAATCCTTGCTGACTGTTCTCAATCACCTTCTTCTCATCAAAGTGCTTCAAAATGGATTCCATGAGGACCTGCTCCATGATTTTTCCAGGGACTGACATGTAGATGTGATGTGGACAGTACTCCAGGCTTCATGAGTCATTGGTCTCTCCCAGCATGTTATTTCTTGTATGCCTAAAGTGGGATTTTCACAAGTGCCATTTCTGTCCCAGAAATGCTGGTTTTCTCTTAGTGAAACATCTCTTCTGAGGATGATACTGGAAGTCCGGCACTGTAGTAAGGGCTACAAGGTTGCCCCTGTTGGTGAGCAAAGGTATGGCTGAGCACCAACGAGGCACTGGAGGTGCTTCAGTGCAAAGCTCTTTCACTTTCATAAGAGTAACATGGAACCTTGGAACTGTGCTTGTATCATCACCACCATCATTTATTATTCGTATTATTGTAACTCCTAGGAGACCTAGTCATGGCCCAGGTGCCCATTGTGCTTGGTGCTGTACAAACTTAGAACATAAAGGTTCTGCTGCCAAAAGCTAACAATCTGACTATCAGATAAGAGACAGTGGATAGATACAGTCAAATGAAAGAATACAATGAGATAATATTGGTCAGCAGGCTAGCAGTGGTCACAGCAACCCAGTAGCCAAGCTGCTGCTAAGTTTTTTGTAGGCATCACAGCAAGGGAGAGTTGTAAGAGGAGAATGAGGTAGCTTTGCAGATGTTTATGGGGAGCTCTTCCCCTGCATGAGGGCACAAGTGACCCAGCCACACTAGAAATGCAACAAAAAATCATAGAAATGTAGGGCTGAAAGGGACCTCAAGAAGTCATCTAGTCCAGCCCCCACCCCATGCTCAGGCAAGATTAGGAATACCCATTCCATCCTGGACCATTGTTCCTAGCTGTAGCTGCTAACAGAGAGGGTACTTCTGGTTAGACACAATGCAAAATATTTTGGTACCTACATATCTCTGTCTAAAAGCCTGGGTTGTTTTCAAGGGAATTGTGGTGTTGTTTCTTAACAAACTTTGTGTGACAGAGTGTACCAACCCCACAGTGGGCCACTGAGGGCTGAGCAATCAGTGCGGGGCCAGGAAATCCTCCCTCCCTGCCCCTGCTGCTCATACTCCAGGTTGAGGGGACAGATGAAAGCCTAGCTGAGTCGGGACTGACTCAGGAGAAGGAAAAACATGTGCTGTAGGCTCCTGCAGAGGAACTGTTGACTCTCTAGGCCATTGGGACCATGGACTCAGACTATGCTGTGGGCAACCAGTGGATGGTGGAGACTGATGGGGATGCTGAGCTACTGCCAGCCAAGGCGATGCCCAGCTGGGCCTTATAATAGGAAGTGACCCAGGGAATGTGTTAGGAGCTGATTCTTAAACCCTAAATAGGGAGTTCACTGGCTCCATAGGACCCTCGGTTGGAACCTGGAGGAGTAGAGTGGGCCTGGGTTGCCTTAACCCCCCTGCCCTTACCACTAGGCATACCTACTGGGGCCCCTAGATATAGACTGTTTGCTCTGCCCTGCCAGGAGTCCCGAGTCCCCCAGTTATGGTTGTTTGATTCAACAGGGAATCCTAACAACCGTGTGATGGTTTGTATCAACCCCACACTGGAAAAGAGGGTTACCCCCTCTTGACACAATGAGCCCCCATGACACACTGCATTTGCTTTGTTAGTATATTCATGACTGTGCCATAGCGCTGGCATCCGCAGAGGATATCATGGCTATAAGGAACCATTTCACAGAGATGCTGATAATACAGGCAGATGGAAGCCCAGGAAGAACTCGTTCTTTTCTTCTTTATTAAAATAGACTTGTTTCTCATTTCTATACTCTGGGGAAATTCAAAGGATGATGTTTGAAACTTCAGGAATAATTAAGAAAGATGGCAGTACATATCCTAGGACAAGCAATACATTTTGAGCTTGTTTACAGTCTGTGTGTCAGCCTAATGGAATACATATCTTCAGTATAAATGAGACGGAACTGGAATTTGTTTATAGTCTGTTTGTTTTGCAGAGTATGTTTGTATAGGAAGATGGGTGCTGATCTACCGGTAAAATTCAAGACCACATCATTACAGAAGTAAATAAGGCCTATTAATAACAATGGTCCTGAATGAAAATCCAGGATCCAAACAGCTCAACTCAGTGACGAGTCCTACCTCTTTTATAGCTAATGGAGACATTTAATGTGGTATGCGAAGGACACCAGAGTTTTGTTCTTAGCTCTGTTAAGGACCTATTGGGATGAGTTGGGGCAAGATTTCCCCATCGGTGGAGCAGGACCGAGACATCTTTCTAATAAGCTTTGAGACTGAAGGATAGAAAATGTGTTAAAATACATTTTTAAAAATAATATCTAGCTCCTTCTCTATATCACTAAGCAATCCCACAGTGCTTTAACAAACGTGCTCAGTATCATGACCCCATATTACAGATGGGGAAACCGAGACACAGAGAGGCAACATGACTCTCCAAGGTCACCCAGCAAGCCAGTGATGAAGCTGAGTTTAAAAGCTTGGTATTCACCTGAGTCCCAGGGCATTGCTCTGTCCACTAGGGAGGAGTGTACAAGCCAACCTCTAACTGACTCAGACTAAGACGAAACTTCTCGTGAAGGCCTACTCTCTAATAATCCCCTTATACAACTTCTTGGTGCTTTTTCTGAGGCATATCGTGCCAGCCATTGATGGAGGATCCTACACTAGATGGCCCATTAGTTTGATCTGGTTGGACAGTTCCTACATTAATTTACAAAAGCTAACTGTAGAACTGGACCCAAAGAGCTCCTCCTACGTGAGAGGGCTGAGACCTTAATCCAAGATTTTCTGCACTTCAAGTGCTTGCATAATAGAGGAGGGAAGGTCATTGATTCATGCACTGGATTAGCGGTTAGTTGCTCAGTTGCAATTCATGGGTCTGAGTTTGGTCATTTCATCGCCTCCATGTCTCAATTTTCCATTGATAAAATAATGACACTTGATTTCTCCAATCCTTTGTCTGTCTTGTCTAGTGTTAAGTTCCTTATGGCAAAGGTCGTCTCTCATCATGTGTTTGTGCACTATTCATACAACGATGCTATGATCTCAATTGGGGCCTAGTCTAGGTGTTATGCAATGAAAGTCAACAACTGATATGCCGTGTTAATGCCAGATTTTATGCATGAAGCATGATACCATGCCCAACATGGAGATGAAGGAATTGCTACATTTGTACTCAGGGCCGCATCAAGGGCCCGCCACCATGGTCCCCCCTCATGCCAGGGGCCCTGGCCTCCCACCACCATGGCCCCTCTGCCTGGAGCCCCGTCCCACCACCCTGGACTGAGGCTGCAGCCCCTATGTACTTGTGTTTGCCACAATGTAAGTGTGGATGATGATTCTTGTAAGACACTGGTGCCCTCAGTCAAGAATAAAGGTTAAGTCTCCTCACAGCACTGGGGTTTGCTCCAAGAAAGCCTTTTTCTCCTTGCATGTTTATTTTATTATATGCTCTGACAGCCCACACAGGGGCAGGGTGAATAGAAACTCAGAGAGACTGCTGTGCAGGACAACAGAACTTTTAAACGTTTTCTTTTCTGGAAAATCACTGCATGTTTTTGTATTTTAGTTTATTTTTGAAGAATCTGATCTGCTGGCTCAGGTGGAGTGAAAGGGCTCCAGGGAGTTATGATGAACAAACAGGAAAAACCCTGCACTGCTTTCTGCCACCTGATATTTATTTGGTGAACAGTAGAATATATCTGACGCTGGGAAGCGGGGATTTGAGACAAGGGAAAGACTGATTCTTGGCTGAAGTGCAAGGAGTCAGAGTAATTTAGCAAAAGAAGGAAATATTTTGTGCTCTCCTGCAACCACCTCCACAGAATACCCGTGAGAGACAAGCATTTCCAGCCTGATTAACTGACCAATGAAAGACCTTGGCCACTGGTAGAGTGGCGTATGACGAGCTAATGACACCTGCTCAAGAGAGGCCAGAACATGCTTTTTGGGGGATATTTAAGGCCCAATTAGACGAAACCCTGGCTGGGATGATTTAGTGGGAGTGGTCCTGCTTTTTAGCAAGGGGTTGGACTAGATGACCTCATGAGGTCCCTTCCAGCCCTATTATTCTATGATTCTATGCATATGTGAATGGGTTTAAGACATTCCTCCCCACATCTTCTTTCTGTTTTGCCAATTCCACTCACTGGCCTAACTCATCCAGCCTTCCCCAAACGGACGTGTGAGCAGAGTTTATCTGCTCAGACTAACGAATAATGATGGCACTAAACCAGTGGTTCCCAACCTGTGTTTTGGGGGTCAAAAGTGGTCCTCGGCTCCCCTTGTGTTGGCTGCAGCATGGAGTCACGGCCTAAAGACCCAGGTGGGGTGCATTTCCACAAGGCTAAAAGACTGATGTAGGCTCCTTGCTGCAGCCGAGGAGATAGGAGATCAGCTGTCCTCTTCCTGTGACTGTAACAGGGAGCATGGCAAGGTGCTCTGCCTAGGTCCATAGGTGCTGGGGTCCTTGCTGGAGCCAGAGAGAGGGGAGCGCTGATCTTCTGTTCCCCTAGCCGCAGAAGGGCCCCACTGCTTTGGGAGCCAGATTGAGTATGCAGAGCTGTAGGATCTGTGCAGTTTCCTTGATGCAGCCAGGGAGACGGGAGATCAGCAAGCAAAGAGGCAAGCTACTTTTCAGGGGGGCCTGCTGGTAGAGGCTGGCCCTTCAGGGCTGGAAAAATGATACCTGTGGCCCTCAAGCCAAAACAGCTGGGAAGCACTGCCTTAAACTCTGTGGATCTAACCAGAGAAGCAGCACTGCTTTAAAGTGTTGACACGACCTCTGAAGTTTGTTGTTAAGATCACTAAGGTTACAGCAATGGCTAATAATTTGGGGGCTATCATGCTAAGCGTTTCCATAAGGCATACATGCACATCTCCCTTCGACTTCATTACGTTCGGCAAGTTCACTGCGCTGTCGATGTTCAAGGATCGACTTCTTGATCGACTGAGTGGGTCTTCACAGGCCTGATTAGTCGATCTGGATGATCGGTTACAATAGTAAGTCAGTGGCTGGGCTGGGAATAGAATCCAGTTTTCCTGACTTCAAAGAGTTTAGCGTTGTCTTCAGCTGAGGTCGTGGTATTTGTTTTAACAGAAAGTGTGATGAAGTTACCATTGGCATGTACCCACTAGGCACTGGAATGAGATAATAAACTCATTTTACGGTCCTACTCAGTGAGAGAGTACACCATTATGCACAGCTTTAGTTGCATGCTCTGTTAGTGCACCTGCACAGGCAAATGGACATTTTTTCTCAAATTGAATGGTTTGAGGCCGTATGAAATTTTGTTCCTAGATGTGTGACAGTGCAGGTGTTTGCCCTGAATGAACTGCAGCCTCAAACATGTTATCTGTCTAGCTATCTGTTTCCTATAGCTACATAAGCATTTCTTCCAGAAAGGTTTTGGTGGCATGGAGAGCTTAAATTAACATTTCTGTTCATTTCCATTTAAATGTAACATAACACAGCAATGAGAGGCTATTGTAATATATAGGCAGCTGCAACTGTTCTGTCCCTCTGCATTTCAGACCCCCACCATCCAAAATGGAGGATGATCTTTGCTCTCTATAGCCACATCCTTATACAACAACACACTCCAAACCGTTTTCTAGCTCTTGCAAAGGAACAATCAGGATTTATAAGTTACATCAAGTGATATAGGGCTGGACCATGCAACTTTTACTGAGAGCCATGAGAGCTGACTTGTCAGTAAAGTGGCACAATCTAGTCCATAGTATTTTATTAACTAGCACTGAGACATGATGGGCCAGAGGCTCAGCTGTGTAAATTGGTATCACTCCACTCACTTCACTAGAGCAACTTTGGATTTACACCAGCTGCAGTTTTGACCCAAAATCTGAATTTCTCCTTGTTTTATGTGATAATGGACTGTAAGAGGGCATGCAAAACATGGGTGTCTTTGGGGCTACATTTATGACATGAGATGCTATTTGCTAGCTTGCAATTTACTAGCCTTACTTAACTTTGATGATAGTGCTGATTTTTCTGCTTCGGATGGCTTCCAGTACTGAGGATTCAAGTGAAGTTATATGTCTCTTTGATTGGTTTATTTGTATTGATTTATTGATTTTTGATTGTTGAGACACATACTCCCAAATGAATGCAAATCATGCCCCCTCTCCACCTTTGTAGCAATCTCTTTAAAATGTATCATTCCCTCTGCCTCCATATTAGCAGTTGGGAATATAAGGTCAGAAATGAAAAAAAAACCCCAAACCAAACCAAAACTCATAACCAGTACCCTGCTGCTGCAGTATCCAGTCCACATTAAGTTGATGAATCATGAAGGTAGAAGCCATTTGTCAAAAAATACATTTACTAGAATCAGATTCACTTTTGTGTGCAGGGGGTGGCTGTTCGGTTAGTTCTCACTAAATCATTCATCAAGTCCCAATTTGTTTGAAATGCAAAACAAAAACAACCACCACCGAGAAGGAGCTTTCAGCTACCGGGAACTGCACGTTTGAAGGAAACGTAATTACATCGTTCTGTGACCAACATATATAGCTTATTTATTTATAGATAGGCAGTCATGCAACCTTGGGACTATTTATACATCCGGTCATTTATACACCAGTCCTCATATCCACTGCTCTGTTCTTTTCAGGATGAAAAACCCTTTAATGTCTTTGCCTTTTGAGCCCCTGACAGGGTGAAACAACAAAATGTCCAGTTCTGCCCTCAGTTTCATGGGGTCACATGCAACATTGGGTCAAATCCACACCTGCGGGACACGTGAAGAAAGAGGGCACAGCCATGCAGGCTACCCACTTGATTGAGTGGGAGAAGCAGCCTCTGCGAGTCACTACCATTCCACTCATACAGGTGGATGGGGAGTGGGTGGATTTCTTGCTCTGAGCTGACGTGTGTGTCTCACCACTCAATGTCACAGAGCTGGTGCATGGTGCATCCACTGGGGAGATGGAGGCTGATTGTAACTGAATCTTGATTGCTGCTGGGGCAGCGTGGCTGTGTTATCAGTCAAAAGTCCAGGAAACTAGCAGGGTGCAAGAATTGATGGGGAGTCAGGCTGTATCTTTCCTATTTCTATTCCTATTCAGGAGCTTGTGGTGTAGGCTAGATCAGCTTGAGACCTCTGTTTCAACCTCTGATGGGGCTTTGCATGGTTGCAGTGTAACCAGGACATAAGAATATCACAACTTGTCCCAATCTGCTTCAACCCACCCCAGAAAGCCCATGTGTCTTGGGTTCTTCTACATGGAGAGAATTCCTTAGGCATCCTTCTTGTCTGCCCTGTGGCTCCTTTCTGCTGGTCTTGCTGGCATAATGGGGGCATCACATGGTGATGACCAGACCATGTAGTTCTTAATTCTCTCGGATTACCCCAACGTGCATTATGAAAGGAAAGCAAATGAAGCGAACCCCTCCCTACGTACTCTGTGTGTGGCACAGAATGATTGTAGATTGCACATTTCATCCCCCATGAGCTCAATCCTCTCGACCATATTGGGTTGAATAATGGTGATGAATTGGAATTGAGTAGCCATGCTACAGCCGGCGGCAGCTCACCAGCGGCCTTCATTGCCAGACTCTCTCATAACTGAGACAGGGAATATTGGTCAGGAGAGTCAGCAGAACTGGAATCTTCCTTCGGATGGGCCACCACCAGAAATAGGCAGGATGTTGTTAAATACCCCGAGGGAAAGTCCCTTTTCCTTTCTGCACTTGCTGCCCAACTGGAACAAACAACTGGAATATCAACAAGAAGTAACGGTCCTACAACGCTGTGTAGCATTACTCTGCTTTGCTTACTGGCTTTGGACTTTCACTCCAAGCGTGGCTGATCCCTGCACATGTGTACAGTTCGTGGCCCAATGTGTAAAAGTCTCTTAAACCCCACTGGAGGCTGGATGAAGGCTGCTATGCAAATGACTCTCGTCATTATTCTCAAGGCAAGCCATATGACAAGCCTCTTTGATTTGACAATGCTGCTTTAACTTTCACTCATTTCCTGCTCTTTGTTCCAGCCCAGGGTGCCAGGACAGCATGGATAGGAATAGATCACAACAACCGTAACATTTTCAATTCAATCTGCTTTTTTTGCATTATTATTTTGCAAAGTCCTTAGGCTGCCTCAGAGATGAAAATGTCTCATGGGGGATAGAATCACACCCTGTCATTAGCTTGAACAGAATGTCTCCTCATGTTGTACTGAGGTTGGTAGCTAGAACCTGAAGGATGTGCTATCTAATCGGAGTTCCTTTCAGGTTTGTTGTTGTAGTTTCTAGTGTTTTTTTCCTTTTAACCTCCAACAGAGGGTTCCAAGAAGAAGTTAGTTTTTTAATTCTGCCCTCAATATCCTCAAATGCTAAAATCTATTCATGGCTCCATACAGAGCCCTAAAATGTGGAACATCATATGAAGTCCTTCCATACAGAACTATTTAGGGATTCCACATAGAGAGTTTCTCATGGGAACATTATGAGATCTATGAAATATCTTTCCTTTTGAGCCCAACTGCTGCCTCTTTGGAATTCTGATTTATATCTAAAGACTAGAGT
Organism: Pelusios castaneus; assembly: GCA_007922175.1. Classification (NCBI taxonomy): domain Eukaryota; kingdom Metazoa; phylum Chordata; order Testudines; family Pelomedusidae; genus Pelusios; species Pelusios castaneus. Next base: position 7,424,748 of record ML685755.1, on the reverse strand, counting down.
AAATTTTTAAAGTAAGTTAATAAATCAACGAGACCATAATATTTCAACAACAATAGTAATAATTTGTATTTATCGCACCTTTCATCCAGGCTGTCAGAGAATTTTACAAACATTAACTATGCTCATAGACCATTTTGTTACCCATTCTTTAGATGAATTCATATATTCATTTTATAGAGAGATAAACAGAGGCCTAAAGAGGGTAAATGATTTCTCCAAGGTCTAACAACAGATCAATGGCAGACTTGGGATTGAACCTCCTGACTGCTACTCTTGTGTTCTAACCACTAGTTGCCTTTGCTTTGAACCCATATAATATGCAAACACATAATATTAAGAAGTAATCATAAATTAACTGGTGCTAAGCTGCTCTCTTGGTTAAGGAAATAATTTGTGTAACTGTTTTATAAGAACTCTTTGCTAATCACTGTTGCCCTTAATGTGTGTTGCTCATCATTGTTTTATAAGAGAAAATTCCACTGTCTGACTAAATGGCAATTAAATAACATAAAACAGCAACCTGTAGGAAGCAGGTGGGAGTGTCTGGTGAGATCAGAAATCCATGACTCCTTTGCTACAATTAAGAATGTCATGACTTTTCACTTGTGGATTTTTTTTTTTAAACATTTCAAAGCAACATAGATTTTCATAATCCCTCTTAGCTGCTCAACACACATCGCTTTTTGTTAATTTCCTATTTACCAGGTTTATCAGCTCTAATTACAGCCAAAAATGATCATTGTCTCTGAAAGATGAAAACCCTTTTGTGAAAAATGCCTTGACGCAGTTTCTTTCTAAACCCAGCTACATTTCCTAATTAGCTCTGTGGCATAACAGGTTGCATAATTAAAAAGTGCGCACAAAGACACAAAGTTAAAAAAAATATCCTTTGAACAAAGGTTTTTTTTTTTAAAAAAAAGCTTGAAACTGCCATTATTCTAATTAGCTCATGGTGGAAAAGAGCTATTGTGATCAAATAGAGCATTAACCCTTTTAGTCTGTGCAACATTTTATATTTGACCTTTTTGCTAGTTTGTCCATCTAGCCTGAAGCCATGGCACTTGGAGCTGTGATCTTCTGAACTCTACCAAACTAACCAGGGTCAGACTTACCTAATATTGTACATGGATAGGAGGCCTCCATAGAAAACACAAGGTCCAGATACAGCTCTCATTACCATGCTGTCTGAGGACCTCCCAAAATCTCCATAAGGGTCTCTTACTGAAGCAATGACTCACAGGACATCTGCAGCAGTGTAGGGCCCTGAACCTAGGTCTTCCAGAGCCCATCCTTCCTCTGAGCAGGTGGTACTCACCCCTCTGACTCAGCATTGAGCACCAGTGGTAGATGGTGTAGGATGAAGAAAGTGGGCTAGAGTTCATGGGCCGTGTGCTGCTAGAGAACATGAAGGAGGCATAAAACCAAGGCTTTCACTGCTTGTGGGACTCAGAGATTGCCCAGCATGCTTGCAAAGAGTTTACCTGTTAATATCATTGGTGCATTGGTCAAAATGCATCCTGCCCACAGGGTCTACATTCCTTAGACTAACACGGCTACACCTTTGGAAGTTGTCTACATCCCCTCTGTTATTCACTTTGTAGAAAGTGTTTCTTCACATCTTGCCCTCAAATCTATTGTCTCATTGCTTTGTGATGCTAAACCTTTCCAGCATGCTACTCCAGAGGTGGCTGGACTGGAGGAGGCAATGCTTTGACAGGTTAATGTGTGACTTATATATGAGTCGTTCACAGCTGAGGGTCTCAGAGTAGATTGATCATTCCTGAGTTAGTGGTTAGCGTGTCCATCTGCTGACTGGGCCAGTAGATCTCCTTTTGTTCACTGGGGAAAGGCCTGTCTTTTGGGAGATACAGGGTTTGTGGATACATATCCTGATGATTTATACATGTGGCTATCTGATGATTTGTGGTATCTAAACCATAGGAATGTATGTTGTTATGATTTACACTTATCTGCTTGTGCTCCCTTTTTCTGTGGGTCTTTCTACCTCTCTTGGTTGTCTCTGTTCTATCCCGCTACTTTATATTCTCTTCTCGCTCCTTGCCATGTTAATATCTTTTACGATTTACTCCTCTATCCACCTGCCTCCCACAAAGAATATCTGTTAAAGAGGCAATGTAGTCAGAACAGGAGACTGGGTGTTAAAGGTCCTGAATTTCTGTTCTTGCTTCATTCTAGGCAAATCACTTTGCGTTGCTATACCTCCGTTTCCCCGACTATCTAAGTACCTCTAAGGTGTTTTGTGAAGTTTAGTTAATATTTGCACAACACTGTGAGGCCCTTCAACAAGGAACACTTGTATAGACAGTGCCATGAATGAACGACACTTGTGTCACTGAGACATGGCGACTGGAATCTTCCATCCCTTACAATGTCAATGGCTATGTCTACACTTACTAAAATGAGTTTGAATTAGTTAGTTCGAACTAACTAATTCGAACTAATTTTAGTTAGTTTGAATTAACTTAATTCGAACTAGAAAAAATTAGTTTGAACTAAGCAAGTGCCATTCATGGCACTTGCTTAGTTCGAATTAGTGATCTCCATTGATTTCAATGGGCTGGTTAGTTCGAACTAAGAAATTAGTTTGAACTAACATGGCCACATTGGTTAATTTGAACTAACTAGTTTGAATTGACCCTTACTTCTAATACCCTATTTGAAGTTATTAGTTCGAATTAAGGAAGCCCTTAATTTGAACTAATTAAAGCCTAGTGTAGCCATGGCTTTAGTTAGTTCGAATTAAGCCATTATGAGAACTCCTCTCATCTCGCTTTGTCACCAAGGCACATGACCACTTGATGCCACCCAGCTCACACATGGGAGGATGATAGACCTTCAGGAGCAGCTCGATCTATTGCACATTCTTCTCTTTACTATGCAACAGTGGATTAAGTTGCCCACTGCCTGACATTCAGAACAACTGTGCTCAAATTGCTACCAATCAGGCCCTGCTGCACATTTCAAATATATGGCCTCACTAAAGGAGATTTAGAAAGAGCATCTGTCAGACCAGCCTTTGATTCTTTGACCTCTAAAGGTCAGAGTTGACATTAATTTAATGTCCACACATTCATATTGCTTCCATTACATTTATATCACTGAAACACTGTTCCTTAGAGGAATGTGACATACATTAGCCAAGCTCTGCAAGTGACAGATAAGTCTTGTCTACCTTTTGGATAATGTAGCACCCTTCTGGTTTTACACAAATGAGAGCGGGGAAGGGAATAACAATGCATATTTTGCCCTGTCCTGTTGTATAAAGCAAACCCTGGGGTTTGCAATATACAGATGAAAAGCATTAAAAAAAGACACAACAGGAAAATAAATTAAGAGTGGAGAGGAAGGTGGTGGAAAGACATTTCACTTACTTAGAAGATTCCATTATTGTAAGAATTTATGAAGGAACAAAAAGGAAATGAATGCATGTTAGTATTTAGATTCTGAATTCCCTGCCATTAAATTTTCAGGATGTTTTTGTGTACATAAAACACTAGGACTATTCTATGGGGAGAATAATTGCAAATAAATAAATACATAAATAATAATAATAATGAATAAGCTTGCAATCAGCTAAAGAAAGGAACTAATACTTGTGAGAGGTTCTGGACACAAACCTGCATTAAAATCTTTCAAGGTACAGGTTGGTGAGCAGCAGCAGAGGAAGAAATAGAAGAGAGATGTGAAGACCTAAAGAGCCACATAATGAACTCAAAGAGACTGAATCTAAGTCACAAAGGCAGATGCAGATTTCAAAGTCTGGGTGCATTAGGATCTGGAGCGGTGGTTTATTCCATTACAGAGAGGAGGCAGCCACAAAGCGTGGAGCCCAGTTCTCATTCTAACTTCTTCACAAGATATTCATAACCCAGCATTTGTGTAGCATGTTTTCTCTATACGTTTTAAAGCACTTTATGGAGGAGCAAATTTATCCCCATTCGTATTTTTTTTGAGTAGGGATATTACTTTTTCTCTCCCATCTTTTAATTGTCCTGTCTGTTTAGCTTTTCAGGGCTGACACTCTCTCTTACTTGGTGTATGGAGAGCACCTAGCACAGAGAGGCCTGATCTGGGCAATATGTCCTTCACAGCTGTTGACATTGAAATGCATGTGGGTTAAAAGTCTTTCTGAAGCACAGTGGCAGAGGTAAGAATAGCAAGCAGGACTCCCAATGGCCAGCTACGTGCCTAAATGGGTGAACAGCCACAAAATATGAAGCTGGTGTCAAATTCCAAACGCACCAACATTTGGCAGAGGGGTGTCAAATTCATTTGCTTTGGTGGGCCAGATTTGACTTAAATGTACTCCAAGTGGGCCATACCTACCATAAATTAAAATACTAGAGCCTACGCTCTGTAGTGTGGTCTCATGGGCTGTGTCTACACTTGTAAAGTTAAGTCGACTCTGTTAGGTCGATTTAACAAGGTCGACTTTAAGTCGACTTAAAGTTGACCTTGTTTAGGCGACTTAACAGAGTCGTTACACTTTAAGTCGACTTAACAGTAGACATAGCTGTCCACGCTGGCTTTAAATCGACTTAAGGAGTCAACTTAAGGCTTAAGTCAACTTTCAGAGGTGGTGTTATTAAGTCGACATAAGTTGTTATTAAGTTGACTTAAGGAAGCATTTAAGTCGACATAATAAAGGCCCAGTGTGGACGCGGCTTTGTGTAGGTCGACTTAAGCGTCCTTAAGTTGACCTAAGTTGCCAGTGTAGACACACCCATGGAGAGCAGTCACGGGCTGCATAGAATAGGTTTGCGGCCCATATGCAGCACATCCTTTTGTCTCAAGCCATTCGCAGTATGGAACAGATAACCAATCATTCAAGAGCGGCGCAAGGATATTATAAAATGAGGCTAATGAACCTCAAAGAGCTAAATAAAGGTTACAGTTAATGGCTATGTCTACACTGGAAAAGTTAAGTCGACTTTATTAAGTCGACTTAATAAGGTCGACTTTAAGTCGTCTTAAAGTTGACCATATTAAGTCGACTTAACAAAAGTCGACAACTTTTCTAGTATAGGGCATAGTCCCTTTTTGACCTTATTAAGTCGACTTAATGGTTTAAATCAACTTAATAAAGTGGATTTAGGTGCTAACCCCTGTCCATACTGGCTTAGGTCGACCTAATAAGGTTGACTTAAGCGTTAAGTCGACCTAAATCAAAGTGTTATTAAGTCGACTTAACTTTTCCTTAAATTGACTTAAGGAAATGCTTGTCGACTTAAGGAAAGCCCAGTGTGGACGCGGAGTAGTTTAAGTCAACTTAAGCCTCCTTAAATTGACTTCATTTGTAAGTGTAGACGCACCCTGTCTGAGCACCATTGCTGAAGGTTCAGGGAGACAGCTGCTGCTTAAAGCATGTCCCTCCCTGGTTTTCAGAAATCTGGTTCTATCAGTCACAGGTGCCTGAGACCTTGTATCAATGTGAAGTTTTCACTCATGATAGCTGGTTCTCCATCCAAATACAGATATAACCCATATCGGAGTTACCTGTCTACACGACACATTTCTTCTGTGCCTGAGTGCTCCAATTGAAACACAAGAAGAAATAAAAACATCTCTAACTAAACCTTTTTAAACCTCACCTTAAATCTGACACCAAGTCATTGGGGGAGGAGAGGGTTTTATTTTTATCCAAACCAGTTTGCCCAATTCTGTCAATACTGTTATTAGCTGGGTTTTGCTTGAGACTAGTTAGCTCTGCAGAGGAAGGACTCTGTTAGGATAAGCTATGGCCCGTTTATTATACTGACCAGTATCAACTCAGTGTTTTCATGCACTCCCGCTGTCTGTTTGTTGGATCCCTTTGCTGTCTAGACTCTTACACTATTAGCTCCTTGACAAAGAGACTGTTTGCTATCTATTTGTACAGCACCTAGCACAACAGCGTCTCTAGTGCTACTGCAATACAATTAAACAATAATGGAATGTTTCTTCAATATCTAATATGATGGAACCATGATCTTGATTGCAACCTGTAGAGCCATAGATTTGTATAGCTACTAAGGGCAGAAGGAACTATTAGATCAAGTAGTCTGACTTCCCATATAATACAGGCTGTAGAGCTTACTCTCTAGGGCTGCGTCTACACTGGCAAATTAAGTCGACTTAATGTGCCCTGCGCCTACACTACAGTTTCCTCAAGTCGACTTAAACAGCTTGCTTAAGTCGACTTTAAGTCGACTTAGTTAAGTCGACTTAGTTAAAGTCGACTTAAAAGTGCAAGTGTAGACATAGCCTAGGTGCTACACTCACACAAATAAGTAGGATAGTCCAAACCTAGTTCAAATGCCCAAGTTATAATATGAGATATAATGTGCATGCATGGAGAGATGTTAAGAAAACCTTGTGTCTACGAATATACGAAACCCCGCATTACAACGTATACATTTCTTATTGTTTGCCAGATTATTCACTATAAAAAAAGCAAAATTTGAGCTCTGAAGCATTTGCAACATGCAGCCCTGGTGAAGCATACTGCCATTTATTTTCCTTCTTTTACAAGCTGTTTTCATCCCCTTGCTTCTCACCCTTTTAATTAAAAACCAAAGAGTAAATTTACCCTTTATCTGAAGAAAAATCTGGATTAAGTGCTGTCCAGTGGCTAGCCTGCTAATTTGGAGCCAGTGTAGTGAATTAAAAATCTGATAAATCAGATGTAAGGAAGAAGAATGTCTTTCTGCAAAAAAAGAGAAATAACCCAGCAGGTTTTTGTTTTTTTTTAAAAGAGAAAGAAAGATAAAGGTTTATGGAGAAACTCTATTAAAGTCATCAACCTTCCTTTGCTTAAGGTCAAAAAACTTACAGTACCACTGGAATAATATGATATTAGAAATGAGTATGAGCAGCCATCTATTTTCTTGCTCCTGTCGTGTTTATGCCTGGGGTCTTTTTATTTGATCATTGTTCTATTAATGGTCTTGAACCGGTGAACAAGCCATGAGATTTGTGAAAGTAAAATAAAAGGTGTCAAGTATATAGTATGGAGAAGGGGTATTTCAGGTGTAGTATATCATAGTATGCCATGGCTGACATTGATTTATTGTCGTGTGTTGGGGAAAACAGGAATGGGGAATCTATTTGGAAATTAAGTACAACAAAATTATTCCATCAGGGAATGAAGTAAGATATAAAATGGGGTGAGGAGCTGAGGGGGAAGAACCACTCCCCCTTCCTCACTTCTTTGGCTGCCTGCAGATAACAGTAAGAGCCTTTTTGCTAAAGCTGCAGTTTGATAACAATTTCCCTTGTTTTGCTCATCAGGAATGCAGGAAGATGCACGTTCAAAGTCAGAAGACATCCACCAGCAGCAAAGGGACAGGATTTAGGATACAAAGAAAGGAAAAAGAAGTCTCCTACCTGGGTGGATAATGAATGGGAGAGAGGGAATTCACTTATGATGATTTGAAATTAGTCATGGCAATTGTTAACGAGAGTCTGAGAATGCATGCATTGTTCAAGTCATTTGTAGTGAAATTTAGCTACTGACAGCAATTAGGGAGAGGCGTGATCTAGAATTTCCAAGTTCTGACCCCATCCCTGCCACTGACTCCTTTTGGGCTCTGGGCAACTAACTTCTTTGCCTCAGTTTCTCCATCTGTAAAATGGAGATAATACTTATATGCTTCAGAAGGCTGTTGGGGGAATAGTTAGTATCTGTGCAGTACTTTTCATTGACATCATCCTTTACAATTATTATGTGTTATTTATGTTTAGTAAGTATGAACAAAATAATTTATTTAGAACTCAGTCTTGGAAGGCCCATCACCTTTCAGGTGAACTCCTGTGGGAGGTGATGGAGTGCATAATAACTTGAAGGACTGGCTACTTCCTAGTAGCGTATTTATTGCATTTATGAGTTTTTTCTTTTTACTTACAAAAATCATAAAAGATGAAGAGTTATTAGTATTGTGGCAAGTCCCAGGGGCTCTAAACAGGAGCAGGCCTCCACTGTTCTACATACTGTACAAAGATAAAAGAGTCACTGCCCCAAAGAGCTAACATTCTTGGGTTCTGATTCCACAGTGACACATGTAATTCACTTTAAATTTATGAGGGAGCCCACTGAATTCAGTGGTTTGCTCATGGTCATAAAACTAAGCACATGAATACCTGTTTGCCAGATCAGAGGCTAATTTATGTCACTAATTTAAAGGATCCAGGGCTTTTGGAAAAATAGGTCTTCAGATAAATGCATGGCACGTGAATTTGAAGGGGCATTTGACTGTCTTTTGGGTGATCAATAGCTCTGATAATCTGGGCTTGGATTAACAGGGTCTGAGGGAGTTTTTTTTATTGTGTTAATTAAGAAAAACTAACTAGCCGAGTTCCAGTAAACATGCAGTCATTTTAAGCAAGCAAAATAATTTACAAGGGATGGTTTAACTTTGTAATAGCTGTTTTAATATTGTGTGATTTGCTTCCTTTGAGTAGGACAAGACAGTTGATCTGCTCCCATTTGATTTTTCTTATGAGGCTTTTGTGGAAAGAGAGAGATTTTATGTATATAGGAAAGTGACATTATAAACATATAAGAATAGATTGGTAAGGTGTTTTTCTAGCTGTCTAGGTATTTGTTTGGGTGCCCATGATAGAATGGATGAGTACTTCACAAATATTAATAAATTTACTCCCACATGCAGGGATGGGAAGTGTCATCACCCCCATTTTACAGATGGGGAAACTGAGCCACCTAGAGAAAATGTGATTTGCTCAAAGTCACAGAGCAAGTCTGCATCAGAGCCAAGAAGAGAAAAGTCTGCATCAGAGCCAAGAAGAGAACCCTTCCCCTTTTGGGAAGTGCTAAGTCTGTGTTTTAAATGGCACTAGGATATACCTATGACTGCACAGAAGGAGGAGGCTAACAATCGGAGAGTTGAGAATCTGTACTGCAATCTGTTTAGTAGCCTTGTGAATGGTTTAGGGTTAATGAGGTCCACAAACTGCTGTAATGGCTTCATCCTTTGCTTTTGACCCAGGCACTCTTCTTTAAAAAGGGCACATCCGAAGCAACAATGCGATCAACAAAGGGTAGAATCGTAACTACAGAGCTAAGGCCTTCTATAGGACTAGCTTGAGCAAGGAGCCATGTCAAAAGGATTCCAGATTGAACCCAGCCCCTCTGCCTGTTCACCAGTTAACAATCCATCAGTGAGCCAGTCTAGGGACAGGTTCCTTTTTCAAGACCACAGAGGTCTGAGTTTTTGTTCCTGAGTTTCCTTGTTTGTGCCATGGAATCTGACTCCCATACAGTTGTCTGCACTTGGCCGTAGATTGGTGCCACCAGCTGTAGAGGTTGCCACAGATTAGAAAACCTGGTACCATAGCTGGCTATGGACTCAGCTGCTGCATTCAAGAGATTTTTATTACGTAGCACCTAAAAGCCCCAACATGGATCTGGGCCTCATTGCCTCGGATAGACCATAAACCATATCCTAGGATCAGCAACTCAGCGGGAGGATACTTAGATTGTAAACTCTTTCAAGGCAGGGATTGTCTTTTTGTTCTCTGTTTGGACAGTGCTAACGCGATGAGGCTCTGGGCCACAGCCCGGCCTGCTAGGTGCGATGGTGTTAAAAATAATTAATGGTGTCCATTAATGTGACTCTGCTGACCTAATGGAGCTAGGTAGATTTATCTCAGCTGAGAACAGGCCCATGGCAAGGCAGGCCCTGACCCAATGGCATAGGGTATAAATAGAGAAGACACACGAAGGATGGCACAGAGGAATACCATTCTCCTCATTGGACAGGTGGGGGATCTTCTTCTCTTCCATTGCTCACTATTTTAACACCATTTCATTTTAGGAATTTCTAACCAGCTTTGACTGTGTTTCGACACATGTGATCTTCACCCTCCTCCCTCCCTCCCGGCATGAAGCCCGTGTAAACAGGAGTGGTGGGGTGCAGGGTGAAAGCAATGCCTTCTCCAGCCTAAAGTTGGGTTGCAGGGCTTGAAGGTGGAAGATGGTGATTTGAGCCTACTGTGTGGAATAGCAACTACTGCCCATCTAGGGTCTTTGTCTGGCGAGGGGACAGTCCTGGCCCCCTGGTGGGTGTACAAGCAAACTCAGTGGTACTCATTCCTCATGTTGCTACCTCCTGCCCTATGTGACAGTCTCTCTTGGGGCACACAGAATGCCGCCTTCATGGCGCTGTAGTTCACCCAACTTTGGTGCAGAGATGACTGACAGGTGAACTGTGCTCCTTCTGCAGAGCAATTACCAAACCTGCAAGTTGCCCCAGTGCTGTCAACGGCCCGTATGACAAGAAGTTCAAAATCGTGGTGGTGCTGTCTGTTGATGAATTTAGCGAGCCCTCCTCCGCAGGTTGGGGAGTCGAGCACAGATTGGCTCTCATCTTTCGTAAGTTCCTTGTCTGTAAAATAAACACCTGCAGAGTGAGGCAAAAAAAAAAAAATTACTTGTTAATATGGATGATTAAAAACATCTCTTTGGAATCTCTGGCATATTAGATAGTGCATTTTAATACATCTTTAAGATTAGCATAAATTACTGCGTGTGGCTTATCCGAGACCAGGGAATGTATTAATAGACTCATTTGGAGTATATTTTCAGGAAGACATTGCCTCAGGAATTCAAGGCCCCAAACCAGCTTTGTTTGTGTCTCAGTGCACCTTTGCGTATGCTTAGTTTAAAATCAAAATCAAGCCAGCAACAGCACACAAAAAATACACAGGATCTCTCACCCTATCGACTAATGCTGCGCTCACCTGAGTGCCTGATACAGAGACTTGTGGAATGTCTAACGTGTTCGGTTTTCTGCCAGGTGCAGAAGGTGAACATGAGTGAGTACACTCTCTCGCTAATGAGGCTTGCCTTGGTTTACTGTTCGTTGTTTACTTCAACCTGAAATAACAGATGGCTAGGGTAGACAGTACAAGTTCTTCTCTTTATGGGGATGGGGACGCAAAGCAGAAGCAAATATTTGGCCTATTCCCCACTGCCTTGAATCTGGTATGATTCAGAAAAAGTCCAGTGCATGTTAAATGCTACTGTTCTAACAGGCGGATATAAGAGAATAGACAAAGCAGGGGATTCTCAGCCTGCTCTAACTCCCTGTAAAAGAGTTGGAATGGCAGAGAGGAGCTCTTAAAAATGCTGATTCCTGCTTTGGGAGGATTTCTCTGGAGCTGGAACACTTTGAAAGCCCTGGGAGAGGAGGGTATGGTTTAGGCCAACGGGGATATCGGGACATGCTGTGGAGAGTCCTGACAGTGCGCTATGGCTCATTGGACAGCCCTGGGAGGCTGCTTGTTAGCTTAGAGAGGACTTAAGACCTGGCTAATTTATACTACGGGCCCTAGTGTAACCTGCTGAGAGAGGAGTAAGTAGATTTACTTACCAATTCTCTTCAGTAGAATTCCTCTATCTGATTTAAAGTATTTGCACGGACGACGATTTCATGTCCTTGCAAGAGGTGACTGCTGGGTTTTCTGTAGGAACCTCCTATATGCTAAAAGGGGAAATTATAACAGGATTCACTGTGTCTCTTTCCTTCCTGTAGGAATCCAGTACCAGTCTTTAACATAAGACAGTGACACATACACACACACACATTTAGAAGTTTTGAATTTCTTTTACCTGGAGCAAACCTCCAAAGATACACCACTACAGCAGTCACAATGCACCTTCGTTAGACTAACTACAGATCGACTATTTTTCTTTAAAATGAAAAAGGTAACACTGAGGCTACACCCTACCAAGAAGGTTGCATTAGTAGGAATATTGCCAGCAAATCAAGGGAAATGATTATCACCTTCTATTCAGCACTGGTGAATGAAGCCACATTTGGATTGTTGTGTCTGATTTTGCGCCTTCCCCCACCCTACCCAAACTGGAGACAGTCCTGGAGAGGGCAACAAAAATGATTAGGGGGCTGGGACGCATGACTTAAAAAGAGAGGCCAAGGGAACTGGGTTTGTTTAATTTTTAGAGGAGATGAGTGAGGGGGAGATATGATACCGGCCTTCAACTACCTGATGGGGCGGAGTTTCCAAGGAGGATCGAGCTTGATCAGGGGTGGCAAATGACAGAATTAGGAGCAATCATTTCAAGTTGCAGTGCGGGAGGGCTAGGTTGGATATTAGGAAAATCTTATTCACTAAGGGGGTAGTGAAGCACTGGAATGGGTTACCTAGGGAGGTGGTGAAATCTCCACCTTCGGGATTTTTAAGGCCTGGCTTGACAATGCCCTGGCTCAGATGATTTAGTTGGGGTGGTCCTGCTTTGAACGGGAGGTTGGACTAGATGACCTTGTGAGGTCCCTTCCATCCCTAATCTTCTAGGATTTATATGTTAAAACCTCACCAAATGAGTACAGGGACTGACCCTTATGGCAACTGGAGATCTGCTTTCACGGAGGTTCACCATGGGCAATATATTGGCGGTCAGATAAAACATATTGTTGCACCACATGACTATTTGTTGCAGCAGCCACCATGTGGCGCACATATACCACTGAAAGTTTCTGTAGCTGTTCGGCTGTCACGGTCTCTTTGGTTCAAGGACTTAAGGCTCATGCAGACATTTGGCCTCCAGTCTGCGAGGCCTCATTTATAGTGTTCTCCAGGTCTCAATCCAATTGATTGCAAAATGACAGGACACTGCCCTGAGATGCAACCTACAGATTCAGACGGGGTTCCTCCTGGCAGCTCTAACGTTTCCCTGGAGGGTTGGGCTGGATGATCTAACTAGTGCTCAGCACGGCTGCCTGGTTTGTTCTTCTGCTGGAGCTCACTACCAATTTGCCCAGAGCTTCCAACTTTTGACTCGGGCCAGGTCTACACTATAAATTCACATGGTTAAACTACATCGCTCAGGGGTGTGAAAAGTCCACCACCTGAGTGATGCAGGTATACTGACCTAGCCTCTGATGCAGACAGTGCTACGTTGTCAGGACGGCTCCTCCCATTGATATAGCTCCTGCCTCTTGCAGTGATGGGTTAGCTATGCGAATGAAGAAACTCCTGTTGGTGTTACCACACCTGTACTAAAGTGCTGCAGTGATCCAGCTGCACTGGTGTACCCTATTGAGTGTGGACCTGCCATAAGGATGTATGTGTGTACACGCAGGAATGTCTAATCCTTAAGGCTGGTCAACAACATCCTGCCCTCTCTGTCATATGCCCCAAGAGCAGCTATCTGTCTGCCGTCATTCCCAACTTTTATTGCCTCCTTCCCTGGGAACATCTCTATATCAATGCTGCTGCAAGCTGAAACAGCAGCTGTGAATAATTTTTAGCTGAACACAAAAAAAGAAAAGGGGGTTACATTATTGCAGCACAAAGGAAGTATAAAGTCACCTTATCCCCACCACAGAATCTTACCCAAGGTGTAAGGCAATAGAGAACTGGCTTCCAGGACTGCAGAGGTCAGAGGATGTCCCATCCTAAAGCAGACTGACTCTTCTCATTCCATAGAGAGGACAAAGAAAGTTGGACAGGACTATCTACATGCAGCTGATGGGCCAGAATCTGCTCCCACTCACGTGACTGGAAATGTTTGAAATTAACACTGATCAAATGACAGGGCCTGATCTTGTTTCCATCAGTGTTGATGGCAAAGATGGGAAAAACGGTTGTCATAGTCTCAGCTGCTCTCTACTTCCAACACATGGACGGAGACCAATGTGGTGGGGTTATAAGGACAGAACCCAGCTTATCTGAGGAACATCAGCTGCGACTTTCCCAATATTCTTATGTCCTTTTCTTTCTTTTAAAATTGTATAAAGGAGGATTTTTCACTGTGTATTTACAACCCTAACCTTTACCTTATAGGTATTTTTTGAGAACACATTTAAACTTCATTAGTGTAATTCTACCTTAAAGTCTATAGAACGCATTTCTGGAAAGGAAACCAGTGAAACCCGGATGACACAGACTTGCTGCCATAAAAAGAACTTGTAACTCTTACTTTAAATAGATGCTTGAAAATTACAGCAATGCCATTTGTGCTGCTGCTTATCAAGCTGTGTTAGCCTTTCCCACTGTCAGCTCCCATTTTTCTGGGGTTTCTCAGCCGTTGAATATCTGCTGAAAGTAAGCAGATGAGGTCTCAACCCTCAAGAGAGACATTCCCCCCCCCATGCTTATTTATTTTTAAATCAAATTTGATTGCAATTGTTTTTCTTCTGGTTACGAGCGAAGCATGCCGAGAGGCTTCCAGCTGTAGATACGTTTTGTGGGTTCAAAGTGACTCGAAACAGTCCGGGATTTAAAAATAAAACAGCCCTGCTAAATCGGCGCGTGAGGTAAGGCAGCTTTTATAGCTATATTGAGAAGCAGTTGTACATGAGCCAGATGGGAGATCCACAGTTAAATCATATCAACTGTGCCTATGCAACACATTATTATTTCACAGGAGGTTTTGGTTTCTGAGGATGACTTCATTAATAGGCCAGACAGACCTGGCAGAGCTGAGTCCTCATTCTATTCATCCCTTAGTGACTAGACTGTCTCCAAAGTCTAATCTTCATATCCATTTGTGATGGGGTGTTGTACCTTGGCACTGGTCCGGCAGGGGTTAACGCTATTCTATGGACTGAAGAGGCCACATCCCCACAGCTCTGCTGGGCACAGTCTAGCTGAAGCCTCAGTAGTAAAGGCAACAGCTGACCACTGAGGAGGAAGGACACACCGTGAAGGCTCCTGCCCAGGAGCTGCTGCAGTTCCAGACTGCAGAGGCTAGAGACGCTGAGGCTCAGATGGCCTGCGGGAGTCCAAGGGAGAACTGAGTCACTGGTGACCTCACAAGCCACTGACCGCGGAAGCTGTGCAATGGTCAGCAATGCTGGCGTGACAGATAGGAAGTAATTCAAGGGAATTAGATCTGACTCCAGGTGTGAAACCAGAAAGTGTTTTGGCTGGATCCCCCCGACCTATTGGTGATCTCATTCGCCGCTGCTAGGGCCCTGGGTTTGGATCTGGTGGGGCAGGGAGGGCCCAGGTTCCCCCTTCCCCAGGCACCACCCATGCTAGGTGGCGATCTTCTTTGTCCTCTGGCCAGTAAGCTGCACTGCCCTGCATAAAAGGACCACCTTATTGATTCTGGCCATCAGGTAGCACGGTGCTGTTAGGGAGGGCCACCTTATTTACTCCAGCCATTAGGCCACACAGCCCTCTACCTAATAGATGAGATTTTCAAAAGCTCTCAGACCTGGCCTAACTCTGCTCCCATTGACTTCAGTTACCTATTTTGACCCCAAAATCATAGAATCATAGAATTGGAAGGGACCACGAGAGGTCATCGATTCCAGTCCCCTGCACTCATGGCAGGACCAAGTACCATCTTAAACCATCCCTGACAGGTGCTTGTCTAACCTGCTCTTAAAAACTTCCAATGATGGAGATTCCACAACCTGCCTAGGCAATTTATTCCAGTGGTTCATCACCCTGACAGTTAGGAATTTTTTCCTAATGTCCAACCTACACCTCCCTTGCTGTAATTTAAGCCCATTGCTTCTTGTCCTATCACCGGCGGATGAGGAGAATAATTTTTCTCCCTCCTCCTCATGACAACCTTTTAGGTACTTGAAAACTGTTTTCATGTCCCCTCTCAGTTTCCTCTTTTTCAGACTAAACAAACCCGGCTCTTTCAATCTTCCCTCATAAGTCAAGTATTCCAGAACTTTAATTATTTTTGGTGCATCTTGTCAGCATCCTGGAAAATTTTCAAGAACTTATTTTTTCCATGCCTTCTCTGCACAAGTTGGTAAACAATTTACAAAAAGGTTATTCTGTTGTCCTGTGAAGACTTGCACTAAATTTGGAGACTAAATGTAATCATTGAAGTGTGAAACAGAGGGATTTTAGTCCTGTTAAATGCAAATCCCAATGCGGCCTTCGGTCTGGAGTCACTACTAATGCCTCTATAATATAAATGGAAAGCTCCCAGATTCATCTAGATTTGTATCTTTATTTCTTCATGTGCTTGATTGCTTTCCAGTTTCCCAGCAAGCATGTTGCCAATAAGGCAATATACTACATCACATGAGCAGGTGAATTGTGAAGGGTGTAATGACAGAGGCTGTTACTCCAAGGTGCATTTGTGCATCTGTTATATTGTCACAGTGTTGCCTAAAAGTAGGTCTAAGCACTCTTTCCAAATTTATTAAAGAGATATGCCACAAACTTAGCCAACCATTGCAAATAGCTACTTGATCTTTTGAGACAAGAAGCACACAATAGCCTTCCATTACTTATGCAGGTGGAAACAGTTCGAATGCTATTTGCTTTATTTGTGCATGGAAAATACCGAGTTCAACAGGCATAACACATATAATAATTAATTAACCACAGAAGTGCAATTTAAACAAAAGCCAGCTGTGCATGTAAAGCATATTTCAGACTCACAGATGCATTTTTTTGCATGTGCATATTAGGCAATTTTTTAAAAGGAGCTTAGGGAAACCTTTCCTTTTCTAGGGCAAGTAGCGTCCCATTCTGCGTAATATACCGCTTGCAGAGTGAATGCTCAAGTATACCTCATTTCAAGAAACACCACTCATTTTAGTCCCCAAGATAGCTACGTTTCATACAAATTTGGGTTGGCCCTACTTTTGTTGTGGTTGAAAAGTGCATTAGAAATGAAGAACCAGGAAACGAAGGCCAAAGAAAGAGGTAGACAGTGAAGGAACTAACCCCATTGCATTTCAGTCTGCTTCGTGAATTCGAGTCTTTGTCATACGTCATACCTCACGTCAGGGCTTTGGCAGGTTGAGAAAGATGAGACTATTTGAGCATAAGATTCAATTCTCAGGAGACTCAATCACACAAGTCATGTTCAGAGAACATTGACCCAAAGGTCATATAACTAAGAACAGAAACAAGTCCTTTTCCTGTTCTCCTGAACACTTCAAGTTCCCCCCATTTCCTATGAGGATGACGCCACTGACCTGACCTTTTTTTCACCTACCACTTTCCTCTGGTGCTTTAATATAATCCCCATCTCTTCTTAAAGACTTGGGTTTTTTTTTGGAGTTGCTTTCTACCTTAAGTACCTGCCCTGCTGGTCCTAGGATTTATCTAGGTTAGCAGAGGCACAGCCAGCATTAATGTAGATGCTATATTTTCAGTTTCTCTCTTTGCAAGAGCATTTATGAAACCTCCACTTGATACTTCAACTGCTTTACTATCCTCTTCAGTCACTTCATTTCCAATTTTCTTCCATCACAATCTTCCTTCCTGCAGTAGCTCTAGGATCTGTACTGCCAGAAAATACTTTTATGGGAGTGAAAAAGTAGCATTTCAGCTTTTAAAATAATTCCATATTTTCTTTACAGGCCTTCTGAGAACTCAGACTGCAAACATAAATTTGAAATTTCTACATCTTGAACAGCTATTTGTGATACCGGCTGGATCTGGGGCTCTTTGTTCTGAAGGGTAGTTTATGATCTCTTGTAGTTAGTCTGCTGTGGAGCAAAGAAGCTACCTGAATTGCCCTCAAAATACTGGTGGTAAGCTGCATGTGTGTGATTTGGCAAAGTAATATCACGACACAACCTTTGGAAATCAAGACGGAATAACCTCACTGCATCCATAACATTGTGGGGATCAGGCATCAAAAACATTAGGAGAAAGCAAATAAACTGATATTTGCATTCTGTGATGCCCCACAACACAGGAGAATTGCCGAATTCATTTCAGGTTTCATGGGCTCCTAAAGCAGCAGTATCAAGTCAGACATGCCCTCCAGGAGATATCAGGTGGCTTGAAGAATGCACATACATTGTCAGTGAGGACTGCCCAGAAAGAAGAAAGCCTATAAGGCTAACATGGTGTATTGCTGAACTCCTGCAGTTGCATATTCAGGGTTGAGCTGCTGCAGTAGATGGCACCTGGTACATTTTTCTGCATTATTAGCGTGTAATTGTCTGTGTACTTGTTCACTGTTTACATCAGGAGATCTGGCATATCCTCAGGACAGGAGAGACAGAGTGTACAAATGGCACTAGAAAAGTGCAGATTGCAGTCAACTGTTTTATTTCTCTGCCTCACAATGGCTATAATTTTATTTTTTTTTAAATTGTCCTCTCCTGTCTTCTAATTTTTTGTTGGTTAGACTTTGATTCACTATTAGCATTTTGGATGTAATTCCTTTTGCTTGGTAGATTTCCCTTAAGAATGGAACATTAATTTTATTAACAATATAGAAGAGCATAGAACAAATTAGGAAAGAAAAGTCTCATTAAGTCAAAGGTCTGATCTAGCTCCCAGTGCCTTCAGTGATTGAAGATTACCCTCTCTGCTTTGTCCCCTGAGTCAGTGTAGGATCACTGCCTACAATATATTTCCTGATGCTTTGCCCAGCTCCATTTTAAATGTCCCAAGTAATATAGCTGTCACCCATTGAAATCCTACTGTACATTCCATTGCAAGACTGAAGGACATGGTGAAAAACTAACTGGCACTTCTGTGATGCTGGCAAACCACGTACCAGCTGATGTCGAGGTCCCCATGCCTCACTTGAATACTGACAAATACAGAGATGGACTGTCAATGAAGACAAGCCTGTAAAGAGATTGCTTGTTTCTTTTACTGAGCTACGCTAACATAGCTACCGCCCTGGAACTTGCCATAGAAGTTTCTATTATTTTTTGAAACTTTAGATGTTACCTCATCTGTGTGTGTATATATATATATATTTACCTGCTTCAAACTTGTGAATAACTCGCATTTCCTTTTCCTATATAATAAATCTTTAGATAGTTTATTATAGGACTGGCTACAAGCATTGTCTATGATGTGAGAGTAAGGTGCAATTTATTTGGAATAAGTGACAGGTCCTTTGGGAGTAGGAATAACCTGAATATTGCTCTGCTATTTGGTGTAAGGACCGTCTATCCAGAAGGTAGGCTTAGCTGGGTGTCAAGATAGTTTGGAGTATCCAAGGAGATTGTCTGTGACTGATGTTTAGGCCGCTACAGTGACTGAAGCGTTTACGCTTGATAAGCAGTTGGTGAAAACTAAGTATAGCAATCTCAGCCAATTTGGGGTTTGTAGCCTTGGTTCTTAACAGTCTGCCCTGAGGCTGGTACTCATGTGAGTGAGTCAGTGCAGGACAGCATGATACCGTCCTTTTCACGATGACCCATAACCTGAAAATAAATTAAATTCAATTAAATTAATGGCTTGCCCGTTTAGAAGAAATAAAAGGTAGTCAGACTGTGGAATTTCCTTCCCTAGGAGGGTCATGAAGTCAAATACTGTTGCTAGATTTTTTAAAGGGCAAGCGATAATATTATATCCATTAATAACACTTGCAATTATGTGTACTGAAAAGATGGTAGTTAAATCTCTCTCTGATCACAGCTGCGGTTCGGAAGAAATTTTCCCTTTACAGCAAAGTAAATTAAAGGACTCTTTCTCTTACTCATCAGAAGCATCTGATATTGGATTGTACTGGTCTCTGTCATCAGTGGAGCCAGGATTTCACCAGCATATACTGGGAGTATTGCAATTGACTTCAACAGGGCCGGTATTTCATCCTATCTATAAATGATTTGACCCAGTATTCCTAGAATGCATTTGTTATAGAAGAACATACTCGGGGATTTGCATTTGGGAGAATTTATACAGTCTTCAGAGCATTGTAAGGCCAGAGTTCTTCTTTCAGCAATAGAAACTTTTTGCAACTCCAGGAAAGACTGTTCTTTCAGTGGGTAGGGCACTGGGCTAGGAGTCAGAAGGGTTGGCTTTGGTCACCAGATCTACATGGGGTGGCCAGGTGAGCTTGGCTATCTCTCTATGCCATCATTTTGATTGCAAGATTTTAGAACTGGGGTGCTCTCTTCCACTGTGTGTGTACATGCGCACAGCCTAGCACAATAGGGCCCAGACTCTAGGGTAATTAAAAAAAATAACAACAGCACTTTATTTGTCAATCTATTTGTCTCATGCCCACCACCACGGTATCCGAGTCCCACCTCAAACTCCTCCAGTCTATGAGTGGTTACATATACAGTGGGGTTTCAGTCATGTCCTTCTTTCTAGGGTTAGGGAAGATTGTCAAAAGCCGCACTTCACAATTCTTGCCCTTCACTTTTTTTTCTCCCCTCTCCTGCCACGTTCCAGAAACAGACAGAATAATTCCATGTAGTGCTTTGCCCTTGTGCCAGAAGTCAGCAGCAACCCAACAAGCCCTTGTTTCTCCATTTCCTCCAGGTGACCTTCCGTTCTGCAACTCTGACTTCCCAATTAGAAACTGGGGAGTTTTATGGACTGTTTCCCTACCCAGAACCATTTGTGGGGAAGGGAAGTCCCTCCCCTCTGTCTCTTTGGGTGATTGACAGTCCAGCCAACCAATCAGTTCTCTTTCCCTCACTTTTGGCTCTATAAGAGCTTCACTCCATCACGGCCCAGAGTGCAGTCAGGTAAACAGATATTCTTAGCTCTCATAGAAGAGAGTTCCAGAGTTGGTGGAAAGTCATGGCTTCATCCTAAGTTATGTCTAAATTAAACTGCAGCTGGAACTCTGTCATGACTACAATTCTTTCTTTGGCGCTTTGTTTTACCTTATATAATAAATTGGTGCCCTCTGTAAACGTGTTTAAGATTAACAGGAGAAGCAAATAAATAACCTTTAAACCAATTACAAATAAACATGTTTCCTTATAGCAACATACACAGCTAGCTCAAAAGAAATGAACTACAGAAGTTTTGAAATGACAGGAAACCTGCTCTTAAAAAAATAAAAATAAAAGAGAGATTCACTCACATCTCACTGCACACAATGGAAAATACGTGGCAGTCATCTATTGGCGATAATTTCCATCAGATGACTTGCATGTGTTATCCGACCTTAATACCAATGGGGATCGGGGTTGAAAAATGATTAGATGCTTTCCTGAAAAAAAAAAAGCATTATGCCAACTGCATTACAGGGGACGTTAGCCATAATATTTAGAGCACAATTCTAGGAAACACTGTTTGTTTAAACTAGCTTAATTTTAGGTAGACACGAATCTGTGTTTTGTGACAGACTGATACAACTCAGGATCCTGGACACCCTTTTGCTCCAAACTTTCATTTGCCATCTTTCCGTGTGCCATCTTTCATGTGCCAGGCAACCGAGACCATGTTCTGTAGGTCCCTCAGATGACCTTTTCTTAAGATTCAAAAGGACTTTAAAGCTGCTAGGGAGAACTTACTAAATGAGCTTCCATGCTAAGACCGATAGCTCTTGTCTAAGCAGCACAGATTATATTCAGCTTGATTCTGTTTGTGGTGCTGTCACTTTGGGGGGCGGTCCTCTTATCAAGCATCTCTTGCATTCCCAGTTATGATTAAGGGAGTTTGGAATAAACCCTGAATATTCGTCTACTGTGTTTTGATTCTCCCCTAGCAACTGGAGCATTGGGGGGTGGGGGGGGTGAGGAGGTGGACAGGTGAGCTGGCCCCTGCTGTGTAAAGGCTGCAGCAGCTGACTGGGGCCGGAGCTGCATAGGCAGAGAGTAGCCCACCTCTGTCTGTCTGTCTGGCTGCTGCTGACTGGTCTGTGGTTGCAGTTGTAGTGGGTGAAGCTCATGCCACTGCTGGGAACAGTGGTGGGTGGAAGTGGGTGGGCCTGGCCCACCAGGTAGGCATGTGCCCACCCGGGCTTTTCTGTAGCTACACCCCTGACTAGAGATCAGGGTTTTGGAGAGAATCCAGAAAATGCTATGTATCTATTTACGTACACAGGGTAGATGCCACTAGCAATGCCCAGCCGCTTCAGTGACACGTGGCGATGTTCTGTGGGGAATAATGGGCGGTAGAGAGATTGATACAGAGATTTACCCAAGTGGTAGATATAGTAATTGAACCCAGAGCTCCTACCTCCCAGATGAATTCTTGTCTATGAGATGGTTCTGCTTCTTGCACTAACTCCTATTTTTAAAAACATGGGCCTAGACTGAAATCACCAAGTCATTTAATATAAGCCACAGAAACAGCTGCCGATGACCCTACTTCTGATTTAGGTTGGATTTGAACCTATGACCCAGAGGTAAAATCCTTTACAGTCATTTATCAATTCCTTGATGAGCTGGAACAGACAGATGGACTAAGGGCTATCTGGTATTTCTCTCTGCTGAGTCATCAGAACTGATCGACAGAGGCAGAACCAACAGTGTGAAAGCCTGTATTTTATCTCTGGGGAGAAAGGCAGGCTTCCATTTTAAATTAAAATCCAAAACACTTCCGTAATTTACAAAACAAAGAACAGCTCCAGTGCTAGCTTTCCTAATTTAATAAACTGTCTTGTTAACTAAAACAACATTCTTTGAAATGGCTATTGATTTGCAAGCTTTTCGTACAGGATCAGGCAATTTTCCCTGAACGGGGAGATCTACAGACAAAAATTGAGATGAACATGCAAACCATTTCCCTGCTTTCTTTGTGCATAGTGTGATCACCCACTCAAAATGTCCAAGGCAGGGATATTTATGCACTTACAAATTAAAGACAAAGGTAGCAGCTTAATATTTATAGGAGGAGAGCACGCCCATCTTATTAAAGTTATAATGCTTTGTTGAGGCTCTGTTGGCTTATTCGCTGGGAAGAGTCCAATTAGGTCCCTGTAACTGGAGAAGATTTTTTTTTAATGATATGCTACCAATAGTTTCAATTACTAATCAATAGATATTATATGTGCCTCTCTTCCCAAAAGATCTCAGAACACTTAGTTATACAGGAGTCACTTGAATCACAACTAAATCCAAAAGCCTCTGGTGGAAGACTGCAGTTGCTCAACGGTATACAGCATTTAGAACAGAGAAATGAAATAGAATTCCATAGCCTACAGATGTGGCAGAGGGAATGGTTTTTCAAATAGCCATATTCTTGCTATCAGTGCCAAGAAATCTTTAATGATCAGAGTGGGAAATTATATGCAGAGACTGGCAGATGAGTTGGAATTAATAAGCCCCATTAAAACTTTTACTCAGAGCTAAATCAGAATTGGAGAATTTTTTCCACTCTGTTTTCATTTGCACTGCTATGTTCCAGCTGGGGTTGTCAACCAAAGGATTATCAAATCTCACCAGATATTATTGCCCTGAGACTTCTAATCCAATTTTACATACTCCTGAAGTTCAAATAGGGCTCCAAACTTCTGGCTGCTTTTCCCAAATGAAACCTCTGATGCTTCTGAGGTTTGCATGTACCCTAGTCATCTTATATTGAAAACATACTACAAAAAAGTTTAAGGTGTTTGATGCTTTCCTGAGCTCCAAAACACTTCTAGATTTGAGGTCTACATATGACTGTTCCAGAGCTGAGGATAAACGGCAATGAGTCAAGAAGAAAAAACTTATTTAAGTCTAGAGTTAGGCCATTGAGGCTAAAATCTAGGTTTGATCTGCAGGCCGAAGGAAGAAAAATATTTTCATGTCTTTTTGATGGGCTATAGGTAGTTATCTGTCCATCCATTACTGGTTGATCTGCTGGAAAAAACTTGCTTGAAGCTAAGTGCAAATCAAGGCATGCACACGACATGAACTTGTCTAGCTACCAGTACCATTGTTGGAGTAAAACTAACTATAACTAAAGGAATTTCAGAACAAGAAAAAAATTCAAGCTTTAAAAATGTGTTTACAAGGTGAAATTCAAAGGGGGATGTAGGAAAAACTAAAAAAAAGTCTAAATTTAGAGGGAGCGAATGCAGCTCAGAGGAAGGCTACCCTTACCATTAAGGCTCTAGCTTATGTCTCGGAAGATGTGGGTTCAATTCTTACCATTCCTACAGTCTTCCCTCGTGACCTTGGACAATCTGTCTGTGCCTCACTTTCTTATCAGTTAAATGGGAATAATCATACTTACTTTGTCTGTCTTATAGAATAAAAAAAAGTGTACGACTGGAAGACATCAGTAGGTAGTCTAGTCCAGTTCCTGGCAAGTCAGAGCAGGCTTACATAATAACTAAACCACTCGTGGCAGGTTTGATATTATAAACTACTCAGTGAAGGAACTTGTCTCTTACTATCTGTTTGTACAGCACCTAGAACAATGAGCTCCCACTTTCAGTTGGGGTTTTTAGACCATATTCATACAAATGATAATAAATGCCATATGGCTTCTTCTTATAGCTTTAACCTGTATATTGAGGCCGGTTAGACTAAGAAGCTGGGAACTGATTGACTGACTCCTATCATTAAATATAGGCGCAAATGATTTAGAATTACTATCATTTACCAATGTGCAACATACATCCTTAAGTAGAACCTCAGATTTGGCCCACACAGAACTCATGGGGTGCTTCTACACTGGCAACTTAGGTTGACTTAAGGAGGCTTAAGTTGACCTAAACAAAGCCACGTCCACACTGGGCTTTTCTTAAGTCGACTTAAAGCCAGTGTGGATGGGGATTAATGCCTAAGTCGACCTTATTAAGTTGACTTAAAGCGTTAAGTCGACTTAATAAGCTTGACAAGGAGCGATGTCTACACTAGAAAAGTTAAGTTGACTTTGTTAAGTTGATTTAATAAGGTTGACTTTAAGTCGATTTAATGGAAAACCTTGCACACTATACCTTTTATTGCTATGGAAGATAGTACATATCTTACTAACCAAACTCATTTTGCCAAAGATTTTCCAGAAGATCTTATCATTTGATCCCCCACAAAATCCCAGTGCCTTTAGCACTACTTTCAGCTCATGTATGATTCATTCAAGTAGCTTCACAAACTGTTCAGTGATGGAAACTTAGCCTTCCTCTTTCAGAGACAGGAAACTGAGCAGGCAGCTTATGTGTAATTTCGGTTTGATACCCACAAGAATGTCTCGCCTTGAATCTCATTCTAAGGCTGGCTCCAATCCCCACTGAAATGTTCCCATTAGTATCACTGAAGCTGGAGAAGCAAAAGAAGTTTACCCTGAAACAATAACATTAGCGACATTACCGCGCATACCGCATGCATTGTGCAAGTCTCTCCGACACTTGAATTGGGAATTTAGGCAGCTGAGAGGATTATTTGCCTTCAGACACCCCTTTTCGAGTGCTGACAATTGCCTCTGGAGAGATGATTAATGCTCTCTTCTCTCTCCTCTTTTTTGAGTAGCTCCACCTCATTGGCTGTCCATCTCTTTTCAAATCTCCGTTTTTTCTGGTCTCTCGCTATCTTGCTGTGAGTGGCCTTATGACTGAGTGCTTGAACTTCCCCAGACCCTTATTTTCTCTCATTGATACAATTTGCTATCGGCACCCTTGTGCTGTTTAACTTGGGAACAAGTCTGAGACTCCCTGCCCAGAGCACACTGCACTGTGTGCAGGTTTACAGAGGCTAAACAGACAAGGAGTCTGGTGGCACTTTTAAAAACTAACAAATTTATGTATTGCGTGAGCTTTCATGGGAGAAAATCCCACTTCATCAGACACTTGAAGATGGGGAACTTACAGAGGCCGTAACACTAAGCTGCTGACATTTGGGTGGGAATAAAGACCCACATTGCTGGACAGAATGAAATATGGGATGTTGCAATGAAGGCCATTTCTTCTCCTCCTGCGTCTTTTTTTGCCCTCCTCACTTTCAATTTTTTCCTTACCCTGATTTTCCAGCCTTCCCCCAGACTTTAATACATTCAATATATTAACAAGGGGATTGACATGTTGTAGGCCAATCACTGGGAACAAATAGCTCACCCTTTTTCATCTCCTTCGAACCATCACTCTCTCGCCCTCCAATCAACACTCAACCTTGTTGCTTTACAAGATTTAGGGCCCCGCACTGCAAGATGCAAGGCACTCTCGGTAAAGGAAAATGGGCAATGGAGTTTAGCTTCGTACAAAAGCTGGCTTTTAGATCCTTAAGGCAGGGACCTGAGAGTTTCCAGTGAAGCATCAGGCACATTTATACAAATAAGTATAATTATTCTATATTCCGTTTAACTTGAGCACAGGCATTTTGGGGCGAAAGCAGCACATTCTGCTTCCATTGGCATCAATTTTGCAGCGGACTCAATAGGAATGGAATTTGACTTGATAACCTCCTCCTTTTCCCATTGTAGAATGAGCTTGGTAAAGCATTTCTGGTATACATGGAAGAAAAGGGGGAGGTAGAAGCCACTCATAAGTATGCGTGGCAGTCAAGCACATTTCCATTTTAGGTCAATCTCTAATGATTAGAGGTCAGGATGAGACCTGCTGAAGAGGAGAGGGGGTCAGATTATACCACTTTTCCTTCTGGGGGAGTTCTTATAACCTCTAAAGCAGCTGATGTTGGGCAGCAGTCAGAGAAATGATACCAGACTACCTGGGCCTTTTACCTAATCCAATATGGCAACAATGAGGCTGCCGATGTGCTGAGCCCACAAGGTTACCACGCTCACCAATGTTGTCTTCCTGTTCCTTCGTACTCCCTTGTCAGTCCATCTATACCCACCTTGTCTCTTATCTTACACTAGAAACTCTTTTGTTCTCTGTTTGTGCAGCGCCTAGCAAAATGAAGTCCTGCTCCAGGATGAGGAGTTCTAGGAAAATAAATAAATTATAGTAAATATACAAACAGTTCCTATGTTCCTGTGTTGGGAGAGGTGTACAAATAATGCACTCTCCTTAGAAGCTACAGGAAGTGGCGTGCTCAGCATGGATTAGGGCAGGGGTCAGCAGCTGCGGCGCACGGCTGAGGGTCCCTGCTGGCCCCGTCCCTTTGCTGGACGGCAGGAGGGGAGCAGAGTGGGTTATGTCGCCCCGGCCCGCCCAGAGCTGCGCCGCGGCCGCCCGGGGACCGCCCGCCCCCGCCCTGGCCCGCCACGGGGCGAGGCAGGTCAGCCTCCGGTTCCTGGCCCTGGCTCCCACCAGCAGCAGCGGCTCTGGGCGGGCCGACCTGACCTGCCCTCTTGCCGGCCTTGGCCGGGGCCACCTCTGCCCTGCCGGCAGCGGCGCGGCTCTGGACGTGCCGGGTCGACGTGACCTGCTCTGCTACCCCCTCCTCCTGCCGTTCAGCAAAGGGTCGGGGCCATCAGCCCTGCGCCGCCCCTGCGGATGGGATCCAGCCCCGGGGCCGGGAACTGGAGGCTGCCCGCCGGCTAATGCCTGCCCAGGGCCTGGCGGGCAGGGCACCTGGTCTGGCCCTGCCTCCTTTTAGCTCCGCCCCCAGCACCTGCTGAGGGTGCGGTGGGTGGGGCTGGCACAGGGGCCGGAAAAGGTTGCTGACCCCTGGATTAGGCTCAGCTAATGCTCTCATTAATTTTATAAATGTTCCCCGTATATCTCAACAATGGGCTAAATCCAGTTTCAAAGGTGAGCATACGCTTACTTCCCTGTAGACTGAGCACAGCCCCATTGAGTTTCTTGCTATAGCAGCCTTTTTCCCTATGTGCAGAAGAATAAAGGACAGGTTGGCTAGACCAGTCCACCTGAGTGATCTAACCTTTCAGGGCTCTGGGGAAATTTAAATCTGAACATTGCAGCTGGCCCTTTATTATATCTCTGCTCCTGCAAACGAAAATCCTGGACCCCAGGATTTTGAGGAAGCATTGAATCAGATCCAGATCTTTTTGTAGTCTAACTGGAATAAGGGAAGATGGATGTATAAATGCAGGGTTGTCCTGCAGCCTTCACAGCTAAATATGTAGATCAGGGCTGTCCAACTGATTTGCTATGGTGGGCCAGATTTGACTTAAATATCTAAATAGTAGGACCTACACTCTCTGGTGTGGTCTTGAGGAATGTAGTCGTGGGCCACACAAAAGAATTTCAAAGGCTGTATGTTTGACACCCCTGATAGAAGTTGAACCTGGAATACTGCTGGTGTCTGTAGGAGTAAAGCTGACTTTATGGAGAACCTAAGAGACCGTTTTAAAAGCCCGACAATAGGTAGCATGTGCAAAAATAAAACTGAACAGCAGAAGGATTGCAGAGCCTGACAGATGTACTGGCAGACCTCTGTACTGCATGGGAATCTTGCATAATGCTCGCCCACTCAGGCACATATGCCTGAGCCTTCCAATTCCATGAGCATCCCTAGGGAAGGTTTTCACAAAGAACACAGTGATGATGGTTCAAGAGGGCCTTGGTAACTTTATCCTACAGAATTCACCCTTGTATTAAATAAAAGTTACTAACCTTTCCATGCAAGGATGTAGAAGACTGGAGTATTGACATCCTTTCTGTAATGCACCTTAATTTCCCATCAGAAGACAATTCAGATAATGGATTTTTCAGTGAATTTATTTTGGGGATCAAAATAGACAGGCAGAAGTAACATTTTGCAACTGCTATAATCAGGGAAAATATTTTTTCCGCAGCAGGAAAGAACTAGGCAGCAAGCCACTAAAAGGTTTAATTACTAGATGACATTAAAACAAGGCAATTTGGTCCCAATTAGTGTTATAATAATTTATTTATAAGATGCCAGTATATGCAGTTATATTCTATAATCCATTTACTCCAACCATGGTAATGTGTGTGCCCCATTAAGTAGTAACGTATAAGATCATTAACCTGCAATGCTACTTCAGATCATGCTTTTAGATTGCACTCGGTTTCTTCACTGGTTGGTGCTGATGTCTGAAAGTGCTTTGGGGGTAATTTATCTGCTATCTCATTTCTCTTCTACACTGCAGATATAAACTGGGCCAGGATTGCTGAGGATGGACATATTTATCAATGGAATTTCAGACATGGTCAGTCATTATATTTTCTATATTTTTTGTGGCTCAGATGCTCAAAGGTATTTAGGCACCTTAATTTTAATGGGATTTAGGTGCCTTAATATCTGTGACGATCTATGGATGAAAGCCACAAGGAAATCTGGAGAATTGCTAACTCCAAATGTTCCAAAAAATTATGAGTCCACAAATCATGTGCTTAGCTTAAAAATAATGATTAAAAAAAAGTAGTGAAATTTGGCTTTTTTTGAATGGCTTCTGATTTTGAAGCATTGTAGGTTACTGTTAAGTCATGTTTGCAACCTTTTCTCCACAATCCTAAGCCTAGAACCTTCCTTTTTCTCCTGCTTAAAAGAAAGTGAGACTTTTAGGTTATCACTTGACTCCAGGAGCTGATGCTTTAAATAAAACCAGATGTTGTGAGAACTCATGATCAAACAGCAAGAGTCGGCAACTCTTAATTTAGAAGATAATTGCAGTGATCAGCCATGTTGTGAAAGTGTTTATTGTTGAGTAGCAAGGATGTTATACAAGGACAGCATCCCACAATGCATCAAAGTTGAAATTCAGCAAGAGAAAAGCGATGTCACTCATTCACTCAAGATGAGCCTGAAGTGGGGCGGGTTATGACTCTCATGCTGGCCCTTAGCACAGAGGTGAATTTTACCCAGACTGATGAGGCAAGATCAAAATTAAAATCATGTAGCTTGGTTAAATATCAGCTAGTAGCTTATGTGGAAATTAAGAAGACAAAGACCTGCATCCATAGCATTTCCTTTCTGAATTGGTCCTTAATTGCTCCTATGAGATGATATTACAAAAAGAAACACTTAAACTGTAATCAGAAAACTTTCCCCAATGGCTGTTGTCCTGCCCCACCCTACCAGCCTATTCTGGGAGAGAGGGGGCAGCAGGTAGGTAGTTTTAAGTGCTAAAAAGGAGGGTTCTGACAATCTATGTTCCAAGCTGCTATACGTATATTGCCGAGATGGATGGTAATTTAAAAATACACATGCCAGCATTTTATTAAGAGTATAATACTAATCTCTATAGCATTATATAAACACATACAAATAATTATTGGGAATCAGCTATCACAGTGGTGGGTGAAGCATAGGAGTTTAGAGAAAGAGAACATAATAAATAAGGAGAATAATAAATAACACATAGCCCGTTTGTGTTTTCAGACTCCCTTATTTTGTCTGATCATATCACCTCTGTGAAAGTTGAGGATTGCCTTCCTGCTTGTGGTTATACCTTTATACATTTGCTACTCTCACAGATTGCTTGCGTTATTGATCCAGCCAAAGTCAGTCTTTGTGTAATCAGAACCGTTCCATCCCCTAGGTGAGAGTCGCACGGCAGCTTCCCAGCCTTTCATTTTGGTTACTTATCCAGTTCTTCTTTTAAACAAACAGTTGCCCCACATTTTGACACAGCTCCAAGGAGTCTGAGGAAATAGACGAGCATATTCATTAGAAAAGATTGTCTTGTATACACATACAGAAACTTGTTACACTGAATTATGCTGATTCCTAAGACTGAAAACTTTGCCTCAAAGAGGGTTTTTTTCAGATAACCCTTTCTTTCACATTCAGCCATTAAAGAATCATGAGATGGCCTCAAGAAGAAAAGCTAAACACTCATGCCTTCTCTTAATGATCTCATTGGCCTTTACATTGAAAAGACAGCAGTGTTCTAATTTTTGGTGCAATTTAAACATTTCCCTACAATGTTCAGAACCACTAATGTAGGGCCCAGATTCAGCAAAGCACTTAAGCACGAATTGGTGCTAAGCACTGGTCAGTAACACACTTAACCAGGCATGCCTCACAACTAGCAATCATTTGTTGTCATTTGTTTCTCTCTTGAAACTCCTTATATTTCACATAGAACTCGTGATCTTCTCATGTTTTATTGGTGACCATTTTTAAAATCAGAAATCAAGAATCCTGAAACAGTGGTTGTGAAAAGAGTCATTTTGCTTTAGAGAGGAATCCCACACCATTTGAAATTTCCTTCATGAATAACTTTTTGTGTGCGCATCCCTTGTTTTGTATCTTTGACATGCATTGCATCCCTCACATGGATCTTTGCAAGCTCAAGGTATGTAAACATGTCTTTAAGTCCCAGTGTTTTCGACTATTCATGTGCTTAGATGCTGTGCTAGCCGGCACTGAGATTATTCAGAAACTTAGCCGAAATCAAGACATAAACATTTAATGTCCCCTCTACCGTCATGAATCATGATCAGAATATGAGTTTGAGCCTTTATTCACTGCAATCAAACCCTTTCTCCTTGAAGTAGAGGAGCATCTCTGTTAGCTGATAGCAGTTAGCAGAGTGTTATCCTCCAGACTTTAGAGCCAAAAAAAAACTGATAAAGAGGAATGAAATGCAGTAGGTCCCAGCTGATTGTGTAAACAAACAGCACATGCGGTGGAAAGAAAATCAGGATTTCAAAAAAGTTGTTACAATTTGTTGCCATAAGATTTTTTTAAGGTGATTGTTTTCTTGATTGTGTCTCTTTTAGTTTTGTAAGCCTTTTTCTTTTTATAAGTAAGGAAGAAGTTTCAGTAATTAATTACTGCTTTTCTATATGTATGACAGAATAATGGCAAAGAATTGACTGGTAAAATCAGAGGCACTTGCTAACTTGTTAAGGTCTCTTAAGGTCAGCTGAAATTTCCAGATAAATCCTACTTTTAAAAGAAAACAATACATGACCAGAATCTCTTTGGGGATCAACATACATATTGTGTTATATATTTGTATATAGCTCAATGGGACTGGGTTATATAGGTGCTACCACAAGTTAATTAATAATAATAACAATTAATAATGTGATTGCATGTCCCTTTTTATACTGACTTATTGGATGATTTAATCAAATCCAGTCTGGCAATACCTCATTCTCTTGTATTACGGAGGTATACTTCCCAGGATAAATAATAAGGCCTGCATTTTTTCCCCCACAATATTACATGGATGTGACTTGATATCATTGAAGTGACATCATTGATCCTTAAGTGTGATCTGTATGGGGAAAGCCTCCAAGCCACATGAAAAAGAAAGTGAAATCAGGCCCCAGAGGCAATAATGTGATGATACGACATCAGATGATGATGCAATGATGTGATCTGAAGACAAAACTGGTCATGCAGTGTTGGAGAGAATCCACGGGGCACCTAAAAAAACTCTTTATTCTGGGCCTCCATGGACATACATGCAAATCCTAACTGATGGGCAAATGATTATAATGGTGAGATTTTATTCTGTACATTTCATTCAGTTTACACAGTTGAGTTGTCTCTCTCTGTACTTGGAATCATTTCTTGCTAGGTCATCATAGTAGGTTAGGCATAGCTTCATTATATTCCCAATGGACTCCTTTAAGAAGAAGCTAAAGACCAGCATTTTCAGACTCACTAGAGTCAATAAATCCACATTTGGACACCAGAACCAACCTAATATTGCGAAGTGAGAAGCACCCACAGTGGTTACTGGAATCAATGGGAGCTATAGATGCCTGGCACCTCTTAAAATCAGACATTTCGGTTAGGAACTTAAATGTTGACAAGTTTTGATAGTTGTGCTCAAGCATTACCGAGCAAAGGAAAGTCATCTGAGCTGATGAACTCTGGAAGGTCTTTCTTGTTCAACCAGTGTTGGTGGCCATAACTCTGTTGCCTGGGTATATGTTTGTCACAGTAAGCAAATTCCTCTGGCCTTTGAGCATAAAGATTGCTTAAAAGATGTGTGAAACTTTAGTAAGTCCGGCTGTAAGTATACAAGTATGCAAGCCACGTGATCGAAGTCTATTTGTTTTCCCTTAGACATTTTTTTTCAGCTCCCACATTCTCTTCATTCAGTATGAAAAAGGCAAATTTGAGGACCGGCCTAAAACACTTATCATCAGGCAATTATTTCCACAGGCTATATTGATGGCTGAAGTTGTCCCTCCCCTGCACAATCAAAGGCATGCCTTCCGATTCTTTTTTCCACTTAGATTGCATATGCACCAGGAACTCTTGCATTATGTTTCTACATGGTGCTTTACAGTGGCAGAAATAGATGATCCTTATGATACAGTTCAAATATAAACTCACTTGGAGAGGACGACCATTCCCTCATTTTAAAAGCACAAAAAGTATCCTGTCCATCCCAGTCTTCCCCAAACCACCTGTGACTCACACTACCATTCTTGCTTCCCATTAGGAGTAGGAATACAAGACAGTCCTATGGAATGATTTTTTTTAAAAAAACAATTAGAAGTCCACAGAGGCAGAAAGGATGGCAGTGTGAGTAATACAAACAAGGAATCTGGTGGCACTTTTAAAGACTAACAAATTTATTTATCGCACGAGCTTTCGTGAGAGGAAGTCCCATTTCATCAGACACTTGACGATGAGAAGTACAGATAAATGGAACTTCCCTGCATTTATTTTCCTCCCATTCATCTGTACTTCTCCATCTTCAAGCATCTTACAAAGTTGGACTTTCTCTCATGAAAGCTCATGCGATAAATAAATGTATTAGTCTTTAAGGCTATGCCTACACTTGCAAGTTAGGTTGACTTAAGGAAGCTTAAGTTGACCTAACTTAGTCCCTGTCCACACAAGGCTTTCTTTAAGTCGACTTAATAAGAACCACCGGTTAGGTCAACCTAACCCTTAAGTCGACTCCTTAGGTCGACCTAAGCACAGTGTGGATGCTTAAGTCCACTTTATTAGGTCGTCCTAAGGGCAGTTAGGTCGATTTACTAAGTCCCCGTTCAGGGAAACCACTTTGTTAAGTTGACCTAATAAGGTCAACTTTAGGTCAACTTAAAGTCAACTTATTAGGTTGACTTAACAAAGTCAACCTAACTTTTTGAAGTCTAGATGTAACCTGAAAGTGCCACCAACCTCTTTGTTGGTTTTGCTGAACTAGACTAACAAGGCCACCCCTTTAGGCTTGTCATTGTGAATATGGGACTCAAGAGACATCTGTACAACCCTTAGGACAAGAACTCCCTGACCACTGTTGATAAATTTGATGCTTTGGAATAGAGGATATCCAGAAAGACACAGACACAGAGGAATCCATTCTAATGCTCTAACACTATTGCTATGGCAACAGGTGAGCTGGGTTACAAGTGATGCTACGGCAAATACACAACAGAGAATAGACAATAATAACTAACTGATTTCTTTTAAATACTTATCTGACCCACCTACCATAGGGTAGGAACACTGCCCTTTTTCCTCACAACACCTCTGGGAGTTAGGAATTGTTACCCCCATTTCACGAAGGGGGAACTGAAGCGCAGAGAGTTTACGTGAATTGTCCACAGTCACACAGGAAATCTGTGGCAAGACTCCTGACCCCAGGATAATAGCTTCTGTATCACCATTTCTGTCTTAGTAGTAAATCATTCCAAGACCTCATAATAGATTTGAAAGCCATGGATAATATGCCATCTCTATTTCTTCAGGATTTACATGGGATTTATCGGTAGGACTGCCAATTTCATAATACGATTAGAACTTTCTTAGATTGGTATCAGGCCTGGGCAGCAGTAATGTTCCAGAGAGCCTAGGACAAAACAATAAAACAACTTTGGCTATGCTGTGGTTCTTGGGAAGCTGTTTGAAAGAGGGCAGTGTTGAAAAGAGGAACATTTACCTACATTAGCCCTCCTAGGGATTCCCTGCTGAAAACTTTCATGTCATTAGTAGCTCCAAAGACCAGGCCATTGTGAAGCACTTGCAGGTTAGAGTGGAGAACGTGGGGAAGTGCGGCAGGCTTCCTTAATGGGGGATTTAAATGGATATGAGAGCATGTCCTACATGTTAATTGCATAAGGGTGCTTTTCTACTCCATTTAATACACCTGCATTAGCATTACATTTCCTTCTCGGAGTGAACAATAAAACCCATCTTTTGCACACATTAAGCTGCAGCTCTGGCTTTCAGTGTGATTGCTCTGTGGTGACTACTGACTCCTAATGGGATTTTCACTTCCCATTACTAAATAAACCCCCCTATGAAACAATTCCTACTGCCATAAATAGAAAATTCATCTGTCAAGCAGAGTTCTTGCAATGCTGTACAGGTTTCCCAAAGATCCCAACTACTTCTCTTAGGTAAATAGCCGCATTTTGAAGATACCAGATTTAACTGATATATCAACTACAATAATTTGACTGTCAACAATCCTAATGAGAAGAGGGAGTAAGGGACATTGTTCATGAGCTCTTAAATGAGTTAGCCTTTTCTCTGTAAAAGTAGTTGTCCCCAGGCAGTGGGAGATATCAGTATCTGGCAGATAAATATACGGAGGGGACAGTATGAAGGGACAACCTACTTTAGCAATTGACTGAGTTTTGGACTACTGGTGGTGGGTTAACCAGTGACCTGAGAAGGGACATTAGATGGGGTGGAATCTGAGTTTTTACAGAGGATTCTTTCTTGGGTGTCTGGCTAGTGAGACTTACCCACATGCTCAGGGTTTTAACTGATTGCCATATTAGGGGTTGGGAAGGAATTTTCTCCTAGGGCAGATTGGCAAGGGCTCAGGGTTTTTTTTGCCTTCCTCTGAACCTTGGGACACAGCTCACTTGCTAGTGGATTCTCTGTACTTTAAAGTCTTTAAATCATGATTTGAGGACTTCAATAACTCAGTCATAGGTTAGAGGTTTATTACAGGAGTGAGGTTTTGTGGCCTGCATTGTGCAGGAAGTCAGACTAGATGATCATATTGGTCCCTTCTGACCTTAGAGTCTTTAAGCCTATGAGTTTGGCTTCCCAATGGAAGCAATTTAAATGCCATGTAATTTGGGTGTATTCTTCACATAACCTGTTTTATTTATGCACGTACAACAGTTCCTGAATAAAGATGGTCACAAAGAACATCCAAGCAAAACTGTCTTTCAGAAGTCTTAGCTCAAACAGGGTGTCTAGTTTCCAGGAAACAATTCTGCCTCAAGAATTGACCTCAGTTTGATTATGGCGGAGAGCAAACTCCTACACTGCTGTCATGCTATGAAAAGGAATGTCGGTAAAAATTTCCACTGGATGACCGATGCCGTAACAATATTTAGCATATCAAACTGAACCACCAGTTTCCCCTTTAGATCTTTCCTTCAGAAGCAAATGTAAAGGTAAAAGGCAGACTCCTCTGGTAATATGGAGTAACTGGCGTGGGTCTAAGATGGAGGGATTGATCATAGACATTACTGAAGCAATAAGATTTTTTAATGCTACATTGAGTATATGGACCAGATCCCCAGCTTGAAGCCAGTAGAGCCATGCTGATTTACAGGTATAAACATCAAGGGCCCACTGGAACTGGCTCTGAAATATAGACTCCAAGTTCAGAGGCATTTGTGTACAAAAATTTGGCTTGAACTGATCTCATTTTATTGTCAGCCCATATCCTGAATTTCTTAACTCAGTTAAAGCTTCTTGTAATAGGGTGGCCTGCCCTATAAAGACCCAGACACTGAGCACCAATGAACCCTGTGCCCTAATACAATAAAGATGAGGAGGGTTTTGGTGTTTCTCTAAAGAGCTGCAGGAAGCAGTCCCTGAAGAAAGGAGATTCCGGATGGGAAACCCCAGCAAGAAATTACACTTTTCTTTTGTAAGTTTGTTTCTTCTTTGGACAGTCAATGGAACCTGAAGATAAGGGCCAAAGCCTGACCCAGGCTTGGTGGATAGTCCCCCAGGTTGCTGAGGAAGTTTGCAGTGTACACTAGTGTCTAAAGGCTAACCAAAATTGGAGTGTCAGATTCTGCTCTTCTTGATTGTGTTGAGAAGTAACTTTATTCCCTGACATTATTGCCATTCTTTTATGCCACACTGTTAAGATGGACTGCCTGTAGTTGAAATAGGATCAGTGGTGTCCCAAAGGTCTCCGGCACCTGAGGCCAATACTTTCTTTTGTGCCCATCTTTCTCCCATTAGTGGCAGTACTCCATGGGTGGGGTGTCTGCAGGCCCATTTATCAATCCCCCCCCAGTCCTCCCCCTACTCTGTAGGGGTAGTGAGTGCAGCTGGGTCTGGGAGCAGGAGTGACAGGGGCAGATGCCCCTGGGTCACCCAGTGGTGAGTGGGGGAGTGTGACAGGCTCTGTTCCCCTCAGCTGCCTTGTTGCACCAAGGATGGGGGTGGAGGGTCCATAAAGATGCTTGCTCCTCCAGCAGATGGAGTGCTCAGCCTAAGTTGTGGTTGGTGCAGCTGCCAGATGTTCCTCCTCCTCCTCCAGGGGACCAGCTGGTGCTCAGGGGCATGGCTCCTCCCTCAGTACACCACAGAATAGTACACCTCACAAGTACATTGGTGGGAGGGAAGGGAAGATGTAGGGACTTCAGTTTTTATTTCCCTAAATAAATCAGACTTTATGCTTCCCCTTTAAGAATCCGAAGTTGAGCACAAAATGTTTGTTCCTAGAATTGACGCTTTTCAAACCCCGTTTCCATCCCCAAAGATATCATCAGATTGAAGGGGAAGAAAAATGGTAAACAGGAGTGTGCTTTGCATATGATACAAGCGAGGGTTACAATAAAACAAGATTCAGTTCTGTTGTTGTTGCTGGGCATAACAACTCTGATACCGTCATTGCTGACTGATAATCACACTCAGTCACAAAACGCAGGATGGGGCCAGAATAAAAAGCTAATCTCAGAAGGGAAAGAGCTACTGCCATTTTCCTTCATGGGCATACAAATTGCTTTAGATATCTAATGTCTCCACAGCAGGTGATGAGGGTTCAATTCCTGGCTCTGAAACAGGTGTCTCTGTGTGATCTCAGAGAAGTCGCTGGTAGCTTGATTTTCAAGAACACAGCACACACAGCTGGGGACAGATTTTCAGAAGTATTCACTGCTCACCTGGTTACAGGACATATTTTCAAAAGAACTCAGTACAGAGGGAGCTGATTAATTTGGCCACTGGCAGAGACTCATAAACCATTATGATCGTTTAGTCCAGTGGTTCCCAATCTTTTTTCTGCTGTGGCACACCTTGCTACCTTTAATTATTTTGAGGCACCCACCATATAGTCTTCATATCTCAGAACTCATGAATATTCATGAGCCAATCCAGAACTCTTCAAGTAGTTTTTCAAAATGTTCCGTGGCACACCTGTTTAGGGCTGACAGCACATCCATGTGCTATGGCACACTGGTTGGGAAATGCTGGTCTAGTATGACCTCCTGCACATTTCAGGCCACAGAACCTCACCCACCAACTCCTGTAATAGAGCCCTGACCTCTGACTGAGCTACTGAAGTCCTCAGATCATGGTTTAAAGATTTTAAGTTACAGAGAGTCCCCCATTTTGACTAGTTTAAATCGGGAAGAAATTAAAGGATGAGTTCAGCTGCTATTTTGGCCCCAAAGCATCTGTTCGACATCTTCAAAAGGTATAATATTTCTCTTCACCCACTCTTTGCCTGACTTGTCTATTTAGAAAATAATCTAGTCAGGGATATGATAATTTCTTTCTATGTATAATTGTGATGGTCAGCACAGATGTGCCTCGAATCGCAGCTGAACCCTGTTGTAAGCCCTCTTTGCCTTGATAATAATAAGTGCCTAGGAACTCCGATCATGGAACGTAACTCCATAACACTTTAAATCCTTTCCCCCTTTTAAAATAGTGGCTTGGGTTGCTGTGGAAACATGCTGGACAACTTCGGTGAGGGAAGTTCTCTACCCAAAGAATAACTGGTCCAGAAGAACCAAAGCCAGAGGCAGTGCAAGATTCCTTTTCATTCAGAAGAAGAAACCTTTCCTTGCCTGAGGAGATGGGTCTGTACAGCTCTATAAAATATATACCATGCTGGCCAACTCAGTTCCATCTCCTCTTTTGAGGATGGGAAGAGGTCAGGACCCTAACGATTCATGAGTGCTTCAAACAACCTACCTGGATGTTAGGAAAGCTTTGGCAAAGCACATGGCAATTGAGTCCCCCGCTGCTCCATGTCCTCCACCTTCTGAGAGGCTCCCAGTGTTCCCTCGTTGTGTCACTGCTTCACCCCAAAAATGGCTGCATTTCTGCAGGGTGTGGTGTGTTCCTTCAGACTGACGTTGAACCCAATTGTAAGGAATTAATTGAGGTTATTTTTAACTTTGCATTTCCTTTCTTGGGTAGGATTAATTTAAATCTTTCAAGTTACCTTAAAAGTTTTTTTTTGTTTAAATCCAACATGCAAGTGCACATGGGATGTTGCTGATGAGTTGTTACTTCATTTGGCTGCATGCAGCCAGTCGCTTCTACATCAGCATGTAATTAATATTCTGCAGAAAGCCCCCAAGAAATGTAGCCCATTAAAGATCTTATTAAAGGTGGAGAATGCAGATTGGTTCTCTTGTTTGGAAGGCAGAGTGATTTCCCTGTGGACTTTCCAAAACTGTTCACCTTCTGATGCATCTCCTGATGAATACCAAGCAGAGGGGCTAAAAAACCCCTGTGATACAGCAGGCAGTATCAACTGGGGTGCACCCAGATTGCTCATACCACGGGTCAAGGGTACATGTGTGTTAAGATGACATTAAAGCTTCTCTCTGCATTTCCCTGGAGCCTGGTGTTTGACCTCACTAAAGACTATAGTGGCCTTAAAGGGGCTGAAAACAGAGCCAAGGGATGGAATGGTGCAAAGAAGCCTTGGTCTCCTATCTCGTTTTCAGCCCGGGCCCACTTATGGGGCAGGGTGACTTTCTACACCATCTTCATACCACTCCAGGATCATCTCTGCGCTGAGATGATGGGTCCTGGGTGGGTTAAACTTGCCGTGAGCCCCGGGTGTGTCAGTGGTGCAATGCAAGCTTGGTTGCTCTGCTTTGGTGGATCTAGCCAGTAGCTCTTAAATTTGATGTTCATTTGTTGTTTTATTAAATTATTTATTATTTGCATTGAGGAAGCTTCCATATGTTTGAAAGATGGGGATGCTATTGTAGCAGCAGCCACTGCCACATTCTGGGCCCTTCAGCAGCCTCCAATGAAATGTCAGCACAACAGACTCATTACCAGAACTATGGTTATTCCAACCCTTATCAGGCAGCAGTGATATGTGGGAGCTGAGGAAAGGCTGAAGGGCAGCAGATTGACAACTTGGATTTTCTTCACCATTGTGAACTGCTCCATGTTAAGTCTCAGGGCAAGATCAATAATTAGGTTATTTGTAGCTGAACTCAACCATTTTCTTCAGCACTAGTTTGGTTTCAGCACTTTTTTGAGTACAGACATTTTATTAGGATGGAAGACCAACAAGTTGCAAAGCTCCTTTGTCAAGGACAACTACCACACGACCAGAGATCAAATGGTTGTCAATAGCAATGGACCTGGACCGAATATCCAGCCAAACCATCTTAAAGGCATATCTAGAAATAGAATCAGGTGGTGCTCGATCTTCAAGAAGACTTTGTCCCTTTGCAATTTGCCTTGATAATAGTAAGTGCCTAGGAACTCCGATCATGGAACGTAACCCCATAACACTTTAAATGCTTTCCCCCTTTTAAAATAGTGGCTTGGGTTGCTGTGGAAACATGCTGGACAACTTCGGTGAGGGAAGTCCTCTACCCAAAGAATAACTGGTCCAGAAGAACCAAAGCCAGAGGCAGTGCAAGATTCCTTCTATCACCCTCCGAAGCCTTGCCCATAAGAGTCAAGGTGTAGTTCAAACTACATGCTTATTCAATCTTTGTCCTCTCTAATGAGGTGCCAACAAGGATAGTGATGGTTTTAGGAGACCTGGATACAAGGAATTGGATTAAGATTACCAACCCATTTTACATAGGCCAGCAAACTGCTATCACATATAGATGTTATTGGTTGCTTTGGATCTAGGATCGATTCAGACTGGGAATGATTTAGCGGTAAAAGATTCCCCGCTTAGGCCATCACTAATGTTACTGTCTCCTCAGTCCAATAATCATGGTTGTCTTCAATATCTCTCATTTTGTGCCACACGCTCCAAATGGTTCTGGATTATAAAAATTGGCATGCTTCTCAAATCAGAACAAATATAAATAAAAGTTGAGCCCAACAGTTATGTTTCAGACAGTTGCATGGCTGGCCAGGTGATGGACTTTTTAGTTCTGTTAATCATTCTGTCAGCCTTGTTATCGCGAGGACTTACACTACTATTTCTAGTCCTTTTTCACGAAATGCATGTAAAAAGTAGGTGCTTAGAGGAGGCCTTGTATGAAAAGATGTGGAAAGCAGAGAGGTGACTTGAAACTGTGTTTTCACTTCTCAGGCAGTGTGGTCCAATGGCTGGAGAGAAATCTGGATTGCATTCCTGGCTCTGCCACAGATATGCTGGGCAAGTCACTTCACCTCTCTGCTACCGTTTCCCTTTCCATCCTACGCCTGTCCTGTCTATTCATATTGTAAGTTTGGAGGTAGGGCCGCCTTCTCATGATGTGTGTCAAGGCGGTTTGCCCCGTGTGTCAAGGCTGTTTCCCTGCTCTGGCACTTCAAATGCAGAAGGTGGCCTTTAAAAAGGCTTTGTCTTAAAACTCTCCGAGGCTACCACTTTTCTGGCCTTGGAGTGGTATTGCTGCCACCACCCAAATGCAAAACACCTTGAAAACCCAGGAAGCAGCACGTGGGAATTCCTTCCTGCCAGGTCCCCTAAATTGCCTTTATTCCTCCTTCAGGAAAGCGATTGAACTCCAGCTGTGAAATCAGCTGAAAATGGAACTGATTTCCCTTTAGTAGCTGGCTGTGCAGTCTGAGGCACATGCACACAAAATCTCTTGCCTTTTAGGACACAGAAACAAAACTTATTTTGAAAGGATAAATGTTTTTTAATTAAAAAGACAGCTAAGAAACACAGTGAGTTTCTTTTCTGGAATTTAACTTGGGTAGTTACAGGATAGTCAGAGGGGTACATGTGCTCAGCATAGAGGAATCCAGAAAAGGGCCAAAACAAAGAAATGCCCTGAACGCATCTAGCTAAACATTCCCTGCTCTACTCATGCATGGTTGCTTACAGAATTAAGCCTTCTTAAGCATGGATGTCACTGGATCTCCCATACCTGGCTACCTGGCCTCCTCCTGATCCTTCCAGGAATCCTGGACTTAATGAAGTCAACTTAAGGGTTACTCCCCATCCACATCGTCCTTAAGTCGACTTAAGCACGTCAACAGTGCTTACTTCTGGGCCGTGACCCCTGCCACCCTCCCCCCAGTGGCCTCAAGAGCCACTGCTGGGCAGCCGGGGAGGAGCCAACCATCACAGGGCCATTGCTGCCCCCAAAATGGTTTCGGGGCCTAGGCCTGAGTCCACCCCTGGGCCCAATCTGGCCGTCAGGGCGGGGCCCGAATCAGTCTCCTGCCGCACCGGGCCCCAAATTGCTGGCCTCGGTCCCGGTGGGGGCCACAGCGGGTCACTAGCGTCAGCTGGGCCTGGATCGCCAGTCCCTTCCCCGGTGGGGGCCACAGTTGGCCGCCACCACTGGCTGGGCCTTGGATTTCTGGCCCCAGCAGAAGCTGCAGCAGGCCGCCAGGGTCGGCTCGGCCTGGATCACCAGCCCTGGCGGGGACCGGAGCAGGCCAATGAGGGAGTGCCTGGGCCCAACGCTGTCCTTGGGGGCGGCGAACAGGGCTATTGCCCTGGGCCCCATGTTTTCCCGGGGCTGGCTCTCCGACCTGCCGCACTGCCCTCCAGCATGGGGGTGGGGGACTTGGGGTCCCTCCTAGGCCAATTGTCCTGGCACCTGTTTCCTCCAAGGGATGGCTCTGCCTGGGCCCTGGATCACCAGCGCCAGCAGGAGCCGCAATCAGCCGCTGGAGTTGGCTGGGTCCCAGATCGATGGCCCCACCGGGGTCGCAGCTGGCCGCCATCGCCATTGCTCTGCCAGTCCCTTCCTTCTCTCTTTCTTTCTCTTCCTTACATCTCTTTCTTTTTTCCCCCTCTTTCTTTTTTTTCCCTTCCTTCCTTCCTTCTTTCCTTCCTTCCTTCCTTCCTTCCTTTTAAAAAAAACTTTAAAAAATTTAATTTGAATTAAAAACCTTTTAAAAAGTTTTTTTTAAAACTTTCTAAAATTAAATTTCAATTAAACATTCATTCAAATTCAATTAATTCAATCCACTTAATTAATTTTATTTACAATCAATTTGAATTAAATTAATTAATTTTTAATTTAATTTTAATTAGATAAACTGGTGGCCCATCAGGGTTTTAAAAACTGCCATATGAAAAGGTTTCAGTGATGTGGCCCTCTGACCAAAATCCTAGTCCTCATGTGGCCC
Organism: Pelusios castaneus; assembly: GCA_007922175.1. Lineage (NCBI taxonomy): Eukaryota > Metazoa > Chordata > Testudines > Pelomedusidae > Pelusios > Pelusios castaneus. Next base: position 7,381,870 of record ML685755.1, on the reverse strand, counting down.
TTGTGATGAATTGAGTTTGAGACCCCTGCTCTAAAGAATGCCAACAAGGGGACCAGTTGGTGCTGACTGAGATATAGACACCCGTCTCCTATGAAATGGACTCAGATCACCGAGTCAATTTAGACAATGGTCAGACATGGAATGGTAGCACCATAACTGGAGAACTGTGGCCTTTATGAAACTTGTGACCACTCTGACTGAAAGCCAGGAAGCATGTATGTGTGATTCTTTTAATCTCTCTGTTTGTTTGGACTTGATGATATGTGTGTATATCTTTATCCTGCAGGTTGTCTCTGTAACGGTTCTCCGAAGTCTGACCGCTCCAATGTAAACATATTATCTATACTTTTTTTGTGGAAGGTAATAAAACAGGTTTTAAAAAAATAATCACCTAAGTCACTTGCAGATATTTAAGCTCCAGGCTTCTTTCTAAACACCACTTTATTGGCTTTTGCCCTGATGCAAAACTACGGAGTGAAATTCTCACGTTATCTGTCTGCAGCAGATTTACAATGTTGCTAGATAATTATATTAGCTGTGTTTCACGATTCAGTGCATTTGTATTAACATTTTGGAAGCACGATCATTTATCAACAGAAAATTTCAGGGCATTTACTTTCCATGCCCTAGTACTGTGAACTTCAATCTCATCTCCAACTTGATAGTGCTTACAAGTTGCAGGGGAATTCTTAGAAACGACCTTTATGAACCTAGGCTCTATCTCCCTTTTATTTCCACGCAGAATTAATATGTTCATGCTTGAAATGATAAGGCCAAATTCTGCTGCCCTAATTCACATTTAGCCCTTTATTCTGTAAATTATGCTATTGAAATGACTGCTGCTACCCGTGGAGTAAAGTACAGCTGCAGAATCTGGCATAAAAAACAATAGATCATGTTATCTATCTGTGATGGGTTGACAGCACTCTCAGCCGGATGGGCACCTCCTGCTGCTGGTTTTGGAGAATAGCTCAAGTCAGCACTGTGCTCCGTCACTTCTTCAACATTCATGGGTAGGACCTCTCAGCTCCACCTGGATCCACCATGATATCCTCTGGCCTCAACCCTCCAGCACGGCACAACCTTTGTGTTCCCCACTTCTGGGGGATCCAACAGTCGAAGCTCTGCCACTTTCTTCAGTGGCTGCCACAGTCCACCACCACTCTACGGGTGGTCTGGGGGCAGTGGGGAGAGGCCTGGGGTCACCCACTACTCTGGCCTGTGGCCCAGGGACTCTATGTTCAGTGCTCTGCAAGCAACTCCTCTCAACTCTGTGTCAGTCTTCCCTGGGGTGCTTCTCTGCAGCCCCCAGTACCTCTGCCATCCTTGAATCAGAACTTCATCTCAACTCAGCCGTTGCTCTGTCCTGGGTACTTACCTTCTGACTCCTTCAAGCTCCTGGGAAGTACTGCCTGTGTGTCTCTGGCAGCTCCCTTTTATACTGGGGCCTTGGACTCTGATTGGTTCCCCTGCAGCTCCTTCCAATTCACTGCCACTCACAGGGTCTTCATAACCTCTTCAGGGCAACACGAGGCAGATGCCCCATCACACCATCCCTCTGTCAACACAAGATTATTCCCCCACCAGTATATTCTCTGGTTCTTAGCTCGATACATTATTAAATTACTCAAAATATTGGGTCTCCTAATCACAGAGCTTTGGAAACCTTCACAGCCTAGTAGACCATGCTGCCTGGGAAACATCGCCTGATATAAAGACTGGATTTTCCTTCTCTGATTTTCATCCAGTATTCTCCTCACAATTCCCAGTTACATCACCCCGAACAATCCCTGTCCATCCTTGAATTTATCTCATTAAAATACCTGAATAAAATTACCATATACCGCTTAGTTGGTGTTTACTCAAGTTTGTTTAATCTATCGTCATATGTCCGTCACTCCAGCCCTTCACAGGGGCATCTACACAGCAAAGAAAGAGACATGCCTGCGAGTCTCCAAGTTCAGGACAACTGATGAGGGCTCACACTGCAGGGATAAAAACACCAGTGTAGACATTCAGGCTCTGAGACTCTTCCCACATGCCAGGTTACAGAATCTGGTCCCCAGCCTGAGCTTGAATGTCTACTCTGCTATGAAATCAGCTGATCTGAGCTCTGAGATACTCTGCCAGTGTTTTGGGGGGTTTTTTTTGTTGGAAACTTAATTATTTTGTGTCTCTTCCTTTAATATCATTATTTCCTTCATTTGTCAATTTTTTTTTGCTAACGAAGTACCCAGAAGACTATCCAGGCACATGTACATGCACACATATACCCTACTTGAAAATTGGTTTAAATATTGGGTATTTTGATGTTGTCCTTAATTTTCTACCATTTGAATACTCTACTTATGAGCTTACATTATTATCTAGACTGCTTTTTTGCTTGTAATGTGTCAAAGATGTCAGACACACATGATAGTATCGTAAACTGGGTCACACAAACAGATCCCTTTTTATGATGCCAATGAACATTAATTTTGATGGCGTCACTTGCCATTAGCCCACATCATAGAATTATTGCACAGTTTAGCATAATAATCTGTCACTGCTCAGGACTAGAGCAGGGCTTTTCTAACAAATGGCAATGTATAGAAAAATTAGCACACCACCATGTCCAGCCCTAGCAAGGGATATTCATCCCTCATCATTTTCATGTCAGTTATTACTTATGCTAGTGCCAAACCAGGGGGAAGTGGACACAGCAACACCTTTTGATTCCGAGACACTCTCACGTAGCCAACGGTTGTGTGTGCTATTTTAATTGGATGTACATACACGTGTCCGATGAATTTAGAGTCAAAGTCCATCAGCCTTGTATCAACTTTTGACAGAGATAGGTTAAGTCCTCACACAAATAAAACACCCTGCCACGCTCTCTGTTGTCCTGCTACTCTACTTATCGGGGTGGTCTTCAGTGATCAACTTCTTCACAGACCTGATCAGTTGATTGGGAAGATCGATCTGATGGTGGCAAATTCTCTGCCATCAGAAAAGACTAGGGCTAAATCAGCTAGTGCATGTCTAATGTTTTGTATCTCTCAGTAGTACTTAAGCCAGATACAGATTTCCATCTTTCCAACTAGAAATGCTCTCAACAGGCATAGTTTCTGCAGAACATTAAGGAAAGAGATGCAATCCATGACTTGTTAAACAAATCTCTCAATCACTTGGAACAACCAAACAACTCAGTAGCATGTTTGTTAGTCTGGAAAAGAGGAGACTGAGAGGGGACATGATAACAGTTTTCAAGGTTGTCATGAGGAGGAAGGAGAAAAATTGTTCTCCTTATCCGCCGATGATAGGACAAGAAGCAATGGGCTTACATTATAGCAAGGGAGGTTTAGGTTGGACATTAGGAAAAAATTCCTAACTATCAGGGTGATTAACCCTTGGAATAAGTTGCCTAGGGAGGTTGTAGAATCTCCATCACTGGAAGTTTTTAAGAGTAGGTTAGACAAGCACCTCTCAGGGGTGGTTTAAGAGGGTACTTGGTCCTGCCATAAATGCAGGGGACTGGACTTGATGACCTCTCATAGTCCCTTCCAGTTTCTGTGATTCTATGTAATGCCTGGATCTAACTTCTTCCCAATATGAATGCACTGGTGGGCATGGCCAAAGGAGAAGAATCAAGTCTCTCTTACCTCATACACATTTGTATTGTGTATAATAAAATATCTTAATAGCTTCAGTCTTTAAAGCAGCAGCTAGGAAGCTGCATCTGGGATGTACAAAAGACGATGCATTTTTACTAACCATATCCAAGTGGCCTGGTTATGTCCCTTTCCCAATGTCAGAAGTTACGTAGGGGTTCTTAATCTCTCTGTTGCATAGCAGAGATCTGTTCTTCTGAAAGATCACTTTATACTTGAACAGGAACAACAAAACATTGGGTTGGTGTTTTCCTAACGTTCATATTTTTGTGTCCCTAGACATTGTCTTAATCTTCCTTATTGAGAGGATTAGGCTGCTTGGATCATTAAGCTAAGCTACTTAAATGAAAACCAAGGGGAGCTGTGGGAATTGTAGTACACGAGGAAGTGGCATTAGGGTTAAACTGGCATTAAGTAAACTGATCGATGCTAAACTGATGAACGTGGAGTTAGGAAAGCCCACCCCTGTTACTCTGCCAGCATGAGAGCTGCTCAGGCCTAGTGGGGAGATGTTAACACTGGCAACATGGTTCACATGGAGCGCGCATTAAAAGCCATTTCAGATCACCTCATTGTGCAGCTTATCTGAGCAGGGACTCTCAGAACAATCATTCATTCATCAGCGCCTGTGCTGGCAGGAAAGGGAAGAGTGAAGATTCAGGTACAAAGAACTTAGAAAAGAGAGAGAGAGCAACTGGCAGTTTGCTGTGTGGTTTTTGACAATCACAAATGGGAAAGGAAATTTCCTGTGAGTTCAGTGCCGGGGAAAGGTGGCAGGTTAACAGCCTTGGAAACTGTAATCCTGAGTTCATCCAAAAAACTGGTGCAGCATGGAGAACAGCTGTTCTAGCCCCTTCACCACATCCCAACAATTTATCTCAGCTCTGATTAAGATATCAACTCTGTTGGGGGGGCTATGTGTGGTTTTAACTGGAGGATTGTCCGGTAGTAACTGAGCTAAGACGCACAATTCATTTTTCATAGACCTCCAAATGACTGTCAGGTGAAAGACCCTGACAATTAGAGCTTGGGAATTTTTTTGGTGGAATTTTTTTTTGGTCAGAAAATCTCGATTAATCAGAAGTGAAATATTTTGTGAAAGCATGTTGATCTTGCTGAAATTTAGGAAAAAGGACATGAAACATTTTAATAATGTTGACAAGTTCCAAAGGGGTAGCCGTGTGAGTTTAGTTCAGCAAAACAAACAAGGATAGTCTTTAAAAGTGCCACATGACACCTTGTTTGTTTTAATAATGTTGTAACATTCTAGTTCACCATTTTTTTTCTGATGGAACTTTTTGATTTTTCATTTCCAAATGGCTTTGTTTAGAAAGAGTTTTTGCCTTATTTTATTTGACCCCAAATTATCCCATTTTGGAATTTAATTTTGGTCCTGCTTTTAGCAAGGGATTGGACTAGATGACCTCATGAGGTCCCTTCCAACCCCATGATTCTATGAAATTTAAATGGTTTTTTTTTGTTTTGTTTTGTTTTGTATTTTTATTTTATTTTTTTATTATTATTTTTATTTGCGGCTCCCTGGAATGGAAAAAAAAAATTACACTCATCAAATTTTCCACAAAATGGAAAATCTAGTTCACATCCAAAGGTACTCACAAATACTAGGGATCTGAGTCAAATCCTGCTCTAGTTACACCATTGTAAACCTGGTGAGTCTGTATTTAAATAAATGATGTTACTTCATAAAAGTCTTGTCTTATTTAACCCCAGTGTAAACCAAGAGAAAACCCGCTTTGTCAGATGCATGAAGTGGAAACTGCAGTTGGGAGATATATATGCACATGCAAGGAAGAAAGAGAAACATTACACTGGGGAGGGCAAATGCTAACAAAGTGGGTTGCAAAAGTCAACTTAACTTTTCTTGTGTAGACATAGCCTATGAGAGCCATTCCAGTGAATTATTAGTAAATTTTTCTACTAAAGACAGACCTTTGGGGGCCTTAAGGAGGCTATTTCCTCCATGTAGCATTTTGGAATGTGTGGCTAGGGTTTAGCCAACTAATTTATAGGTTTCACTGTGAGATAGCACTATGGCTTTTTACACTCTGTCCTCCACTGAGTGTCCATTGCCTTTCTTGATTGGCGGCATTTCCTGGAATAAGGAGAGCAGATCTGCTGCCTAACAAATGACTTTGAGTCAAATCCTGAGCTCCTGCTCACTCACGGAGAGCCCCGGATACAGCAGAACTGGTGTGGATCCACTGTGGGGATTGCATGTACCATGACAGGTGGGGTTCAGATCAGCTGGTATGTGGCTCCACCATGCATAGAAACTATCCCGGACATGTTCCCTAGGGGTGAGGATATTCTTCTCTTTCCAGTAGCATGGAACGTACTTGTACCAAGCCAGCTTCTAATGCTGTGTGTATGGGGTGGGGGAGGAGAGACTCCACCTAACAGTCCAGCACAAGGTTTGGGGAAAGAGCTAGGGAAGATCAGTGAGGCTTGCTAAGGTCCAAGACCGTCTTAGCTCTTTGCCCCCCTTCAGAGAGCCGGGCACTTTGCTACCTACTGTCTTCTTTCAAGCTAAGGGCCTGTCCTAGTAGATACAGCTCTTTCCAAACACATGGTCACAAAGAGCAGCATTGTGCTTGGGAAATGAATGCTGCGTTGTCGGTTCCAGCTGAAAAAGAAAGACAAGCTACCGCTTCCCGGGAACAATGAATGGACTTGTAGTGCAACAAACTTCCCACTCTATTACCATCTGCGAGGCACAATGGCACTGTGTGCCTGCCAGGAGGAGAGTGTGGCCTTGGCGGTGCCCCCGTCCATCACTGGGAGGAACGGCATTCCAAGCACCAGACAGCTGCTGAATGGCCCAATTAAGGACAACTAGTTCTTACCCTTCCACGAAGAAGGGCGCGCGCAGTGATTTGTTGCAACTTTAGTGTTGCTGATAGGGCTTATCAAGTATCTAAGTGACCTTGGTTTACTGAGCGTCTTCCCAACATTTGCCCCCTGGGGGATTGCAAAAAAAGGAAACATTTGTCTATAAGCCGCTCATGTAATAAACAAGATGAATTCTCTCTGCAGGCTGAATTCCAAAAGCCTTCAGTCCTTAGAGAGGGTTACGGGTAAAGCTGTGCCTGACGGTTAAGAGTGCATGACTGGAGCCAAGACTTCTAGATTGTCTTCCTGGTTCTGCCACTTGAAATGTGACTTTGGAGAAGACACTGAACTTGTCTGTGCCTCAGTTTTCCCATGTGTGAAATGGGGACAATGATTCTCAATTATTTTGCAGATGGTCCAGAATACTAGGAGCTCCTTCAATAAGGCACTGAGACTTAAGAACAAGGTAGCAGAACCGTCTGCTTCAGCACTCATGTCTGCACAAAGTGTATCCACACAGCAAAACAAACAAGGAGTCCTCTGGCACTTTTAAAGACCAACAAATTGATTTATCGCACGAGCTTTCGTGGGTGAAGTTCCACTTCGTCAGATGCCAGAATGGAGAAAACTTATGTTGAAAAATAACTTTGAAAAAAGACATTTAAGTGTGTGTTTTTAAAGATTCATTCATCTCTGTTAAAGTAGCCCTGAATTGGGTGCAGAGCCACAATATCCACCCAACAGCTCTGAGAGGCACAATTCTTTCCACACATGCAAGGGGTGTACGTTTCTGTTACTATTTGGGCTCCCTTCTGTTAGATAAACAAACAGGTTGCCCCAGAGGCAGATTGGGTCGAATGTTACTCTTTATTGCCTGCTAGTTCCTCTTGACGTCTCGAGTGAGCAAGGCGGAGGGGGCATTGCAACTCTTTTATCCAGAACAGTATGGAGATGCGTACATGACTGACAACGTTCCATGGACCTTTATATGGTCACATTAACGCCTATATGATGAATCTTGATGATTATATAATGCATATGATTATACCTGCCCCGTTTACAAATTTAGTTAATGGTGCGCAGGCGTTTAGCTTTACAACTTCTTACTTTTGGTACAGTAATGCCTAGAATATTACTGACCAAGCATTTAGCAAGGGAGGGGAGGGGTGAGAAAGTTGATAAGTCTGTTCTTTCCAAGGCCCTTACACAGGAGAGAAAGAATAGCTTCTTTCAGTTACTTTTCTTGCTCAAACTATGAAAAATGGAAAGGGAAGATCAAATATTTCACTAAAGTCCAATTGCAAGAAGCAAAGCCTGTGTGCTCACCCACGTCCCCATTACCATAACAACTGTGGCTTAGGCAGAGGCCTAGTCTCAGCTCTATCTTTACTCTCCTACACCTTCTCTGGATGGCAGGGAGGAATAATTAAACAGTCACCTTCTCTATTTGTTCCCAGCTCCTGTGCAGGTTCCAAGCCTCCTTGTGCAAAAAGCATAGCATGATTTTTGGGGGGATGATAGCCAGTTTGCAGCCAGGTGAGGGGAGTTGTGCCTCTCTGCTATCGGGAGCAGCCTGGTTTATTTCTCTCTGTATTTGGTTCTTGTGCGTTAAGGTTCTGGATTTTAAGAAATAGTGTTACCTTGCAACCACCTAGAAAGAGCTTTTTCTGTTTTTATTTAACTTCTTTGCTTTTATGTTGTGATCCTAATACGGGTCAGGAATCTGGAGGGAACTTCCCTAGGACTTCACTCTGTTGCCCTCATGTACTTATAATTCATAAAGCACCTGAGAAGCAGAGGGGCTCTCATGTGAAGTGTCACTAGCAAAGTCACACTGCCAGGGATCTTCGAAAATGCTCTTCTCCCCTTGTAGGTTGCTAAATGCCCATGTGCGTGCACACTCTTCCTTTCTCCCTCCCTCCTTTTCTGCACCCTTGCCTTATTGTAGAAAACAATGGATAGATTTTTTTTCCTGGGATGTGGGGAGTGAAACCCTCTAGCTTTACCAGCAATGTTTTCTTAATTTTAAATAAGGCTAAAAGGGAGACAAATTCAACCATGGCAACTCTAATTGCCTACAAGTATAATCCAATAACCTCATTTCACCCATATTGTTAGTTGAGTTAATTGGACCCATATAGCCACCAGCTAAATGTATTGGTGTATGCAAATGATGAATCTAATTTCCTTCATAAAACCTTCCTCCTGCAAGAGTAGGTGCTGGGAAGGGGAAAGGACATGGCAGCCACATTGGTGGTTTTACTTCAAAAGATCAATTCTGCTCCAATTATCTGTTCTCTCTAGATAGACAGGACAGAAAACATCATTAGTGCCTTTAAATGGAGAAAAAAGAACCAGCTGTTCATTCCAACTGGTGTGGGCCACAAAGTGAAAAGATTATGAATCTTTTGACAGAATTGCAATTCACTGATTCTCTTTGTGAGAACTCCCAGTCTCTCAGACATAGAACTCAGTATACCTGTTAGTCACGTTTTATTTTTGATTTATGTTAAGAACAATTTAAATTCTAAGTTGTAGCAAATTATTTTTCATATATGGACATGTGGATTGTGCCATCCCCAGAGAGTCAAGTTCTCCACAAAGCCACAGAAATGTTTATCTCCTAACCCAGTGGTCTTCAACCTTTTTGGGATCAGCGCCTAGTTTTTCAATATTTTCACTTTTGCAGTAAGTTTACTGGCTACCTACATAAATTGTTACTTTTTATAAATTGCCACTGTTGTTAAATTATTAATTGTTACATTGTCGTACCGTTAATGGTTATTTATAGTTTTCAATTTATTTAAATTTTAAACTCAGATATTTTAAATAGGATATCAAACAAATTTCATTCAAACAAAATTTATTCATTATTCAAACAAACTTATTAATTTTTATAAATTAGTCAGATGAGCATGGCCATTATCTCCTTCCTTCATTTTTGCTGCACCCATCAAAAATCACAAAATGCCCACTAGTGGGCAGTATCACCCAGGTCGAAGACCACTGTCCTAACCAGTGGCAGAGCAAGTTTCTCTACCACACTCCTGGGGAATGAACTTCCAGCTTTACTTGTAGAGATCTCCTCTAGATGGAGGGGAAAATCCATATTCATGCCAACCTCCAGCCTCTGTTTTGGAACTCAGACTGCTGAGAGGGTAGTTTCTGAGGTGGAGAGATGCTTATCCATGAGGAATCGACCATATTGCTGCCACACACAGTTTGCATACATCACGAAAAAGCCATCAAATAGAATAATGACTTCTATGTCTCTAGGGCTGATAGAATCATAGAATCATAGAATAATAGGGTTGGAAGGGACCTCACGAGGTCATCTAGTCCAACCTCCTGCTAAAAAGCAGGACCACTCCCACTAAATCACCCCAGCCAGGGTTTTGTCTAATCGGGCCTTAAAAGTCTCAAAAGATGGAGATTCTACCACCTCCATAGGTAGCCCATTCCAATGCTTCACCACCCTCCTAGTGAGAAAGTTTCTCCTAATATCCAACTTTGACCTCCCCAGCTGTAATTTGAAACCATTGCTCCTTGTTCTGTCCTCTGTTACCATGAAGAACAGCCTACCTCCCTCTTCTTTGGAGCACCCCTTCAAGTAGTTGAAGGTTGCTATCAAATCTCCCCTCAGTCTTCTCTTCTGTAGACTAAATAAGCCTAGTTCCTTCAGTCTCTCCTCATAAGTCATGTGCCCCAGCCCCCTAATCATTTTTGTTGCCCTGCGCTGGACTCTTTCTAATTTGTCCACATCCTTTCTGTAGTGGGGAGCCCAAAACTGGACACACTATTCCAGATGCGGCCTGACCAGTGTCGAATAGAGGGGAATTATCACATCCCTCGATCTGCTGGCAATACTCCTACTGATGCAGCCTAATATGCCATTGGCCTTTTTGGCAACAAGGGCACACTGTTGGCTTATATTCATCTTCCCATCCACCATAACCCCCAGGTCCTTTTCTACAGCGCTGCTACTTAGCCGATCAGTCCCCAGCCTGTAGCAGTGCATGGGATTTTTTCGTCCTAAGTGCAGGACTTTGCACTTGTCTTTGTTGAACCTCATGAGGTTTCTTTTGGCCCAGTGTTCCAATTTGTCCAAGTCTCCCTGGATCCTGTCCCTGCCCTCCAGAGAATCTACCATTCCCCCCAACTTGGTGTCATCCGCGAACTTACTAAGCACGCAGTCTATTCCATCATCAAGATCATTAATGAAGATGTTGAATAGAACTGGCCCCAGGACCGACCCCTGGAGCACTCCAGTTGTTACCGTTGCCAACCAGACATCGAACCATTGATTCCTACCCGCTGAGCCCGTTGATCTAGCCAGTTTTCGATCCACCTTATGGTCCACTCGTCCAACCTATACTTCCTTAACTTGCCGACGAGAATGCTGTCGGAAACTGTATCAAAAGCCTTGCTAAAGTCAAGGTATACCACATCAACGGATCTTCCCGCATCCACAAATCCAGTCATCTCATCGTAGAAGGAAATCAGGTTGGTCAGGAACTAGTAACAGAGAGCTGCAAGGCCTCAATTCAGATCTTCAATTCAGATCACCCTTCTAATATTAAAAGCTTAGTGTCATTAAAATATAGACTTGCCAGACTAGATCACACCCAATATCCATGGGGTCCAGGATCTTGTCTCTGAGAACGGCCAGTGCCAGATGAGCCAGAGGAAGGTATCAGAACCCCTGTGGCGTCAGATGTAGAATAATCTGTCCTCCCCCACCACATAGGTCTCTCATAGTTAGAAGTTAACTTTAACCCTGACGCTTCCTCATTCTCCTTCTCCTAGGGTGACAATTTAGCAACAAGAATTGTTACCATTTTCCTCATCCTAATGCCTTCTGGCTGATTGTTACATCCTCTCATTATGCCTTGTCTTAATGAGACTAGAAATTCTTTAGGACATAGCATATCTTTCAGTCTTGGCGCTCTAGCACAGGGGACAGCCTCTAGCACAAGCTTTAATTGTAATACAGGTAGCAGTATATACTTGGCATGTTTTGGATGAGAAATAATGGACCTGAAGTCAGTGGGAGACCTTTAGTGGATATAGGCTCAGGCCTAATGTGATTTGGGCCCAGGAGGAAGCTGGGAGAAGTTCCTTTGGTTATTGATAAGGGAAGAAAAGGAGTCTGAAGAGAGTTCTAAATTGTTAGTGCTTTTTACAGTAATATTTCTGGCACCAGCTAGTATTCTCAGTGAAGTCACAAACTGATATGCACACATATTCCAGAAGTAAATTAAGTCATAATGCAAACAGAATGTTAACAGCAGGGGAAGTTATGCTTCAGCAGGTCTGATCGAGCTACAAATAATACCTACGCATCCCTGAAAAAGAAACAAGCCCAGAGGACAGATTTCCCTAAGAAACCCTGACAGCAGTTGTAACTTTTAGTCACAGTTGCAACAGTGAAGATACCTTGGTCCTTTTTCTTTTGGAAAAGGAGATTAAAGCTCCGCGCAGGGTTGATAGGGGGAGGTTGTCTTGGGCCTTTTCCTAGTGAGGAAAAGTGCATTTCCAGTGAAAGTGCTTTATGTGTTGTGTTCTATAACCAGAGTGATATGAGGAAGGGATTGGGGTAAAGATTTTCTAGTTGAAAAAGTGACAGTGGAAAAAACAGACAATGGAGACTGTGGAATGACCACCTCTGGGACATGGATGGTCAAGGCCTGGTCTTCCCTTAGAAACTGAACAGTATTTCATTAAAATTGGTTTCTACACTGATTTTGTTAAATGAATTCTACTCTGTACAGGTTCGTACACTGTTCTCAACACTGCAGTATACCTGAGCATCTTCTAGGGAAGAAAGGGACATGACTAACATCCGTTCTTTCTTCTCATGCTTCCTCAAGATAGAAAATTGCAAGCCTAGAATAGCATTTAGGTTTGGTAAGGTTTTTTTTTAATATACGATTTGCCCTGTGGACTGGGCGATGGTCTCAGACCAGCCCCCTGAGAAAGTGCCGTCTCCCTCACAATAGAGAGTTCCTTTGTGTCTGAGGAACAGACTTGGTACTCACAGTTCTCATTCTCATGCTTTAGGCAAACTTTTATTCATGCTGGGTCTCTTGGCCATGACTCAATCAATGCAACCCCCTTTAAGTGAGTAAAGTTTAGGTTAATTTGGTTTCAAATAGCCTCTAACTAGTCCAGGTTGCTGAACAGAGGAGAATGGTGAGGATGGAGAAAGCTGCATGACCCCAATTCTGCCCCTTCATAAGACAAACTTGCTTAGGCCACTCTGTGGAAAACAATCGATGGCTCTTGGAAAGTCACTTCCCTAACACAGCCAGCTGCAGGAGAACTTCACACATACAAGGTTGCAGCTGAGGTAAACGGTCCACAGACTCCCGTGGCTTTCCTTTGCTGCTCTGCTAAGTAGGAAGAGCATGTGTGTATGACCTCTTTGAGGAGTCAAAGGACACAGAGGGGCAGAGAACCTTTTGCTGAGTGGGGAATAGGGTGAGGGGAAGGAGAAGCCACAAAATGAGAGAGAAAGAGAGAGGAAAAATCAATGAGAAAAAAGAAGAGAAGGAAAAAACAGAGTGAAAGGAGAAGTGAGAAAATGGAAATAAAAAAACACAGCGGCAACTCTAATATAGTGCAAGGGGGCATGGAAGGAACTATGCTACAAGACGGGGGGAGCTCTTACAGAAAAATAGGTGGAACCTCCCCCCCATTGGTACAGTATTTCCATAGGCAGCTGATTTGTGCCCATCTTTTCTCCTCAGATGCAAGACGAAAGGGGTTTGTAACCGTTTGTGATTTGAGGAATTAGCTAGAAGATTAGCTGGGTACAATCTGTTCACACAGGAGCGGCAGAGTTGTGTGACGTGATGTGATGTGATAGAGTTCCCCAAACCATGGCCAGACAAAGATGCTCATAACTGAAATGTGATCTAACAGCAACAGGGATAAAGCAGCACCAAACCCTGCTGTATATTTGAGCTTTACCCCCTTCAGTGTTCTAGTATCCAATGGGAAGATGGTAATAACCGGTCGTTGTAGTACTGTTACTTCATATTTATCATACACTAGTGCTCAGAGACCCTAATCAGGACGCCATTGTGTTAAGCACTGCACAAACATACAGGTAAAACAGATCAGGAATTTTTGAAGAAAACATTTTATCTTTGGAAAATGCTGGTTCAGTGACATCAAACCTTTTTTGCAGGAAAGGATCTGTTTCGATGAATTTATCTTTTTGAAACTTCTATGCAAATTTTTTTTGAAACAGTCCACATGAAAAATTCAGTATGTTTGAAATGACTTTTTGGTTATAATTTAAGCTAGGTTTAGTAATTTTAGAAAAGTTAAAAATGAAGCCTTTTGATTGACCCAAATAGAGGTTTTTGGGGCGAAGCGGGGGTGTTATTTTTTTATTTTTTTATTTGCATTTATTTGCATGATTTGTTTATTTATTTATTTGCATTATTGATTCACAAAAAATTTCCTGACTTTGACTTTTTGTCTCAATTTGGGATGGGTTTTCCTCCCCCGCAAATTCTCAAAGTTTTTCTCAGAACAGGTAAATCCTGTCCCTCTCAACTCAATGTATAAATAGACATGGTGCTGTCTGGCATAGGAGGACTAAGAAACAGCTTTGAAGCTTTACAATTTCATTAATGCTTCAGGAAAGGAGCCCATTTTTCTTCCACAAGATCCCTCTGTTATTCAATTCAAATTACCCTGTGAGGCAGAAAAAATTAAAAGATTCAGGAAACTATAGGTCTTCATCTAAAATAGGAATCAGTTGAAAACTTCTACTTAGCATCTGTCTAGTATATCTCTTCTCTATGCCTTCCACAATTGTATCTGAGCCCTTTGCCACAGTCTCCAGTGAACAAAGTAAATATTTGGTGATCTAAATTACCAGATTAGCTATGATGCCATTATTAACAGTGGTACCAAGAAGGAGTCACGGTTGCAACCTTTTATTTTTTCCAATTGCTCCTGCATGACGTGTTGTCAAAATATTTACCCAGTGGTCTGATTAATAACAGGTGACAGATTCAGTTATCTTCAGGCATACTAGAAAATACCACTGTCTTTAAAAAATAACATCTTAGCTGCTTTTACATCAGCACTGTGGCAGGAATAAATGCATACACACAAAATACAATTAAACTCTTTCTGCTGTTTCAGTCAGGTAGTTTATTTTTTAAAGCTGCATGTTCACAAAAAGGTGCATGTGCATGATGACGTTTATTGGAAGATTGCAATGCACTTTGCTAGCATTCATTAAGTCCCTGGGTAGTACATTTTTGAGGTATGCACTGGAGAGGCAGTGTTCTAATGGATAGGGCATGGGAGTAGCCTTCAGGAGATCTACTCGGTGAATATGGGCAACTCACTTCATCTCACTTCACTGCAGGGACCCCAGTTATCTTGAGACCGTGCAAGAGGAAGACTCATTGCACCTGTTCCTCAGAGCTATAAACGAGCCAGACAGTTTAACCCTAGTTTTGCAGGTTCAAAAATTGCTTGCAGAGCTATTTGCATCTGACCTTATTTGCATGTGTAAATGTCTGTTCTGATGAGCAAACAATGGTTCTATGTATTTAGCCTGGATTTTCCAAGCGCTGTTTTCTCTCATTCAAGCTGTGGAACCCACACTTCTCTCTTTCTTTCCTTGGCAGGTTTTTGATGTTCCTGTGGCATTAAAACAAACAAACAAACAAACATGTACTAAATTAGGGGTTTCTTATAAGTAAAATGCTGTTATTTAATTTAGACCACAGGATGGGTAAAATTGTTGAACTGCTAGATCAGATAAACAACAGCAAAATTAAGACTACAGAATCCAAGAGATAGATAGAGCAGCGTAGAGCAGGCATGCTTCTGGAAAGACAGTGAGCTTTGTTTGATGCACAAATGATTGATTAAATCCCAAACTCAAAGACTCCATCTAAAAGTTGCAAGTAGGCCCCAGTTCTGCATTGTGCATAAGCATGTGCCTCACATGAAGCAAAATGTTTAGTTCCACTGATGTAAATCAGACAGCCAACATCTGCAGAGTTAGGTATGGGCTTAAGAAACCAGGGCTGGATCCTTACAGATGTTTCAGTGGTGGTTATGATGCACATTGAATTTGTTGGGAATACTGAGCATTAAAATTTCTGATTGGACTTGAGATCATAGAAGTGAGGGAGGGAAGAGATCCAACCTCAACATAGAGAAGACCCACAATGGATGATCGTACCCAATGATATTTTGTCCAGCGTTTGATGTGCTTTTAAATAATTCAGGCAAAGAAGATTAGAGCATTTTCCTCTTAGATAGTCCACATTCTAACAAATCCAACTGATGGTCAGCCTTGGTTCACTTTTGATCAATTTCATACCATTGCCTGTTTAGTTACAACAATGATCCCCAAATCTAGAGGGCCATTATTCCCTGAAACACTACTCCTTATGTCCTGCCTCCTGCTTATTCTGGATTTTGATTATGTGAACACCTTAATCCTCTCTTTAATCCCACTGAGCTATTTGTTTCATTGATTTCCCAGGGCAGCAGAGTCAATACAGACTGCATAAAAGAGTTATTCCTTTTTATATATTGTTTTAATTTTTCTGCAAGTCAGTTTTATCAACCCTTGTTCTTGCATTGCAGGGTTGGATGTAGAGGTGCAGCCAATCTGTTGGGTAATAAATCATTAATTTGATACACCTTTTTTATACTTCCTCAATTTCTGTTGCTCTGGGTTATCGTCAAGTTTTGGAGACTATAGATAACATCAGCCCCCCTACTGGAGTAACGTGGTAATTACACTTCAATAGCATCAGTCAAACTTAGAGCTTTTTCAAGTTACAGCCTATGGCTAGCCAGGTCAAATTGATTCACATATAGGTGTGCATCCCATCCAGGGCATCCAAAATTAAAGCTAACTAGCTTCTGTAGTTTAGACATCATGCTGAGCCCTAATCAAATACATCTAGTGACTAAATTTTGATACCTTGAACACATTATTTCAGAAAATGGATATTTGAAGATGAGACCCCTGTACAGATGTGAAATGAACTTTTGGATATCACAGAAAATTAGGGAGAAAGAACAAACATCTCTGTAGCTGTGGAGCCTGGATGAGAATCTATCAGGCAGCTGCGCTATCAATCTTATTATATTAAGCATAAGTGTAAACACTGAAAAATTCATGAAGCAGAATGAAACAGTAAAGCCTAGTTAAAACCCAAAGCTCTAGTTTGATATATTCAGTGCTGACAGGATAAAGTGAAGGGAAAGGAGGAGAAAGAACAAGGGCAGTTTTACATGCTGTTTCCTTTTTTAAAAAAAGATGATTTGCATTCATAAAGTTCAAATGCTAGAAAGGGGATTTATGCATGTTGCACAGAAATTGCTGCGAGGAACATCTCTGATTGGATTCACCCTCAACGCTTCCTCTAGATTCGCTCTCTCCTTGCAGTTTGGAAATATTTTGCTTTGTCTCAGTAGCCTCATTTTCAAAATGAAGTTCTCATTTCGGTACCGGGGAAAAAAAAAAAGAGCCCAGATTTTCACATTGGGTGCTGTACTCTTTTGAAAATTGGGCCCTTGCTGTGTCACAATGGGTGGGAGCAGAGCTCATTTGAAAATCCTGTTTTGAATGCTGATCACTTGAGAAACAGGCCCTGAGCTTTTAGAAAAACCTGGCTCCAGCTCATCAAAGAATATAGACTATTCCCCCTTTCAGAGAGAAGTATTTGGTGACAATTTGACAGAGGCAAGTACCATATGAAAGCCCAAATCACAGGTGTGCCACATGATGTCTGATGATGTGTGTGTGTGTGTGTGTGTGTGTGTGTGTGTGTGTGTGTGTGTG
>ML685755.1:7198049-7361677 GCA_007922175.1 Pelusios castaneus | reverse complement strand
GGAGGGGGCGGTGGGGGCTGCCGGCCTGCGCGGGGGTCCCTCCTTGTCCCCACCCCCACCCCTCTAACCCGGGCCGTCTCCTTGTCCCCACCCCCACCCCCACCCCACAACCTGGCCCGTCTCCTTGTCCCCACCCCCACCCCACAACCCGGCCCGTCTCCTTGTCCCCCGCACCCCACAACCCAGCCACTCTCCTTGTCCCCACCCCCACCCCTCTCCAGGCCTCCCTCCAGCCCCCTTACCTGGCCGGAGGCTGGGAACCACAGAGACAGCCAGCAGAGCTGCTTGCCGGCCAGTCCGCTCCCGCCCTGAGCACGCTGTAACTGCGCATGCTCAGGGCGGGAGATTTAAATCTCCCCAGCCCGGCCGCAGCCTGCACAGCTGGGAGGGAGCACCGGCGGGGACCGAACGCGGCCCCGGCAGGGCAGACAGACCCCGGCAACGGAGCCTGATCCTGGCCCCGTGCCGGGAGGCCGACGCTGTCGGCAGAGCGGGGCGGGGTCGGCTCTGGGCCAGGAAGTCGAGGCGGCCGGTGGGTGGGAGAAGGAAAAAAAGGTGCCGGAACGCCGTTCCGGTGCGTTCCGGCAGAAAAAAAGCACTGGAGACACGTAGAAGTTCTGAAAACTCACTATGACGATATATCAGTCTGGATAGAAAATCTACTCACCAAGGGCCATATTCTGATACCCTTTCCCATGCGGACTGCTAAGAAGTCCCAGTAATTTCAAGTTTGCAAGTCTGAGATACCAGTTTCTATCCTTGGCTATGTCTACACTTACTAATTTAGTTCGAATTAGTTAATTGTAAAGGTAAATTGTACCAGAACAACCCGATCTCCTTTTCTGAAAACATAACAGATTTTTTAGACAAAGGAAATGCAATGAACGTAATTTACCTAGATTTCAGTAAAGCATTTGATACTGTTCTACATGGGGAATTAGTAGTTAAATTGGGAAAGATGGGGATTTATATGAAAATTGAAAGGTGGATAAGGAACTAATTATAGGGGAAGCTACAATGGGTCATAATGAAAGGTGAACTTTCAGGTTGAGGGAGGTTATTAGTGGAGTTCCTCAGGGATCAGTCTTGAGACCAATCTTATTTAACCTTTTTATTACTGACTTTGGCACAAAAAGTGGGAAAGTACTAATAAAGTTGGGAGGTATTGCCAATACAGAGAAGGATATGGATGACCTTGTAAACTGGAGTAATGGAAATAGGATGAAATTTAATAGTAGAAAGTGCAAGGTCATACATTTAGGGACTAATAAGAATTTTTGCTATAAGCTGGGGATGCATCTATTGGAACTCACAGAGGAGAAGTACCTGGACGTATTGGTTGATCACAGAATGACCATGAGAAGCCAATGAGACGTGACTGTGAAAAAAGCTAATGCAGTCCTACAATGCATCAGGTGAGGTGTTTTCAGCAGAGATAGGGAGGTGTTAGTACTGTTATACAAGGCACTGGTAAGACATCATCTGGAATATTGTGTGTAGTTCTGGTCCTCCATGTTTAAGAAAGATGAACTCGAACTGGAACAGATGCAGAGAAGGTTCTACTAGGATGATCCACGGAATGGAAAACCTGCCTTTTGAGAAGTCACTCAAAGAGCTTGGCTCATTTAGCCTAACCAAAAGAAGGTTGAGGGGAGATATGATTGCTCTCTATAATACATCAGAGGAATAAATACCAGGGAGGGAGAGGAATTATTTAAGTTCAGCAACATGTCGACACAAGAACAAATGGATATAAACTAGCCATTAGGAAGTTTAGACTTGACATTAGACAAAGAGTTCTAGCCATTAGAAGAATGAAGTTCTGGAATAGATTTAAAAAACTGTAAAAGATGTAGCTGGCCTCGAGATTGAGCTTGATAAATTTATGGAGGGGTTGATGTGATGGGACAGCCTAATTTCACAATTGACTGATTTTTGTCTACTGGTGGTAGATATGCCAATGGCCTTCGATGTGGTGGGTTCTGAATTATGACAGAGAACTTTTTCTTGGGGTCTGGCTGGTGAATCTTGCCCACACGCGCAAGGTTTAGTGGTTAATATTTACCATTGGGGGAGGGGGGTTTCTCCTTCCTCTATAGCATGGAACATGGCTCATTTACTGGTGGATTTTCTGTATGTTAAAGTATTTAAACCATGATTCGAAGAGTTTAATAATTCAGTCATAGGTTAGAGGTTTATTACAGGGGTGGGAGAGTGGGTGAGGTTCTGTGGCCTGCATTGTGCAGGAGGTCAGAGACTAGATGACCACATTCTCCCTTCACCCAATACACAGTTCTGCTGCTGATAAGCATTGGAACAAATATATCAAACTTCTTCAAGACTGTTAGTGATGCGTGATGTACAGCTGTAACATTCTTGGTTGCACCCTCCCCTCCCTTAAGAACCAAAGCTAAATAAGTCACTGGGCTCTGAGGTCTAAGAACGCCCAGTTGTTGAAGGCACAAAAACCTCTGAATTAAATCCTTTTCCTCCTAAGAATACACTAAACAGCCTTGCTTGGCATGTTTATCATCAGAAAGCTTCAACAGCTCCAAACTGACTTTCGGATAAGGCATAAAAGAGAAACAGCGATCACTTGTGGTTTATGTCTTATCCAACAATCAGTGCAAGGTTATTTAAGATTTCTGATAACGGATATGCCAAATGACACCACTGTTAGAAATTCCATTGCTTTTCCATAGGTACGTTACCAGTATCCTCATGTACTTGGGGGAATGCATCCAGCCATCTGAAAATTCCCCATGCAGTTTCTTGTGCGTGTGGCTTTATTCTTCCCCAAGTGCCCCAATCTACCTTGTGGCATTCCAATGCATTTTAGTAGTGACTCAGTTTTTTGTAGTCTGTACAATTATTTAGGATTCTGAACAAGGAAAGGGCTATTTGAAGATCAGTGGGTGAAAAAAAAAGGCACTCGAGGGAATATAGTTGATGTAAGAATCTTCTTCTCCAAATAGGTCCTTAACATAAAATATCACGATGGCCCTTTGTGTGGGGTTGATTCAGCCTAGATCCCTAAAGAAACTTTACTCTGTGTCCTCTTGCTGTTTCTTCCCAGATAGACTGACAACTTACACAAGACCATTAAGTCTGATATAAGATCAATGTTATCATGGAGGAATGTTATCATCTAGGCTGGCCATGAGGAAGCAGCTGTCTTCCTCCACCTCCTTCTCATACACCCCAGATTCTTCTAAAGTGGCCACTCCTCCCATCTACCCATCTTTCCCTAGTCACCTGCACTCCAATGTCATGATGGGATAAGATTTACTATGGTCATAGATGTGATGATGATGATGATGATGATGATGGACATTGCAGCACGACCTGTTGCCATTCATGTCATGATGCTAAGTGTGTCCAACCTACTTTAGTTTGGTTTGGCGGGGCCAGGCAGGGCTGGGGATTTCAATATGAATCTTTTATCCATCTCTGCAGGCGTTGGGCTGATAAACCCAACCACTGAAACCATCTTCTGTTATGTGTTTTCCTCCTTATCAATGAGATAAGATGGGCCAAAAATTTCTGAATTTTGATTTTTGAATGGAATTTTTCAAATGAGATTTTTTAACTGTGAGGAAAAAGTAGGAAGAATTATTTGAAAAAAAAAAAAAGTGAACATTTCCATCCCATTTTCCAGCTAACTCCCCAATGATCAGTGGAATTGCAACAGAGACCAGCTGTATAACTTGGATAATGCCAAAGATACATGGGAATTAACATGCAATGTGATGGGAGAATTATTTTTAAGGCCACTGGCTTGTTGAACAATCTCTGTTTAAAGTGTCTGTAAAACAAAAGAAAAAAATAATGTATTCTGGAATCAATTAAAAAAGATTATTTCTGTGTTTCTCAGGTCGCTTCTCCATTGTCTTTTACCCTTTATTTTACTAGAGAATTATTATTTTAATGAACACACTCTTTCATTGGGTATTCAAATGGCTGTCATTACATTTTCTTTGGGATGATACATGAAAAAATTATTGGTTTAGACAAGTCTTATCCCTTAATATACATCCTTTTAAGTAGGCTACACCATCCCTGTATATAAACAACCATATTTCTTAATGCTTATGCTTTGAAGGGATCAGATTTAGTCCTGTAAGATGGAGGATTATACTGCTCTGCCTAAAATAAATACAGATTTGAACCTTCCTCCAAAATTTGGAATGACTGAACCCACATGAAATCATTTTTAGCATTCATTCAAACCTAGGCTCAGTGCTTCTGTTGAACCCACCAATAAGATAGTTGCCTGTTTCTCGCCTTCTCTTTTCCCACCAATCAAGTCACATCTACTATTATCATATCTTTATGCAAACAGGTGGTCTAAAACTTTGGGGGAGGGTTAGTGAGATGATAAATTGGGACATATCTAAAATATAATGGAAGAAGCAGTGCCACGGTCAATCTAACAGAAAAGGGTGAGGAACTTTCATTTTATTTTTAATGAAAGCTGACATTCCCTTTTACATTTCAAGCTCCCTAGAAAACAGATATGCTTTGCAGGGCCCAAGGTACTTTTGGCTGCAGATCAGGTTTTTGCCATTATTTTTCATTTTCATTACATGTTTCTGGTAAGGAGAGGAAATGCTAAAAATCTCTCTCATCTAAGGGATTTATATGGTCCACATCACTGTAATAGCTGAGTGCCTCATAGCTTTTAATTTATTTTTCCTCACAATACTCCTGTTGTGGTAGGTTATTATTTCATTTTACAAATGGGAAACTGAGGCACAGAATAGCTAATTGACTTACCAAAGATCACAGAAGAAGGCTGTGATGGAACAAGGAGTTCAACCCGGGTCTCATGCGTTCTGGATTAGCACCCTAACCACTGGATCATCCTTTCTTTCATTTTTGTGTGTGTCAAGAAGTTGAAAATATTAAAGCTGGCAGAAATTTTTCTTAATCAAAAATGCCCATGTGAATATCTGGACATTTGTATCAGAAGACTTATTTTCATTGGCATTCTCGCGGTTTTGTTGAAACACCCAAACCTCTGGAAATAAGTTTTAATTTAGTTTCTGAGTCTTCAGTTTTTTGATGAAATCCTAGAAACATTTGGATG
Organism: Pelusios castaneus; assembly: GCA_007922175.1. NCBI lineage: Eukaryota > Metazoa > Chordata > Testudines > Pelomedusidae > Pelusios > Pelusios castaneus. The sequence continues at coordinate 7,356,588 of ML685755.1, read as the reverse complement.
TAAATAATTTATCTTTATTTTCCTCTAAACTCTTTGTAGAAAATAATAATAAGAATACACATCTTTTGATCAGCTCTACTAAAAATTTTGGAAAAGAGCCTGTTCTGTTAATAAGATTTGCAGCCCAAATCTACTGCTCCAAGAGCTTTAGAGAGTCTGGAGGCTGTTTTGAATAATTATACAAGCTTCTATGTGCTCATTCCAGTGTGACTCTAATGACTTTTGACATCCACCCATCATTGTCCTTTAAACCATTCACAGTGTCAGCACTCTGGCTCTGTATATCAATGAGCCAGATTTGTAAAGTGACAGGATTGCATTTCTTCCCAGAAATGCGTTCTGTTTTGACAGAAAATATCCAGTAAGAGAAATCATTGCATATTCTTTGTTATTTCTATTGCTAAGCTTCCAGCACCAAAATGCCTTATTTATCTCCACTTGAATCATTCAAGCTGGCTTTTCAGTCCCCAAACTAAACTAAAATACAACCCCCCAACAACAATTCCCTACAACATGCTGCAAAATATTTGGAAAAACACATGTGATTCAATTAAAAACCAGCAGAAAACAATCCTTTGGCTCTGCCCAATTCTTAATGTTCTTATTGGACCCAGACTAGTCCACCCATTATTGGGAAATAGTGTAAGAGACAGAGCAGAGTGACAGAAGCCTGATTTTCCATCAGTCTGAACTTCGCAACCACTCTGATGTGGTAAGATTTTACATGGCATAAATGATCACCCAAGGTGCAGGTTCACTGACTTGGGTGGAGCTATGCAGATTTATACCAGCTGAGAATCTGGTCCTTTATGTAGTTCGTTATGTAGGCTATCTAGTCCATAATCTTGTCTTCCAACAGTGGCCAAAGGCAGGTGTTTCAGAAGGACTCAGTTCTGCAAGGCACAGAATGTCTAAACTTAGAAAATTAAGTCGACTTTAAGTCGACTTAAAGTCGACCTTGTTAAGTCGACTTAACTAATTGGCTACACTTTAAGTTGACTTTGTTAAGTCGACTTAACAGCAGAGATAGCCATTATATTGGCTTTAAGTCGACTTAATAAAATCGATTTAGCATTAATCCCCATCTACACTGGCCTTAAGTCGACTTAAAGAGTCAATTTAACGCTTAAGTCGACCGACAAGGAGGTGTTATTAAGTCGACTTAAGAAAATTCTTAAGTTGACATAAGAAAAACCCAATGTGGACGCGACTTTGTTTAGGTCGACTTAAGCGTCCTTAAGTCGACCTAACTTGCTAGTGTAGATGCACAAGAGAGACTTTCAGCATCCTTAAGACTTATTGATTCTAAGGCCTGGTCAACATCTAAAATTTAGGTTGACCTCACTATGTCTCTCCGGGGTGTGAAAAACTCACCTGCCCCCCACCCCCAAGAGATGTAGTTAAGTCAACCTAAGAATTCTTCCCTCATCTTAGCTATTGACTCTGGAGAAGGTCGATTTTTCTAGAGTGATGGAAAACTACCTTCTGTCACTATAGCAGGTGTGCTTGTAGGATGGATACACCCTAAGAGGAATGGAGGGAACTTGGTACCTTCCAGGAGATGCTCAGACAGCACCTTACAAGGCTGAGCCTAGAGTCTGAGGTGTATTAGCATGCAAATCTTCTAACGTGCCTCAAGATGGAAGGCAACACTATAAATGGGATGCCATTATCTCTTTGGAGAAAGGTGAAATGTAAATGTATCATTTTCAAGAGTTTATTGTTTTAGAGAGCACCTAGAAATCCTAATCACTTCAGGGGAAATTCAGAGTGAATAAGGAAAGTTAAATCAACCTCATCAAATGTACAAGGCACAAAATTGGCTTTCCAGAGGTTAAGGATTCTCTCTGCAACCCCCCTGGGGTTTTATTTTGTTACTGAATTTGTATGCTGTGTTAAGGTCCAATCTCTTAGTAGCTTCTTGTCTGAGTGGGCATAAGTTCCTTGAAAAGTCATTTTGATTTTTGCATTTGACAGATCACTCCTGTGTATCTGCTATTTTCTTTCCTTCCAACCATATTTTTCTAACAGTGGTAGCCATCTTTATCCCCCCATATCACCGTGTTGACAAGTACCAATGTTTAAGTTCTGACAAAAATCACTGTTGAGTTGAAGATGCAATCCATCCTCTAATTTTAACAATGATATGAGCGAACAAGATTGTAGGAGGACCTTAATTTCCCTTGCTAGAGCTGTTGCACTCTGGGGCTGACTAGTATGACAATAAACCCATCAGAAATGATTGCCAGCTGATATATTATCTATCAATGTAATATAATGAACATCTGGTGGGGTGGAAATCTGTACACAGCAAGGTAGTGACTATTAAAATTACTGAACTGGAGTGCATTGTACTTAGTGAATTTAACTACAGCAAAAAGAAGCTGGGCTCCTGTCACAGTCATCTTTAATGATCACACACATCGGGTGCATCTACACTTGTAAATTAAGTCGATTTAAGCTTGCTTAAGTCGACTTAATTTACTCTGCGTCTACACTACACTTTCCTTAAGTCGACTTAAGCAAGCTGCTTAAGTCGACTTAAGGAAAATAAAGTCGACTTAAGGAAAATTAAGTCGACTTTATTAAACCTCCTTTTAATTCGAATTTAGGTTTAAGTCGACTTTCTAAAGTCAACTTAAGCCAGTGTAAACCTGGAGTAGCCGGTCTCCAGGACTCCCCCACTGCCCTCCCTGCCAGGGAGGTGGCACAGGGAGAGCCTGTCATGCCCCCCCAAAGGGCAGGGCAGAGCCCTGCCCACCCTGCCCCTATGCCCTGCAGGGTCCCTGTCCCCCTTTGCCCCATTGTACTCAAGTACAATGGGGCAAAGGCTGAGCCCCCTGGCAGTGTGCAAGGGGTACCCCCCCACCACCATGGACCTGCCCAAGATCCCCCTAGCCCCTAGAAGTCGACCTAGGCATCCAGTGTGGATGCTCTAGGTCGACTTTGTAATGTCCCCCTAAGTCGACTTAAAATTTAGATGTAGACATGCTAAGTCGACCTAAATTTACAAGTGTAGACATAGCCATCTGGTGTAGAGATGCAGGTTAGCCAAAGGCACAGACGAATGGGCAAAGCATGCTGTGCAATGTAATTCTTCCAACTTCCCAGCTCCATCCAAATGATGCTTCCGCTGTTGTATGCATTTAGTGATTTTTAACAGCACAGGTGCAGTCCACACACTAAAAATACAAAAGTGGGACTTCCTGTTTATGAACTATCAGTGATATTTGGTGTCAAATGTGCTCAGTCAAGAAGGATAAAGATGTTCCTTCTGATCATCAGCCCTCTGAAATCAGTGTGGGCATGGAGTCAAGTCTGATGTTAAGGTTGATGATGCATTAGATAGAAAGACAAAGGGGTCTGCTGGTCAAACAAAGGCCAGAATGACACCTGAGACGCCACTGAGATCCCTTTGCTTTCAATGGGTTTACACATGTGTAACTGGTTTAAATTTAGTAAACAATGGTGTTTCTCATGTATGAGAGTGCAAAACACGTACAGCTTATTCCATCTTAAGCTCTGTTGGCTTTGAAGGCCTATTGTGTATGGGTGGGTGGGTGGGTGGGGTGGGTGGAGAAAGCCCAATTTAAACAAAACAAAACTTTTTGCCTCCTAAGTCAGCAGCTTTGGTTCTGAATGCACACCGGGGGATGGATCTAATTTTTTCACAGTCCCTTTCAGAGAAGAACCATACCTTAGGTGACTATCAGCAGGAAAGATTAACACATGGGAGAAGAAAACATGCATTATCTTTTAATGAAGGATCTTCAGGTCAACTTGCCAATGATCTTTAAACTTTAGTCTTAGAATTCTGGTCTCTCTGTTCACTCACTATGGGAATAAAATGAGGCAATCGTCCATCAATGCTCAGCAATGTTACAGAATAGATAATAATGGGATGTGAAGATGAACATCATGTCCAAATGCAAATGTAGATGGAATTTAGGTGGATGGTGTAATTACTCCTAACTGGAATTTGTTCAAACTGCCAGACTAATGTAGGAAAAGCATCTTGGATTTTTTTAATGAGCACAAATGGTCAGGATAAGAACTGCCTGAAAATTTTTGATCAAAATAGAAAACGCTGGTTTTATATAATCAAAATGTTTTGATTTTGACAAAAAAGTTTGTTCTGAAGAGACAAGGTGAAGCATTTTGACATCAGTAATGTCAAGATGGCCTGTTTCCGCATGGTCTGAAATAGAGCATTTCCATTTTTTCCTTTCCTAACTTTTTTAAAATATTTTTTGAAGTTGTATAAAAAGTTTTGAAAGGTGGAAAATCAGAACAAAAGGTTTACGTTTATCCAAACAAAACTTTTTGATCTACCTGAAAGCATCTCCCCCTTCCCTGAATATTTTGTCTTGGGAAAGTTTTTGTTTTCATTGCATTTAGGAATGACTCTGCGGCCTCTAGGCTGGACTGCCCTGCGACGAGGGCCGAGGTATTGACTGCGTCCACTAGGCCAGATGGCCCTGAGCCCAAAGGGGGAACACTGTGTCCCTCTCCCCCGCCTCGCCCCCCCCCCCCCCCAAACCAGCAGCATTTTTCACAAAGTGGAAAATCCAGCATTGGTACAGTTATAGGCAGCACCTCAAAGAGACGCTCAAATATCCTGGTGATGGGCAACCTTATAAAAAAAACAGACAGGGCCTTCAGTTTTTGGTTTCAGCTGCTTGGAAGCAGTTTTCACACCAGCACTATCATTGCATTAGAGTGTCATGTGGGCAGGTGCAGATTTAGCACCACCCTGGCTGCTCAGCATAAGAATGAAAAGCTAGTTTTACACAATATCTTTAACAGGCTGCTACTGAGAGATGTTCTGGTCTCCCCTCCTGCATTTTACTCACATAGCCAGAATGGATTTCGGCTGTGCTGGTCAACAAGTTGAAGCAAGAGGCATCTCTTCACTTGACAAGGGATCAGATTTATGTTTATAATTCAGTCTGGCCTTATCCAGGTTCATACGTTTCAGTGCCAAGCTTAGCCTGCATCCTTTCCCCAGCTGAGACGCAAATAGCTTTGAAGGATGACTTTAAAGAAATGTCTATTAAAACTGAAGGGGTTTTGGGATATGTACGGTTATCAAAGAATTGACATTGTTCCATTTGTCTCCCTCGTGGTGGCATCCAAATGCTCTACACAGTATATTTGTTAAGTTGAACGTGTGAGTTATAAACACACTATAAATTTCTGGAAGAAAAAAAAATAGTGAATCTGTTGCCAGACCTCTTGAGTATCCTGCATTTTGTGGGATGTCATAGAATCACAGACCCATAGAAATGTAGCGCTGAAAGGGGCCTGTCATCTAACTCAGTCCCCTAAACTGTGGCAGGACCCAATAAACCTAGACCATCCTGGACAGGCATTTGTCCAACTTATTCTTAAAAGCCTCCAATGACAAAGATTTCACAACCTATGTAATTATAAGGATATTTAATCACTTGATTAGGTTACTGACTATGTTTTCCTGCTATACAACCTAAATCTGGTGGTGCAGGTTAAACCAATTGAGTTTTGTCCTGCCGTCAGTGAACACTGAGAACAATTGATCACTATCTTCTTTTTTAACAGCCCTTAACATATTTTGAAGACTATTATTAAGTCCTGCTCCCAATCTCCTTTTCTCAAGACTAAATAGGTCTAGATTTTTTTTAAGCATTTCATCACAGAACAAGTTTTCTAAACCTTTTATTATTTTTTATTGCTTTCCTTTGGACTCTGTCCCTTTTGTCCAAATCTTTTGTGAATTATGGCACCAAGAATTGGACATAATACTCCAGCTGAGAACCCACCAAATGTCCTTATTTTATAGGAACAATCCCGATATTCATGACTTTTTCTTATATAGGCATCTGTGACGGGGCAGCCCCCCCCCCCCCGCACTGCAGGAACCCAGCAGACCCTGTGGGTGGATAAGGCCCCGCCCCTTAAGCCCTGCTGGGCATGCTCAGCCTGCGGTTCCCCTATAAAAGAAAGTGGCTTGGTTCAGTCTGGGCTGACTGGAAGGAGGAAGGACCTCTGTAGGCAGCTCCTGCACCTGAGGGTCACCCACTGCAGGCAGCGGGAGAAGGAACCCTTGAAAGGAGGCACCAGGAGCAGATGCCCTGTGTCAGCCACCAGGAGCCTGACCCGCAGGCACCGACTTCAGCCTTTGGACCCCAGGATCCTGCTGAGCAGCAGCTGACAGCGACCACGGGAGTCGAGGAGGCCGGAGACGAGGACAGGCTGAGGGACGATTACCTGCTCGAGTAGGAAGTAGCCCAGGGGCCTGGGTTGTGAAGCCAGAGGGGTTTGGCAGCGGGTCACCGTGTTGCAGTCCGGATCCCTGCTGGCCTTGCGCTGGACCCCCGGCACCGATAGGGCACTGGGCTGGGACTCGGTGGAGTGGGAGGGCCCGAGTCCCCCTACCCGGGGTGACCCGTCCCTGAGGAAGTTGCCCCTTTAATTGCCCTGCTTCCTCAGGGAGTGTGCGAGACTGGACATTGACTTTGTGGCCGGTAGGCCAGACTGCCCTGAGCCCAAGGGGGGCACACTAAACTTGTAAGGTTGCGGAGGCACCCTCCCTGTTGGCACCCCCCCAGACTTTCCCGATTTGGGGTGCATGGGGGAGGGCGTGGCCCCTGACAGCATCTATAGGCCCTATACCCCAGTCCCGGTTTTTCACACTTGCAATCTGGTCACACTACTCATCAGTGCTAAGTACAGTGGTACAATTACCTTCTGGGTCTTACATATGACACTCCTGTTAATAAACCCCAGAATGATATTAGCCTTTTTCACAAGTTTATTACATTTCTGTCTCATATTCAATTTGCAATCTATTGTAACACCCCGATCCTTTTCAGCATTACTACCTAGTTTTTCCTCATTTTGGAGCCATACAATTTTTTCCATCCTAAATGTCGTACTTTGCACCTGTCTTTACTGAATTTCATCTTCTTGATTTTTGATCAGTTTTCCAATTTGTCATGTTTGTTCTGAATTCTAATTCTTAGAGCCCTGCGCAGACACAAATATGTGGATACACATCTGATCTGCATCTGCATGAAATGGTCTGTAGATATCTGTGTTGCATCTGTGTATGTGGATATAAAGAGGATATACACAGATATCCTTGTATTGGCAGGGCTCTAGCCCTGCACAGATACAAATATATGGTAATGTATCTGATCTGCACCTGCAAGAAATAGTCTGCAGATATCCGCATTGTATCCGCAGATGTGGGTATCTGTGGATATAATGCAGATATCTGCGGATTTGCAGAGCTCTGCTAATCCTGTCCTCCAAAGTATTTTGCGACCCCTCTCAGCTTGGTGTGATGCATAATTTTGAGCACACTCTCCCCTCTGTTCTCCATGCCATCAAAGAAAATATTGAATAGTGGTGGATCTGGGACAAATTGTTATTATAATTATTTATTATGCAATAGCACCTCAAGGTTCAGCCAAGACTGAGAACACATTGTGCTAGGAGCTGTACAAATACATAGAAAGAGAAAGTCCCTGTGCTATAGAAGGAACAATCTAATTAGGCAAGACAGAGAGAAGATGGGGGGAGTGCCTTACTCATTGAACTACATTGTCTCTGACTCCCAAAAGTGCCTACTTGCCACACAAATTTGATTTAACATTTATTGTTGAAATATGATTCCCATCAGAAATGTTGCAGTTATAGAAAGTGTTATTTTCACACCACAAAAGAACCGCACAGCAGTTTAAGTTCATTGCATGAATAGAATCTTTTCTCTCTCTTATATTGGGTTTTTTAATTCTGTATCATTGTGTCCAACATTTCGATGCTGGTAAACTAAGAGGGAGGATGTGTGCAACTGTGGTTTTATATAGTGGTATGTATCCATTCTTCTGTGCTGAATATGTGCAGTGAAAATGTAGTTTCCAAAAGACATTTCCCAAGTAAGGCAAATTCCTAACCCTGAGTCACAACAGCCCTTCATGAAAAAGATTTCCCGCAGAACACTCTGCATTCATTCCTCAACTACTTGAATTCACATTTTATCCCTAATGTGACCCCAAGTTCCACATGGCACAAAGGATCTTCTATTATCTCTATAGACGTGACAAACAGCAAAACAAAACTAATCCTTTCCTTGTTTGTTCTGCATGAATGTGAACTCTGAGGCATTTCAGCCCTAGTATGAAGATCTGTGGGAGTTCAGAGGTAATATAATTAAGATGAACAGATGAAGATAGAAAGAAATAAAGTCTACAGACTGTTGTCACAGGGGCCACTAATTAGTTCTCTATGTTTATTGATGCCTCTGTGTTTCTCGGTGTTAGCAATGGAGAGAGGCTAAGAAGCAATTCTGTCATTGGGACTTGTAAGTGAAGATGAATAATTCTGACTCAGTGTTTTGACCATCAATGAATGGGACATCCTCTAATTTCAGTGCATGTGAATCCCAGAGTTTCTGTACTATGCAAGCAAATTCAGCAATGAAATTGGAGCCTGGTTTCAAAAAACCTCTTTATTTGGACTGAAATGGAAGAACGCTCACTTTTCAGCTTTAATAAAATGGTATAACTGTCTGAGGGATGACACGAAATGAATCTGATGTTCTCAATTGCCAGTGGCCCTGCTTCTATGGGTCTGATGCAATGGGAGACTTTTCATTGACTTTAAGGTGCTTTGGACTAGACACTTATCACAAAATATGTTACATCTGTTCAGGGCCGTCCCGTGGGGGGAGCGGGGCCCAGGGCCAATTGGCCAAAGCGGGGCCCTGCCCCCATGCTGGAGGGGAGCGTGGTGGGCCGATTGGCCCGCTCCGCCCCCCAGGGAGCTGGCCCTGGGCCGGGAGGCCAAGGCTGCTGGCACGGGGAGCCGGCTCTGGCCCAGGTCCTGGCCCTGGAGGCTGCCTGTTGCTGGGGGGAGTGCAGGAGGAAGCTGGCTCCAGCCCCAGAGGCTGAGGCTGCCTGGGAGTGGGAGCAGGGCAGGGACCGGGAAGCCGAGGCTGCTTGCGCAGGGGGTGGAGCTGGCTCCGGTCCCAGAGGCCGCCTGCGGGAGGGAGCTGGCGGCCCTGGCCCTGAGTCGAGAGGCCGAGGCCGCTTGGGGGGGAGCCGGCCATGTGGGGCAGGCCGGCCAAGAAGCCGGGCCCCACTGCTCCACCCTGGGGGTGGAGAGGGCCGGCCCAGAGGGTCATCCAGGACTTGCAGGGACAGACCAGCCAGGCCAGAGGTGGAGCAGAGCCCCGCGGGCCGTGGACTCTGGCCGGAGGACCCTAGTCCCCCCAGCGCTGGCTGGGCCACCCCTGTGCTGAGCGCTGGCCCGCCTGGCTCTACAGCTGGCCGGATCTGCAGGCCAGATCCACGCCCTCCCCCCCAGTGCTGGCTGACCCCACATGGCTGGCTGGATTTGCGGGCTCCCCCACAGTACCAAGTGCTGGTTGGCCTTGTATGAGTAGCAGGTCAGCCAGCTGGGGCCTTGGTGTCAGCACGCCTGAGCCCAGCTCTGCCCACAAGTGTGGGCAACCCGACACCTCCACGAGCCTTGATCCAACCCTGCCTGCAGAAACCACACATGCACAGCTGCACACAGAGAGGCCGGAGGTACTAACCACACCTTCTTACACACATCAGGACGAATCTGCCTCCCAACATGTTTATTTGCTAGCAGTCCCCCCACTGTAATATCTGAGCACCTTGCAATGGTTTCCTCCTCACAGCGGTCCTCTTTGGGAAGTACCATCACCATTTTACAGATGAGGCCCCACAAGGCCAGGGTCACACAGGGCGTCTGGAGAAGATCCAGGAACAGAATCCAGCTTTTTAGAATCACAGTGTAGTGCTTTCCTCCACGTTCTTGGGGAAGCAAGAGTATTAAACAAAACTATCTCAACAGCAAAGTGCAGCTCCTATTGGAAATGGGAAGTTCAAGAATATTTGGCTAATGAGGAACTGTGGCTGGCTAAATAAGTCCTAACTAAGTCTAAATAGAACCTTTTCAGCCCAGCTCATATTGTTGAATTCCATTTATTATTCACTGCTACAGCTCCACGACACACACACTGCATTCTGGCATTTGCAATATTGTGACTCCAGGGATATTTATACCTATGATTCTTTGAGAAAATGGATTACATTAAATTCTCATTCTGAAGATTTATTATATGGCAATAAACATTACCTAAGTTAATGTAATAACAAGAACTGCTTGGTGGCAAGGTAAATATTTGAGTGTGGCATTTTAGGATTACAGCTGGGGTACAAGCGGGGAGTGGCTCTTACCCTTTCCAAACGATTGAATCCCTTTCAGGAGTCTGTTTTGTCTTGCCTACCTCTAAAGTTTCACATTGCTTAAAAAAAATCAGACATAAAAATTCAAAAGTGTCACAATGCACTATGCCTGAGAGATTGCTGACTTTCTCAGTTTTACCATAAAATAAATCAATTGGAATATAAATATTGTACTTACATTTCAGTGTATAGTCTTTAGAGCAGCATAAAGAAATCATTGTCTGTGTGAAATTTTAGTTTGTACTAACTTCACAATTGCTTTTTATGTAGCCTGTAGTAAAAGTAGGCAAATATCTAGGTGAGTTGATGGACCCTGTGGAAGACCGCTGTGTACTCTCAGGGGCTATGTCTACACTGGCATGTTAATTTGAATTAAGGAAGCTTAATTCGAACTAACTTAAGTCTTGGCCACACTAGGCTTTCATTAGTTCAAATTAAGGGCTTCCTTAATTCGAACTAATAAATTCAATTATACCTTTCGAACTAACCCTTAATTCGAACTAGTTTGAACTAACTGGCACATTGAGCTTAATGCAACTGACTAATTCAAACTAAGCAAGTGCCATGCATGGCACTTGCTTAGTGTGAATTGAAATTCCAGTGGGGCCATGATAGTTTGAATTAAGTTAATTCGAACTAACTAAAATTAGTTAGAATTAGTTAGTTCAAATTAACTAATTCGAATTAACTTTGGTAAGTGTAGACATAGCCAGGTGTATTTATATCCCTGGTTGAGAACCACTGCAATAGGGGAATGTATCAGAAAACTTAACCCTAAAGGACAGCTGAAGGTCATTTTGATTATCAGATCTATTCCTCTGACTTTGGAATAGCAGATTTCTGGCTAATAATGGGTATATTTTTGACATGTGTAACTATCTCAAACCTTTTGCTACAAATGTTTGCTTGAATAGAAAATGATATCCTGCTTACACTCAGTTGTGTTTGCTTTCCATTCATTTTTTTATTGAACAATTTTATAGGCAAGGGCATTTGCAGAATTGATTAATTTTAAGTAAAAATTAAAGTATATATATATAGAGAGAGAATGTGAACCTTGATTTTGTAAGCACAAGAAACCTGTGTCAAATTAATTTTATTCCAGTCAGGGTACAGTACCAGTAATATGTGACCTTTGTATCCAATCAAAACTCATTAACACATCTCAAATTCTGAAGCACATGAACATTCTGCAGAGCACGAATTATTTAGGAAAATTATTTAGCATATAATTTTGAAGAAAATAAAGACAGCTAAGAAAACTACTGATTTTTGGTGAATTAGTTGCAAACAGAAAAATAGGCTAAAATAATCTAAAATAGGATTTTCTACATGTTGTTTATTCAGCTTTAGTGAATCTGAAATAATTCGGAAGTTTGATTAAGTACTCAAAATTGTGATGCTCATCCAACATTTTCTAAAGGGACCCCCAACATGGGGCTGGAAACCAATGACGACTGGCTTTCTGCTTCCATTACGGTCAGCAATTCCACGAAGACAGTCTGTCTTGATGTTAAAACATTACTATAGTTCATGAACCAGTAATAAAATTTTTAAAAGGAACTGTATGAAAATTAATCAAGCTTACTGGCATTTTAAAAACAAGGTCTGTCTGGGGTTCGGTTCAAGTTTTGAATGATTTTTACCTTTTCCTGCATTGGGCAAAAGTTTTTAAGCAAAACTTTTTTTGGAGGAAAGATACAAATAAGGGAACACCAAAACATTTCATGAATTTCTGTCGGTTTCAATAAATTGTTCATTTAAAATAATCAGAAAAATTTATCACATATTGCTTTGACATTTTTATGATGAAATGTGTCAATTTTTCAGTTAAAAACAATATTTTCATTGTGAAGTTTCCTTTGATTTCCCTTATATATTTGATTTCCCTTAGATAGATAGATAGATAGATAGATAGATAGATAGATAGATAGATAGATAGATTTGTAAATGCCCCAAATCAAAAACAAACTTTTCATTTAGGAAGACAACAGAGTCTTGTGGCACTTTTAAAGACTAACAGATTTATTAATCGCATGAGCTTTCGTGGGAGAAAATCCCACTTCGTCAGACGCGATTAATAAATCTGTTAGTCTTTAAAAGTGCCACAAGACTCTGTTGTCTTTCTACAATAGACTAACATGGCTACCCCTTTGGAATTTTTCATTTAGGGTTGAACAAAACATTTAGTTCAACCAGAAACAATTTCCTTGACTCTTCAAATTGCTGATTTTTAAAAAAAGCTTGGTTTTGTTTGACCAAAAGGACTTTGCCTCCCCATTCCCAATTTTTCTGAACTGCCAGCAAACTGAAAAACCTGTTATTCACACAGCTCTACATCGCACAAAACTTTATATGAGTTTCACCAGCAAATATCATACCATCAGTTTGTATGTTTGTTTGGATTAAATCTGGTGAATCAAAATTAGGCCCTGGTCCAGGTTAATTTGATTAACTCAATGGAGAAACTCCAACTGATTTCAAAAGGGGTTGGGACCAATTCTTTTTAGAACCACAGGATATAAGCAAACTAAGCAGTCATGGGATAAGAGAATTTCCTTTCACAGATCAGGAACAGGTTAAAAAGAAAGGAAATAAAAGATAGGAATAATGGTAGTTTTCACAATAGAGAGAGAGATATAGTGGGGTCCTCCAGGATCTGTGCTGGGACCTTTGATGTTTTACATATTTGTAAATATCTGGGGAAAGTGGCAAACAGTGAGATGGCAAAATTTGCAGATGATTCAAAATTACTTGAGATAGTTCAGTCCAAAGTTCACTGTGAAGAGTACAAAGGGATGTCACTTAAATGGGTGACTGGGCAACAAAATGGCAGATGTAATTCAATGGTGATAAATTGAAAATAACACATTGGAAAACATCATCTTAACTATAGATATAAAATGAAGAGTTCTAAATTAGCTGTGACCACTCAAGAAAGATCTTCGAGATATTGTGGATAGTTCTCTGAAAACATCTGTTCACTGTGTGGCAGCAATAAAAAAAAACCCTAACAGAATGTTAGGAAACATTAGAAAATGGATAGATAATTAAACATAAATATCTTAATGCTATTTTATAAATCCATCGTATGAGCACACCTTGAATACTTTGTACAATTCTGGGACTGGAAATGGGATGGATAGCTCAACGATTGCCTATTTTGTTCATTTCCCTCTGAAGCATCTGGCACCAGCCATAACTGGAGACGGGTACTTGGCTGGGTAGACAGCTGGTTTGACCCATTGTGGCAGTTTGTATGTACAATGACTCACAGTGCATGTTAAGCATTCCTTACACATGAATTCTCCACTGCAATTTACAAGTGGACCGGGATTGAAAGATAATCTTTTTATGTTAAGTCACCCTAGTTAGGGTATGTTGGACCTATTTGCACTTCTCTCATTAATTCTGGTAATATTTTATAATAATGCTTTGTACATTGTTAGGACCTTTTCTTCCAGTTCTCTTACAGTGCTATTCTACTATTTCTTAATATAAACTTGCAACACACCTTGAATTAAGAATTAATATCCCACTTTATAGATGGATAAACTGAGATACAAAGAGGTGAAGTGATGTGCCCAAGGTCAGACAATTCATCAGAGGTAGAAGTGGGAATTGAATCCAGGCGTCTGACACACTCCATTCCAGAAGTTCTGGCTGGGTAAAGTACTTAAGGATTAACCTAACTCAAAGCATATGAGTGCTGCAAATCACCAAGCCTTGGGTACATGCTAAGTACTTTGCAGAATCAGGGCCATACAGGAAACCCTCAAGGTTCCTCAATCTGAGTATTGCTCAACAATGATTAATTAATTACAATCTTAAAATATGTCTGGAATCGTAAGGAGTTCTCACCATTAAACTAAATTTAACAGGTGTGCACGGGGAAAAGTTGGAGCAGTACACCTGATGGGATCCTATGGATTCTTCTCTTCTGATGTGAAGGTCACACAAATGGACTATTGCAAAGACCATTTCCTGTCATGGGTCGTTTCTTGTCTTTACAAGTGCTGTGCAATTCCAACATGTGCGAAAGCATTTTGCAAAACGCCACTGTGATCTTGAGTTTATTTTTAAAAAAATAAGCCAACAACTATTAGTCTCTGCTAATACGAATTGCAAAATATGCAATAAGGGGTTTTGAGTAAAATTGGAAAAGAGGAGGAAAATTTGTGCTCCCAGGAGGCAAAATATTACTGACATTTTTAATAATAATGAAACATAACACCACAGTAGGGCAAAAGTAAAATCCATTTTGTATGTCAAAGAATAGGTTGCATTTAATTTGTTTAGGTAATTTGCTAGGTTTCCCATTTCTTATGGAATAAGTTCAAGGTTATGAAGAATATTATTAAAACTAAATGATTGTGAAGAGTTAGAAAAGAAAAAAAAAAAAAAGCAGAGAACTGCCTTATCAACCTAGTTTTTGATTGATATAAACTTTTATAAAATATTTTCTCTCATCTATTGCCTGTTTAAACTTCAAATTTATTTCACATTCAGGGAATCTAAGGGAGGAGAAATGTAAAATATTGCTAAGTTACTTTTTAAAAGTAATCTAATTCATATTTAATTCAAAGTTGCTTAATTTGCCTGATCTGATCCATTCCTCTTAAACATCTTCAGTTTGGGATTGAATTTTACTTTGTGACTTGCTTTTTTATTAAAAACCTTTCCTTTATTTAAAGTTTGATTTCAGCCGAATTTGCATGAACAGAGCTTCATTTGGCCTCTCGATATGAAAGTCAGTGACGGAAAACTTCAAAAGCTTCTAAAAGACTGTGATAAGCCCCTGAAATTTGGGAGCCTTAAAAGGACCTTATTCAAACTGTTGGCGTCCTATGGCCTAGGGTGAGCAAGGACGAGCACAGGGGAGGCAGAGAAAGGCCAAATCTTTCTCGCTTTACTGTTACAAATAAGCCTTTTGGAGTCAATCGGGGGGTGGCTATGGTTGGACCTGGGCCCACCCGCTTGGCGAGCAGCCCTGCCCACCCCACACTGACGCAGCACCCAGAAGTGTCGCAAGCTTCGCCGCTTGGCGACAGCCACAGACTGGCCAGCGGCAGGTGGCCGCAAGCTGACTTGCACGCTGACCCCGGGAGGCCTTGACATGGGAGTGGATGGGCTGCCTGTCCTCCTCCCATCACCAGGAAGCTGTAGGGGCACCATCCAGCGCCCCACCCGCCCATTGCATGGCCACGCTGGTGGCTGGGTGGCCACGCCCACCCCCCAGCGCTGAACGGGGCCCATTCAGTGCTGGGGGGGGGCTGTGGCCAGAGGCTATCCGCCACGGCATTCCCGTCCCACCCCGTCCCCAGCCACTTGGTCCACCCTAGTGGTGGCTTGAATCGGCATGTGGCTGTTGCTCTCCAGGGCCTGGGGCAGGGCGGTCTCTGGTGCCCCACACACCAACCAGTCCTGCCCCAGAGAGCAGCGGCCACACACCAGCCTGCCCTTCTCCGCTCTGCTCCTTGGGGCAGACCAGCTGGCCGGGATCGGGTGGGGCGGGAACACTGCAGATCAGCAGAGGGTGGCCTCTGGCTCCAGCCCCATGCCCCAGTGTTGAACAGGCCCTTTCCAGTGCTGGGGCCATGGCCGCCCTACGGCCAGTCTGGTGTGCACACTGGGAAGGTGGGGGTGGCACACTGAAACTGGGAAACTCGGGCTGGGGCTTCTCTAATCTGGCCCTGGTGTGGAACTGGCCTGATGTCCCCCTGCAGCCCAGAAGCTGGGATCCCTCCTCCCTGGGGCAACTGTGGGTGAGGCTTGGACCCCTTTTGCCCTGTGTGTGTGGGGGGGGGGGGGGCAGGAGGCACATGGGAGGGAGACAAATTTAACTGGGCCCCCAGGCTCGGACAGCCTGGGTATGCCACTGGATTACATTGCTTATATTTATTATAATAATTTAAAACATTTATTTTTGTATTTACTTGTAACGGTGAGATAAATTATATAAGCAGAGAAATGGGAGCTGCCCCTCAAGGGTGGCAGTGAGCTCCCGTAGGGGCTGGGATAGTGTGTTCGCCGTTCTGAGAGCGTGGGTGGCTGCTGCTGAAAGAGGAGCCTGGCCTATAGCTGGCCACTGAGGAGGTTTCTGTCTGCAAGAAGCTCGTAAAGCAAAAGATCTGGATTTCCAGAATAAACACTGATCTCTTTGAAAAGCTGAGTCTGGTGATTAAGGGTAAGGGGGGGTGGGGAGTGAAAGCTACAGAAGTCTGGTCAAATATATATTTCGCAACATT
This sequence comes from Pelusios castaneus, assembly GCA_007922175.1. Taxonomy (NCBI): domain Eukaryota; kingdom Metazoa; phylum Chordata; order Testudines; family Pelomedusidae; genus Pelusios; species Pelusios castaneus. The sequence goes on along the minus strand of ML685755.1, from coordinate 7,340,081 downwards.
CAGAGAGTGAATCTTTTCACGTCATGGAATCTGAGGGAATGTCCCCATTACCTTATCTGAATGATCACATTCAGGATGTGATTTAACAAGGGCAGACCAGATCTAGAAGAGACTAAACAGTAAAACCCCACTCAGGAGCAGGCAGAAGCTTTGCTAGTTTGTCAGAACATGGATCAAGAAGCGGTGCAGCAACAAAAGCAATTTTGAGCTAAGCTAATGAGCCCTGAGTCGGTGCAGTCTGTTGAAAATGAAAGTAATAGGGGTACTCAGCCTCAAATCTACCAAAACCTGCTATCAGTATTTAGCAAAGGTTTCAGGAATTACAGGGCAAAAGGTGATTTCACTCACACAAAAAGATATGTTAAGTTTTAGTAGTCTGAGGTGTCAAATTGAAAATGGATTAAAGAATGGTTATTCAGAGTCATGTGCCATTCAGTGCCATGTGTGCAGTCAACTCAGGATTACAACTCCAAAGTTATCTGGAGGGCAAGAATGATCTCACAATGCCCGAACTAAGGCAAATCCCACACTCATATTATTCTAGTGAAAATGCCACTCATTTTTATCAGAAATTAATTAAGGCTGTTCAAGCACACAAAGATACTCCATTGGATTTCCTTATGTATGCACTGGATCTTCGTCAAACCTTTATCTTTGCATCAGAGAAGACAGAGTTGACACTAAAATATCCCCCTGAATTGGTACAAAGTCACTTTCTACAGTCTATTTTGGGTGGGCTGCTCGAAGAGAATTTTAGGACTGACCTAAAACTGTATTTAGAAGATTTAAACTTAGCTGCTGAATTTTTGTGGAAAAAATTGAATGCAGCCTATAGTAATGAAATGGAGCACACCAGCAAAAATTAAGAGCATCGAGGCAACTGATGCCATTACTAAGAAATGATATGCAATCAGTTTTGAAAGAAGGAAAAGCTAACGACCTCACTACTGTCAGAGAACAAATGGCAATACCCACTCATGTGGAACAGAACAATGAAGCAATCTGACTCATTGCAATTGAACTGACGGCTTTCAAAAGGCCATGAGTTCAGGGAAGACCTATAGTAATTCTCCAAATTATGCAAACAGGAAAGGACAAATGCCAAAGCCGCCAGAAATTCTGTCAAAGCTGTCAGTGGGGAAACTTAGCTGAAAGATGCAATCACTGCTACGAGCAGCTGGACAAACTGAGGAAGAGGATATTGGGTTCGAAGTCAATAACCAACAATCAGAAAAAGAGAGAGGGTTTCAATCCATGGATCAGGGAGTGATCAACACACACTGGGAGTTCCTGTATACTTGCTCCTTTTGCCAGCAAAAAGGTAAGAAAGAACAGATTCTGTAGTGTTCAAGGTGTCTTCAGGAAATGTACTGTTCAAGGGATTGTCAACTGCAGCAGTGGAGAAGACAAAAATATTTGCCAAAGCCAGCAAGGCTCCATGGAGAACAGTAATAAATGATGCACTCCTAGACAGCAAGGAAAAATTGTGTCATCATGACCCATAGGTCTCGAACTTGTGATTGCAGGTTTTATAGGATCAGCCATGAGCCAACCCTTCTTCTGCCAGTATGCTGACACTTGCTTTCCTGGGAACCCAGTCCAAGTTTTAGACGCTATCCCTGCAGTCCTATTGGTGGTGTCTTAGAGCATCTGATTAGCCTGCATGTAGCCAGGGATTTTTGTCACAAAATGCTTAAAATTGTCAAATAGAATGCCAAGGAGAAACTGGGAGGGAAACTTCAGAAGGGGTTTAAGTTCCTGAAAGACAGCAGTGAAGTCACTAACCTGATACAGGATGATGACTGTATTAAAACACCTTGTGTTATATAAATAAAGTAATAGGTGATAAGGTAATTCGACATTTGGTAACTGATCAGCAATATTGCCCCTCCAGAGTCACCCTATGTAAGGTGTCCCTTATGTAGCCATCCCTAAGGGTATGCAGCTCTTATAATGCCATCCCTCATCATCCATCTCCCTCTAGTATCACCCTATGTCGTCCCTTATGTCGTCCGTGGAATGCTGTCCCGCTTTCCCAATGACCCCTACACCATACGTGCTACTGCCCCCTCCCTGCCAGCCTCTATATAGCCAAGGTGATACTGTCAATGTGTGGTGTGTCAGAGGAGCAGACAGAAGAAAAGACCGCCACAGCGCTTCACCACCCACCTAAGCAGACAGTGCAAGAAGGAAGCAGGAGCAGAGCGAAGTGACAGGAGGAGAGAGGGAGAAAAGCTGGGAGAGATCATCAATAATAATCGTCAAAAACTTAGGTGCGCTTAAGGTTAGAGCGATCAGGCTAACTAAGTCCCTGTCCCATGCTCTTAACTAAAAAGCAACCCTTTCTGGTGAGTCAGAGGGATTTTAAGGTTCTGTAAGTAAAAGGACCAGTTGGGGTCTGCCTGTAAATAAAGCTGAATGAGTGCTGCTGTAAGTGTGTGGGGAAAAGCCTCCTCTCCACCTATCCAGCAATTGCCTGATCAACATTTGCTGAACCATTAGATAATTGTTTGTCTCTACAAGTACTAATAAGTGTTAAGATTTTTATTGTTTAAATGTTTTCAAGTGCTGCAAAAGTTTAGAACTGTGACCACCTCAGAGTAGGGTTGGTGTGATGTGCCACAGCAGGGCAGCGTTCCCTGTAGCAGCCATTTTGTGCTATGCCCACTGTTCCAGACAGAGAATGATTACGAGGTAAATGATTTTCAGTTCTTAAGTTTATAAGACATTGTATGGTATCGAGAGTGGCACCCCCACTCTGACCGCTGCGTGCCCTAGCCATGAGCTAAGCACCTGAGGACATGCACAGTTACTTGTTTCCCTGCCTTGTCCAAGTGCTGAACGCCCAATGGCATGCACAATCACCTCTTCACAGCAAATGCTTATCTTGTGACCTTTCTGTAGGTTTGTTGTAACAACCTAAGGCTATCTCTATATGTGTGTGTATCCCTAGTTACTCTTTAGCCACCCCGCCCCATTCAGCTAACACATATATTCAGGGGAAAGTCCAATGCATGCTGGACTTCACCGCCAGACCATGGAAGCTGCAGCCGGTGCCTCAGAAACAACGCCTAGGAGCCCGCCCGCTGCTGTAGTGGGGTCCCTGGCTGCTGAAGGGATGTAAGCACTGTGTCCCTGTAATAAATCAATTTTTATTCTATCTGTCAGTCCTGGTCACGCTGTCACTGACTCGATCCGTACCAGAGCGCATAGCGGTACAATATTTGATTTGTTTTTGAGGAGTTTTCTGGCCTCAATGTCAATTCTTGGTTGGAGGGCTGGATCCATATTTCTTTAGGTCAATAGATTGTTAGGCAAGCAGGCCACATTGAACTTACCTCAGTAGTCTTAATGAGTGACAATGTCCACAAAATGAGTGTTTCGAGCTTCTGAGGTAACGTGTTGGCCCTACTTAAGTCAGCAGTGGGAACAGGCAGTTGAGTGAACAACTGGACTCCATCCTGTTCTGCTTACTTTGTGCTCTCCTGGCTTGATTTCCTGGCATTTTGACCAAGTATAACTCCAGGAATCTGATTTGTGCTTCTGACCTCCTGGTATCTTGACTTGGCTGTTTCCGGACTCTCATCTTGTGGCTGAGGACTTTGGCTCTGACTATTAAGTTTGGTTGTCTTTGACATGGCAATGACAAGTTACCAAGTTATTTGGAAAAATAAGTGTTTAGTATGGTGTTAGCTCAATGATAGAAAAGTAACAGAATTATGGGTTGCTCGAATATCAATAACTAATTAAAAAAATGAAAAGAGGAGCATCTCCAAGTGCTGGACATAAGACTCATTGAAGACTTGTTAGATACTGAAGGAAGATTGATTGTAGAAGCAGTGAATGGCATTGAAGTTGCTTTGGAAGACTGGGTTGAAATTGAGTTCTGCTTATCACACCTACCACCAATTCTACCGCTAAGATATGTTTCCTTGTGCCAGTGAGTGGGGAAAAGGAACAATCTATAACAGGCTTCAGTGTCATCAGTGTCATTGAATAGTTTATTAGGGTGACTCAAGGAAAGGCTGATATCCATTTCTGATGTCCATTGCAAACATGTGCAATTCTTAACCTCAACACTTCATATAGAGGTAAATCAAGCAAAAATATATTTTTTTAATAGAGTAGAAGGGCAAAAGGGCAGAGGCAATGTGCATAGTCAAGAAAAAAAACAAAGGCTGTCACTATTCCCAGAGTGAAGTTGAAGTTGAATAACTTCAAGATATCAAGGTACTATTTATTCCAAATGAAATAGATCACCTAATATATCTTCCAAAAGAAAACTCAGGCTGGAGTGAAGTCAGGTATGTCTCTAAAAATGATATTACTTTAAAAGGAAGAACTCTAATAGTACAATGCTAGTTGATCCTATCTATTTTATGCAATTATCATAGAACCCAGAAGAAGACCCCCCCTCATTGAAAGAAAATAAACATTACAATAATCAATCAACAGTTGAGCATAAAGATTTGTCACAAACCCTTAGTGAAATAGGGATATTTAAACTGACTGAGAAGACTCCTGTCTAGAAAACATTTAATGATATTTCTCAACTATTGTATAATGAACTGGAAAGCTATATTCAAGATCTTTTTGCCACAGGGTGGATAAAATAATTAAGTCACGATATTCCTCGCCTGTGGTTAGTGTCAAGAGAAAAGATAGTACATTATGACTATGCATGCATTTGGGAGCATTCAATAACACAATCTCCCCTCCCCGCAACAAACTATTCCAGATAGAGATACTGTACTGATTCTTAGTAGCTTAGGTGGAAATTCATTGTTCTCTGCCCTTGATCATGGTAAAACTTATTGGCAGGGATTCATAAACGAAGGAAGTGCCTACCTAACCACATTAATCACACCATGAATAGTATACAAATTGGTTTGTATTCCTTTTGGGCTCACTAATGCCCCTGCAGCATTCTGGCACCACCTGGAAGATCTGTGAGGTGAAATATGTATCGTCTACTTAGATGATGTGTTCATTTACAGCAAAAATTTCAGGGAGCATGTAGAAGATGTTAGGAGTGCTGCTTCAGAAGACAGCAGAAAAGTGATCTCAAACTATGACCAAGTAAATGTGATTTGTTCAAGAATGAGGTATGCCAGTGTGGAAGAATGGCTTTCATTCAGGGATACAAAATGGACCTGAATGATGTAGTTGCTGTACATGCTTTGAACGAAACAACTCCTTTCACAAGGATGGAAGTAAAAAGTGTTTGGGCTCTTTATGGGAGATTTATAAAGGATTTTGTGGGTTGCAAAACCTCTGTCCAATCTCCTTCCCAGTTCCAAATACATTGGCTTCAAAGACAAAAAGAATGTGAGGAGAACAGGACCGTTACCTGTCAACCAAGCAGAGGTATGGACAGAACTACACCAAAGAGTCATAGAACAATTGAGTCATAAGGTTGTAACTCTATCTGTAGGAAACTCTCAAAGACAATCAGATAGAATAAGATGACCAAGGAGATACCAACATACAATCATTTGGAACAGCCAATTTCTGTCAGTCTACCATTTGTTGGACATGGGCAAGTACCAGGCTGAACTGCATTTTAAGGGAAAAAATAGAAATATATGTGCCATTGCCATTGTTGAATGTTGGGACAGCATTTATTTAACCAGGGGAGAGTGAGGTTATGAGACAAACTCACAGTCAAACCAGGGCTGCCAGCTCAGTTGCTGCAAGGAGTCAGCTCTTAAGCATGCTGCAGCAGTAACCTATCACCAAACAGAGCTTGGTCAGGTGACCCCAGGCTCAGCTATTTCCACAACCCCAGCAGCACTGCAAATCAGTTTGAACAACAGTGCTACCCAACCAGGGACACTTCCGCTGCCTTGTAGTGCATCAGACTCACGCTTCTGCCCCAGCCTCATTTCCTGGCCGGCCTTGCTTGAGCCCTGTCTTTACCCTGCACTAGTTTCACTCCAGTCTCACCTGTTCCTTCTGATCCACCCTAGACACTTGGATTTGACTATCTGGTTTTTATTCTCAGTGCATATCTGGACTCTGGCTTTGATATCAGCTTGGTTTGTCTTTCAACTCTGACCATCCAGCTTTGACCTCTGGCCTGGATCTGGAGACTGGCTTTGGTTCTGATCCTGGTTCGTCTATGGACTCTGATCTTGGTTTTGACCCCAGCCAGTCCTCGGATCTTCATTCCAGGGCCAACTTTGTCCCAGGTCCAACCCTACACTTAGCTGTGACTTGTGCTTCAACCAGTAGGTGTCATTATAAGAGGTGGTGCCTGAAAGAAGTTTCTGGAACAGACTGTCATGCTGTCCGGATTTAGGGGACCATTTATGATACTATTTGTTATTAATATTTCAAAATGGTAATAATCCATGGGAACTATGCCATCTTTGGTACTGATAGAAAGATGGTAATTTGCTGGGAATGATTACATGGTTTATATGTAGGAATTCCTTCTGTATTAGAAATTAGGAATATGTTTGTTATATCTATATTTCAATTTATGTGATTCTGGGAAACTCCCCAGATGGGGTGTCTACAGCCATTGTCTCCTTAATGGTCCATTAAGGAAGCTCCCAGGTACAATGGGCACAGGGAGAAACCTGTTGAGCCACTAGGACTTGAACATGTGACTCAACTCCTTTTTGATTGGAAAGAATGCCACACAGCATGGAGAAGACCAGAGGTGATAAAAGGCAGCAGCCCCGACTCCATCTTGTCTTAAGTCCCCAGTCTACAGCCAACACCTATCTCTGGAGCTATTCATCTGCAACTGGACAAAGGACTCAGGCCCACCCAGGAGCTGGGTGTCTACCGATGAACAAGCATGCGAACTCCAGAGGAACAAAAATGCAAACTCCTTTACATGGACTCTAAATCATTTGTATGTATGTGATTCATTTTGACCCTTTACCATCTCTCATATTTTGCTTCTTTTCTTTTTATATTAAACCCTTAGGTGTAGTTACTAAAGGATTGGCTATTAATGTAGTATTTTGGGTAAGATCCAAACCTATATTGTTCTGTGTGATGGGGCTGGCCCTTTGGGGTCAGGAGAACCTATTTCTTTGAGGGACCATGCAGCGAGGTGGGAGCCAGAGGAGCTGGAGTACACTAAAGGGAGCTGTTTCTATTTTGGCACGCTTCTTGGGAACCGGTGTGGGGAACCAGAAGCTCAGTTGTGACTGATAGGGAGACTGGTTTAAGTACCACCCATCAGTGTTTGGGGAGTTTGGCTCGGCTCCCCATTTTGCAGCTTGCCCTGATTTTTGCACATTCAGGGGGTTATCCCAGGAGGCCCCGGTCACACAGACCTTCTCAAATAGATGCATCGTTTATATTTAGTAAAATAGAAGCCTCATTTTGTTTATATTACACCACTCTTGGTGCCTGGCAATAAAGCATAAAGGCTATGTCTACACTGGCAAGTTAGTTTGAATTAAGGAAGCTTAATTCGAACTAACTTAAGCCATGGCTACACTAGGCTTTCATTAGTTCGAATTAAGGGCTTCCTTAATTCAAACTAATCAATTTGAATATGCTATTCGAAGTAAGGGTTAATTCGAACTAGTTAGTTTGAATTAACCAATGTGGCCATGTAAGTTCGAACTAATTACTTAGTTCGAACTAACCGGCCCATTGAACTCAATGCAATTTGCTAATTCGAAATAAGCCACTTGCCACATGAATGGCACTTGCTTAGTTTGAACTAAATTTTTCTAGTTCGAATTAAGTAAATTCAAACTAACTAAAATTAATTCAAATTAGTTAGTTTGAATTAACTAATTCGAACTAACTTTAGTAAGTGTAGACATAGCCAAAGACTCTGCCCAGGGAAGCTCATCCAAATGTAAGAGTGAAGTTCCATGGAGGTCTATAGATGATATATAGTGCCTGTCATGACCCCTTTCCTTCTCAGCTGCCAATATAGCAGGGAAGGTGTACTCAGACAGGATGCCCTATGCCAGATCAATGCTTGCTTGTAGTTCTGAAGTATTAAGGCTGTCTGTAGCTAGCATAACATTAGAGCATCACTCAGACTACTCTAGGGTAAGTGCAGACCAACTGGATTGCAAAACTGCACCATCAGGATTGGGGGATTGCAAAAGCAGCTTTAAACCTTTTTTCTTCTCCCATCTTTGCCCTGTGTTGTGTTGAGATCATCTGCACACCAGGTCTGGACCTTTGTGTTCATCTACACCACCCCAGAATAGTATGTGGACCAATATGCACCTAGTGTAAACTCCACTGACTCTATTTCTTCAACAGATTCACCACAGAGAGGAGTCCAGCCCCAACTCTTCTCAAGGAGCATATTGGGAATGTTTTTCATCTGGGTTGAAATAATTGTTTGTATTTGATGCTTTGCAACCATCTGCCTATTCATTTAAATTTCACCCACACGTTGCAATGTGGAAACACAATATTTACTTTTTTTTTCATTTTTTTTAATTTAAAAAGTCTTATTGGATTTTTAGGGAAAAAAACCCATAAATATAACCAATTTCAGGGAAGCGGTGAGTACAGAATATCAATTAATCTGCAAACAGGTCAATAGATACATCAAAAAGCTTCCCAAATGAAGCCACCAGGTTGAATTCTGATCCTATTACACCAAACAAACTGGAGCAAGTCAGTTGACTTCAGTGGAGATATTCCAGATGAGAATCCAGGATCTGATTCTGGGTCATTAATTAAATAGTGAAATCTCTCATGTGTCCCAAGGGAATAGACTTGCAAAATTTAGACACATAGTGGAGGTGATTTTTAACTAATGGCAAAGGAAATTGTATTGAAATACAAGAAAAAAGAGAAATCTACTGAAGCTCAAGTAGTAACAGAAACAATAGTGCCTATATTTGATATCAGTATATTCTATTAAAGATGCTCTATTGATTAATTTTAGGTTCAAAAGTGTAGGTTTTGGATAAAAAATGTTTCTGGTTGCACAGTGTATGGATGGTTAATGGGCATTGGTTAACAAGATGTTAGTTTAAAGTGCTTGGATGACAGAGGCTTGTCTCAGTGGAAAGATCACAATATTACACTTTAAGGGTATGTCTACACTTAAAAAACTAAGTCGACTCTGTTGAGTCGACTTAACAAGGTCGACTTAAGTCGACATAAAGTCGACCTTGTTAAGTCAACTTACAGAGTCTACACTAGATTCTGAAGGTGACGGAGAGATGCGGCTCCCAGCCCCCCGGGGACTCCAGCTGAAGGGAGCCCAGTCCCCCCTTTCCCTGGGATCTGCGGGGGTCCCTTTCCCTGGGACTCGAGGGGGTCCCAGCAAGAAGGCAGCCATGGCTGCCCTTTCCCTGAGACCTGTGCAGGTCCTAGGGAGAAGGCAGCTGCTGCTGCCCTCTTGCCGGGACCCCGAGGCTTCCTAGCAAGAAGGGAGCATGGCTCCATTCTGCCGGGGAGCCACGGATCCTGGGGAGAAGGGAGCTGTGGCTTCCCTGTCCTGGGGAACCACAGCTCCCTTGTCCTCAGCCCTAGGTCGACTTAGGTTTTAGGTCAACTTAACAAATCGAATTAGCCATGAAGTCGACCTAAAGGGCGGTAGTTATTAAGTCGACTTAAGGAAGCCCTTAAGTTGACTTTAATGAAAGCCTGGTGTGGATGCGTGGTTCTCTAGGTGGACATAAGCATTCTTAAGTCGACCTAACTTTCAAGTGTAGACATATCCTAATAGACTTACAGTTGACACCAAAAGAGAAGTCATCCCAGTTGGAACACAGCTGAAGTCACTGGGAGTTAGTAAGAACTTACCCCCACCTCTTCATAACCAAGCTATAAAATGTCAAATCCTACATACAGCCCATCATAACTAATGCTACAGATGCATCTGCCAAAAGGCTTCAAATAATAATTGAAGAACTTCACAGTCTGTTCACAAAAACATTGGCATCATCGGAAGCAAAAATGAATTAATTTCTATTTATAGATTTCCCCATTTCTATTTTCTATCTTCTTATATTAAAACACTTAGGGTAAAATCCTGGCTTTACTAAAGTTAATGACAAAACCCTAATTGTAGCCAAGATTTCACCCACACTGATGGTTCATGGTTAAGTTGGTGACAGCTGCACACACATGTCAATCCACAGATGCACTGAATTAAGTGAGCCTTTGTATGACATAAAAATCTAATCAAGATTGGCTTAGACAACACAAAAACAAACCCTCAACAACAACAAAGCATGTAATTCTCACTTAAGGAGTTCAGTTTTAATGGGATACGATCAAAGGAATCTCAGTTAACAGAGTAAAAGAAATCTACTCAAACGAGAGACGCTCAGGGGATAAGATGCTGATTTCTTTTTTCAGGCAATTGAAAATGACAATGAAAATTCACTATCAAGAGTTCCTGTGTGTAATGAGTATTGAAGGGCCAGTATATAGCACTTGATGTTCCTAAAATTTGTTGTACAAGGTTTCTTTCTTATAACAATTTTGCTGAGGTTTTTTTGTACAGTAGGAAGAAGTTATAACATGCCTCCTGCTGCAGATTTCTATGTCTTCATATCCAAATTCATAAATATTAAGGCCAGAAGGGACCTTGATCATTTAAAAGGATAAATTACTCCTTAAACACTAGTCTGCAATGCGTGGAAAAAAACCCCTGTTTTCAGGCAGGTCTATATTGCCTGACCTTTTTGGCGGCATTCAAATGGAGATACGCAAATTACTTAAAATAACTTCAATCACAACATTAAAAAACCAATAGAAGAACACTTCAATCTCTCTGCTTACTTCATTAATGATTTGTTAATAGCTGTGCTCAAAAAATGAATAAGAAATCGAAGCTTCAAAGAGAAACTGCAGAACTGGAATTCATATGTAGATTTGACTCCATAGCCTCAGGGTTAAACAGGGACTACAACTTTTTTTCTCATTACAACAGATGATTTGACCTCACCTTCTTCTATATGCTGTTCCCCAGTGTTTGAGTCTGAACATCTGCTTTGATTTGCTGTTACAGCCTGACCTGATCCTATGTCTTACACTTCCCTGCATTTATTTTCCTCCCATTCTGTAAGTTCCCTATCTTCAAAGTGTCTGACGAAGTAGGATTTTCTCCCATGAAAGCTCATGCAATAAATAAATTCGTTAGTCTTTAAAAGTGCCACAGGACTCCTTGTTTGTTTTGATGAACTAGACTAACACGACTACCCCTTTGGAACTTAAAATAACTTGCATATCTTCATTCAAATCCTCTACTCCCAGCAAATCTACTGTGCTGGTTCAAAGGGAGGCCCCCTCCCTTCCAACCAGCACTACCCAGTTGCTGGGGTGGCATTGCAGGATTGAACTTTCTGATTGCCTGAGTGGGTATGTGCAGACCCAGGCAGCCAATCAGGAAGTTTGAAGTGACAACAGTAAATGTGCTGCTGTCAGTGAAGACAAGCCCTTCAGTTCAGGAGACATATGCTGGAGGTCCCATGGAGTCAGTAGCAGATCATCAGAGCTTCTCAAATTTAGCTATGATTATTTTCTAACTGAAAAGATATTGAACCCAGCATGATCCAATTATTTTGGACCTCATTGTGAAGGATAAAGATTAATTCTTCACTGAACTGGAAGTGGGTGGGGTCACTTATAGTTCAGTAATCATGACCTGATTACATTTAATATGAGCAGAGGACAGTCCCAACCAGTCATGTACATATGTGGTGCTTTGAAAGGGCTCATTTCCCAAAGCTGTGAAAAATTACGAGTGAAATGGACTGGGATGAAAAATTTAGACAGAGATGTGAACGAAAATTAGACGTTATTTCAGAAGTCTATTAGATGGCCAAAAAGCCATGGTTCTACAATCAAGAAAGAACAACTTTGACTAAAAGCTTATCCTGGTTCAGTGACAAAGTGAAGGCAGCAGTTAGAAATTTAAAAAAGCAATATATTAACACATGGAAAAGGGGACAAATATAGAGCAGTCCACATAAATTTGAAGTTTTGAAGTGCAGAAAATTGTTAAAGCATACTAAAGACATCAGGGAAAAATCCTTGGGAACAGAGTTGGGGGCAATTCTGATCTCTTTTTAAAACACTAGCCCAGATGTATTGGGCTCAGTTCTCCTCTCGTCTTGCACCTTTGTTTCTATTGCTATAAATGAAAAAAATGAGTGCAAAATAGAGAAGACCATATTAGGTCTGATTTCTTCATTCATTTACACCACTGGTAGCATGTGCATTTACCTTCCACTGTCATAAAATACTACTGCTTTTTTATTCCCTCTTCAATAAATATTTTTTAGCTTTTTTCCTACCACTACCCAGGAATTCCCAATTACCATCTCAAAATGTATCTGTAGAAGCTATTCCTATAAAATGTCTAGTGACTATTTTCATCACTGCCCTCTACTGGCTGGAACCAGAACTGCTGAACTATATGTCAGAGCCCAATGCTGCTCTCAGCAAAAGGGATTTCATCTGCAGCAGAGCTGATACTGGGACCTGTGTGGGCAGAAGAGAACCCAAATCTTACCCCTATTGTCAATATGAAGTTCCAAGTAGCCGTAGTGTTTACCACAGAGACAACTCTAAAGCGCCTAGATATCATAGTTTGGTTTCTACACATTAAAAATGCATAAACCGAGATATTTCTGTGATCGTAACACACTGGAGAAGGGAAAGATGCTTCCTCTATTCATTTCTCTCTTTTGCCTTGCTCAGATCATTCCTCTCCAGCTGCAGTTTATTCCTGCCACTGTACCAGCAGGTCTTACACATGTGTTCTCTAATTTTAATGCTCACAAGAGGGTGTTGTCTTCTCATCGCTTTGTAAAGTATCCTGTAATCTTAATGCCTGGTGCTGTACAAGAACTAACATTAACAATTTCCCCGCTTAGGTTACAGTGTATGTTCCATCTTCTCCAGTGAAAGAAACCATGTACAAGTATGTGTTGGAGATATTCTGTTGCTGTATACGCGAGTGTAGAATCCATCCAGGAAATAGTCATTTCATGTCCAGTCACAAAAAAAGCTCTGCTCATCCAAAAAGGTTTTTGAAACAAGGGGTGAAAGGCAGGTTTGTTACAGCTCTGAACCCAGTCATGGCCCCATGTTGATCAACCAACTGTGGTGCCAATACAGCTAGCTTTGAATGCATGAATAGATCTTAATGTGAATTACAGCCTATTTCTGTTTGTAGTTGACTAGCTGCAGGCAAGTGCCTACAACTGAGTTTTAATACTAGACTGCCTCTTGCCAACTGGACTGTAAGCTATTTGGTTTTCATCTGAACTATGGAAGCCTTTATTTAGAGGAAAAGTGAGCGATTTTATGTGAGAAGCATATCCATCGTGGTCTGAGTAGCTTTCTTTTATGAGCAAGATTGATAGCTGGCCTGTTTTGAGGGCTTAACTACTCTTGAATGGTGAGCAGGGCTAGGGTAGTATTAATTCTCTCCCAGGATATGACAAAGTAAAACAAATGCTATACACTTAAGCTGAAGGCAATAGCTTGCAATCAAAATGCCATAAAAACGAACGACTGACAGTAATCACTGACATTCCCGGTCTTGAGACAATAGTGTGTGTCTGCTGTGTAATGGCATAAAGGATGCTCACATTTTGAAACAGACCTGTAGACTGTTCTCTGCACATGACTTACTGGATGGGTGTCTCCTGGTGTTGGTACTAGGGAATTGCTCTAGCAGCTGCCCCTTTCAGTGGTCAGTGCTTCATCTCTCCCATGGGTCTCTCTCTCTTCAGTCCGGCTGAGTCCCTTTATTCCCCCCTTCCAAGGTATAGTCTAGTTCTGGTCAGTCCACTTGTATCAGCGATGGCAATTGTCCATTTACCACTCACCCATGGCCTCTCTGCCTACTGGCAGCCGAGGGGGGAGGTGGATGGGACCCGGGACCACCCACTTCTCCGGGCCCTCCAGGGACCTTACATGCTCCACGAGTGCTGCCTCAGTCCCCTCACTCTTGTTCAACTTGTGCTTCAGCAGGTCCGCTGGGCCATATCCACCTTCCCAAGTACTTGTTGCCTCCATCTGTAGGCTGCACTCTCGTAGAAACCTGGCAGTGCAGTGAGCTGTCCGGGGTCTGTCTCCTACCCCAGCTGAGAGCTCACTCTTCCTACTCTCCCGTCAGTGGAGAACTACCTTGGGCAGAAGCAGCAGCCTAACCTTTATACTTGCTCCTGGGCTGTGATTGGCTGTGCAGTTGCCTACTCCTATTGGCTGTTCCCTGTTTCTGTGCTTTGAACTCCTTCTAAATCAAAGTGAGGCAACTGCCCTGCTACAAGACCACAAAGAGTTATTGCCTCAGGAAACAGAACATAAGGGATTGGTGTCATCTTCTTACCGTAACCTGACTGATTGTCAAATTCTACACAACAGAAGCAGCAGACTTGTGAATATAAAAATTAAATGAGAAAGACTTGACTCCAGATCCAATGTCCATGTAGGTCAACGTAAAGACTCCCATTAGCTTCAGAAGTTTTTAAATCAGTTCTTTAGTGAGTGTTTATGGTTCACTGAAGTCAAGAAGTCTCCCAGTAAGGAACATCTTAACAGCGGAGAGAAAAATTTACCCCTACCTACAAGGGCCTGTCTCATTTCTAGCACGTGGATGACGGCAATAAAAATATCACACACTACGCAGACGTTGACCTTAATGTTGTAGCTTCTCATGCAGTGGTTGTCATTAAAAAGACAGAATTCCCCAGCAGTTACACAGAGCAGTGAGAAAACATCATGTTTTTTTCCCTATTCTCAGTGTAGCAAAAGAATGAAGTGATTGAGATCTCTTAGCTAATGTGAGCTTTTAAAATGGCAACTATGGCATTTACAATAAGAAATACCAGGGCAAATTGAAAGCGTGTAGTAAATGCATGTCTGGTTTTAGCCATGATTCCATGCATTCCAGGGCTGTGACATAACGAATAGAAAAAATCATGTAAATTCTAGGAACCACCACAGATCATTGAAGACAACACCCAAGAAGACCTTTTTTAATTGAACAATGGTAACGTAACCCTTTTGTCAAGTGCTTCTGATAGAAATAAAGTCCAGGTTGATAGGACACAGTGCTAGTTCTTTATAAATCTTCTTAAGGGTGCTTTCTAACCAGCTAAATTGTCTAAAGATGTGAGGTAGCTCACATTGGCTATGTCTACACTGGCAAGTTAGTTCGAATTAAGGAGGCTTAACTCGAACTAACTAAAGCCATGGCTACACTAGGCTTTAGTTAGTTCAAATTAAGGGCTTCCTTAATTCGAACTAATAAGTTTGAATAGGGTATTCGAACTAAAGGGTTCATTCGAACTAACTAGTTCAAATTAACCAATGTGGCCATGTTAATTCGAACTAATTTCTTAGTTCGAATGAACCGGCCATTGAAATGAATGGGGATCGCTAATTTGAACTAAGCAAGTGCTTGCTTAGTTCGAACTAATGTTCCAGTGTGGCCATGCCAGTTCGAATTAAGATAATTCAAACTAACTAAAATTAGTTCGAATTAGTTACTTCGAACTAACTAATTCAAACTAATTTTAGCAAGTGTGGACATAACCAATATGCTTTAGGGAAATGAAATTATAAAATCCAGTATTGGTGCTTCCTATCTTAAGGAATGATGGGCACTGAAAGCCGGATCCTGAGCTGCCATAAAGCTGCAGGAGTTCCACTCACTTTGAGCAAGCAGTGCTTTACACAAGGATCTGATCCCTGAGTTAATTATGGTGCGGGAATGAAATCAGACAATGATAGCTCAATAAATAATTGACAAATCCCAAGAAAAGTAGGGTGATTAAAAATACCCCATACAAGGCAAACAATAGAAGACAGTCTACATATAGACATGTATGCACAGAGCAAAAGAGATGTAGGCATACAGTAAAAGATGTATTTAATAGGGAACAGCACAGTCTCAGTCCAAGTAGATGCTAAGGATGTCTGCATCTGAAACTTTGTACCCTCATCCCACTGGTTCTCCCCTCAATTATCTCTAACTTAGAAACAGGAAAGAAGTACTCACAGATATTGTGTTCTGGTTAGGATCTAGTCTGTGATGGTAGTACAAAAGATGATTTTTCTAGTGGGAAGGAGTCTTTGCATATTGTTCAGGGACAGGGATCTAGACTAGAAAGGCATGCATTGCTTCCAGGGTAGATATGCATGCTACCAAATATTTGACTTGTAATCACTGACTTGTGAATTACCATGGGCCTGATCTGAAGTTAACTGAACTAAACTGGAGAGCTTTTCCACTGCATTCAGTGGGTTTTAGATTAGGCCCACAGTGAGATATTCATCCATTAAATCCGCTATCAAAGAGCAAACATAACATTATTTCTTTCTTCAAAATGTAGGTTGTGCAGCTATCAGTTCTGTCTCTAGAAAGGGCAGTTGTTATGTGACCATCTGGTTGATCACACGAAGTGGGAGGGCATATCACATACCTCCATCAAAGTCTGGGCCTCAGCTGTTATGTTCACATCTGGATTTGGTTCCATAATTAAACTTCCCAAAGTTTGGGCATGTTGTGACTGTATGCCTCTGTTTAGTCCATGAGAGAGAGAAAGCTGAAAAGAGTTCAGTTTAGATGTGAGCTCTTCGGAGCTACTTTAGAAAAGTCATTCCTCTTCCAACCCAGATCTGCTACACACAGCCTCAAAGAGTCAGACAATGTGGAGCTTGGGTTTGAATCTGGATTGTTCAGGGGTTTAGAACCAGTGTCCCACTTCTGGCCCAACATTGCTATTCACATCCTTAGAGATGACGGCAGATGAAGAAACAAGAGTTCAAACAAGTTCCCTTGTAAATGCAGTGAATATACTGATGAAAGATTTATTAATGTTGTACACGGCAGGCTGTTCTCATGTTAACAGATCCTTCTGCTTTCAGAGCTCTCTCTTGTTTAGTAGGTCATTAAAAGAAAACTGCACTTTAATAAGAAGGGATTTTTAACCCAATAGAAGTGGAGACAGTCATAATTCTTTTTAACTGCCTTGGATACCAATATAGAAAGAATAAATATCAAATAGGAGACACTTTCCTTTCTTTTGCCACACTGATGGTGTAGCTTAGGATGTGCAGATCAGCTTGAGAACGAGGCAGGGCTCTCTCTAGGGTTCTCCTCTATGTTATCAAATTGGCCCTCCTCCTGGGAGATGTCAAATAAAACAGCTCTCTCTGGAGAGAAACAACACCTTGTTGGCAGCTATGTTACTGAAACATCATGAAGTATCTCTAAAAAATGGGTTTGAGGCAACTCATTGATATCTGTGCAAACACAGTTACCTAGGGATTGATTCTGCCACATTTACTCACCCCGTGTAATATTTTTTCCTGGGGTAGACTCATTAAAAATGAGAATTATTAATGGAATAAGATACGACTCGCTGTGAGTAAGGCAATCACAGTCTGGAACCATAATAAAAATGTATCTCAAATCATGTAGCAGATCTTTGTTGTTTTCTTCTAAGTGGGCCAATTGGCTGCTCCTCTGAGCTGTTAATTATAGCATCCCCTGTCAGCAGATGCAGCTTGTTCAAGTTACAGGGCTGGAGTTCAACTCTTCATATATATTTTCCAATCTCCTGGAATGCAAATGACTGTAATTGCTTAGCATTTATTAATGGGAATTACTGTAGAGAGCCCTGTGTGGGATGCACTTTGCAGGGAGGAAAATCCAGTGAGATCCACATCATGGAGTTTTTCCATGGTCAGCCTACCGATGAGCAGCAGATTTTGTTAAGCAAGCAGCCATTCATTTCCCCAACACTGTAGTTTTGGCGGGGTCTGGGGGAAGCACAGTATCACCTGCACAGAGGCCATGAGTCCTTCTGATCCCCTACTTCCCTTCATCTTCCTGGCAACAAGGGTATGATGGAATCACATTGTCCCCATTTCCCTGTTGGGAAATGGCACCAAGATGGAGGGACCATGATACAGACTCTGTTTCAGAGTAACAAATGCAGGTGCTGGCAGAAGCAAATCCTTCTTGACCCAGCTCCTAGCCTACTGCTTCCTGATCAGAACATCCCAGAGCCATGGAGGATTATCTGGGGCAGAAAGAGCCAGTTCAGTAGAAGCTTCACTTGGGAGGGAGATTATGTGTGCCCAGAGGGGCCCCCTAGGTTCCTAGACCCTGAGAAATGTTCCCATTTAATTACAAAACTGGTAGATATGTGCATTTGTAACAAAGTATAACTCGCCTCAATAAAAGTCCTGGACTAGAACATCCCAAACCCTGGACGCGATGGCCCTCTTGTTGGGCAGGCTTAAATCATGAGCTAGGACTGAAATCTGAGGTTTAGAATAACTAAGTAGCACTGGACAGACCTATTTCCAGGCTTGGAAAAGGCTTTGTCCATTGGGCTCTTTGGCTATGTCTACACTGGCAAGTTAGTTCGAATTAAGGAAGCTTAATTCGAACTAATTTAAGCCATGGCTACACTAGTCTTTCATTAGTTCGAATTAAGGGCTTCCTTAATTCAAACTAATAAATTCGCTTATACTTTTCAAACTAACGGTTAATTCGAACTAGTTAGTTTGGATTAGCCCAATGTGGCCATGTTAGTTCGAACTAAGCGCTTAGTTCGAACTAACTGGCACATTGAGCTCAATGCAGTTGACTAATTCGAACCAACTTTGGTAAGTGTAGACATAGTCTGAGTGCAATCCCTCCATTTAAAAATTTTTTTTTTAATGCCATTCTATCTGAGTGCCTGAACAGGAACGGGATGCTAAGAGGCTATGGATGAAATGCTACAGGCTAGCATTCTGCTTTTCTTGAATGTCATGGTTGCAAGAGAGGCTTCAGCTTTTCATTAAAGAGATTTTTAAAACAATAGAGAACATTCAAGCGAAAATTTGAGAATGGAGTCTACAAAATAGTGACAACTAGTGAAAGATTCCAGATCACAGGATCTGGTTCCCCTGTGGAATGTCAGTCACCCGGACATCTGCTGGGAGAGCAAGAGAGCAGAGCACAAACAATCCAGAAAGGTTTTGGAGACATTATGGACAACTTCCTGGTACAAGTGCTGGAGGAACTAACCAGCGGTTAAAGTATAATTTGACGGGCCCTGGAACCCTCCTAATCTTCGGGCCCCCTTCCCGTATTGTCTGGACCCCCTTCATGCATGTGTGGGCCCCAGTCCAGGTAGGCATTTGCAACCACTTCTCAGCACCACATGCATCGGTTATCACTCCAAAAAAAATTTATAATTTTATATGGTGTTTATATCTATAGCAATTATTGTCACAAACTAGCAAACACTGCATAACACAATAAGTATTGTGATTAACAACAGTGGGATGTAGGACCTGCCAGCAGCTAGGGCAGGCTGGAACATGCGTTCCACCGGATTTTTCTATTTTTAGGGGCCCCGGAACTCTGGACCCTCAAATTTGGGGGCCCTGGAACTGTGTTCCGGTGCGTTTCCTCTTACTTTAACCCCTGGAACTAACTAGGGGCCGAGCTCCTCTTGACCTGCTCTTCACAAACAGGGAAGAATTGGTAGGCAAATAGAAATGCGTGGCAACCTGGGCAGCATTGGTCATGAGATGCTCAAGTTTTGGATCCTGACAAAAAGGAAGAAAGGAGAAAAGCAGGGCATGGACTCTGGACTTCAGAAAAGCAGACTTTGACTCCCTCAGGGAACTTATGGGCAAGATCCCCTGGGAGGCTAATATGAGGGGGAAAGGTGTCCAAGAAAGGAGTCACTGTGACTTATGAGGAGAGGCTGAGGGAACTAGACTTGGCTTGTCTGCAGAAGAGAAGAATGAGGGGTGGATTTGGTAGCAGCCTTTAACTACCCGAAGGCGTTACAGGGAGGTGGGAGCTAGGCTGTTCTAAGTGGTAGTTAGAAGACAGAACAAGAAGCAATGGTCTCAAGCTGCAGTGCAGGATGTCTAGGTTGGTTGTAAGGGAAAGCTTTTTCACAAGGAGGGTGGTGAAGCACTGGAAGGGGTTACTTAGAAAGGTAGTGAAATCTCCATCCTTAGAGGTTTCTAAGGTGCAGATTGATAAGTCCCTGATTTGAATGATTTAGTTGGGGTTGGTCCTGCTTTGATTAGGGGATTGAACTAGTGGACCTCCTGAGTTCACTTTCAACCCTAATCCTCTAGGAGTCTATGGAAATAAACATCAGAAAATAGCAATAGACATGATTCTTTCAGGAGGCCATTTTCTTTCCTGCCCTCTCAAAAAAAAAGAATGTTCTAAAATGGAAATTTTAAGTGGTAAGAAAATTGGTTCAAAAATGTCATCATCATGGCTTCTTATGAGATAGAGTGACTCACTATCTGATGTTAGTTAACTTAGCTGCTACTACTTTAATGTTCCATTTATAGAACAAGAAATAAATGATAGAAAAACCTATTATGTGAACCAAGAATTATTTCTTCTCTCCCTTCCCCCCACAGTGTAGGTGAGAGGTGCTGGATTATGAACTCTAGATTTAAATGCTCCACCCACAGACAATGACAATACCATCAATATGTCTCAACCTTTTTCTTGAAGGACCACCTGCAGATGTGAAAGGGGGGATCAGTCTCAATAGCCCCCCTCAGTCTTTAGCCTCTCTACTCAGTTTGTCCATAGTGGGGAATGCAATGTCACTAAGCCAAGTTCACGGTTTTCCTGTGGAATTGAACTACTTGTGAATGCAGTATTTTTGAGCAATCATGGGTGGTGGTATTTTGAGCTAGTTTGATTATAGTCTGCTACATTTTGGCTGATTAAATTTAAGTTGATGAAAAAATAGTTACAATTAAAATAACAGGGTACACATACATGAAGGTCTTGGTGGTGGTACCAGACATGGTTTGAATTAAAAATGCACTATGCACCAAAATGTAGCATTGATTTTTTTCTCCTAACTCCCTGTAAGATTTGTATATAGCATTACATGGGGTAACATCCTGAGAAGCTTGTTAGGTGGGCGTGTCAAAATGGTGACAGTGTAAGTATTATTATTTTCTACCTAGTCAGCCATGCAACAAAGATTGCAGAACTTGAATTTATATGCAGATTTGACTCAATTGTCTTGGGGTTAAACAGAGGCTATGGATTTTTCTCTCATTACAACAGGTGATTTGATCTCACCTTCCTCTATGTGCTGTTCCCCAGTGTTTGAATCCTAACACCTATTTTGATTTGCTGTTACAGCCTGACCTGATCCTATGTCATACACTCCCCTGCATTTAATTTCCTCCCATTCTGTAAGTTTCCCATCTTCAAAGCACCTGATGAAGTGGGATTTTCTTCCACGAAAGCTCATGCGATAAATAAATCTGTTAGTCTTTAAAAGCGCAACAGGACTCTGTTGTTTTTCAACAAAGACTGAGAATGAGATATCCATTTTTAAGAGATTAAGGAGTGCACACAAGGGCAGATGAAAGTTGCATGTAAGTACTGCAAATGTGAATTATAAGCACGTCAGAGCGATCTTGTTGCACACAGCAGAATGGATAAGCACATCAAACTACTGCTTAGTTTTCAAATTCAAAGATACCGTTTGATTCTGGAATCAAGCTACTGCACATTGAGAGTTCAGTGAAAACTGATGAGCTTAAACTCACTGCTTGTCACTCAAGTGTTCTCAGCATTGACCATTTTGGACTTAGTGTAGCTCAGCTGCGTAATAAGCACATATATTTGCACTGGACAAAATGCACAGCACTGGTAAAAAGTATTTTTGGCACTATGATGCAGTGCGAATTTATGATAGAGCTAAAAGATGTGTCATATTCACTTTTGATTGATGAAACTACTGACACAACATCCAAACAAATAATTGTGTATGTTTCTGAGGTACGATAGTGAGACACAGAAATGAATTTTGTCAACATTTGGTGGCATGATCACACGTCTCTGCAGAAATGCTAAATGCATCACCCGATGTTTGCTGACATTTCTTAAAGAGAACAATATGTAGATTAGTAATTGCATTGGTCTAGCTACTGACAGCTGAAACACAATGTGTGGCAAAAATAACTGTGGTATCCAGGCCTGGTGATCTTCCTCCAAACTTTGTGTTTATCAAGTGTGTGTGTCATTCTTTGCAACTCTGTTCATCAAAAGCAATTAGACTGCTCCCTCAAAATATTGATTCCTGTGATTTCACAAACATGCAGTTGGTTTTATCACAGCACTCTGAGTCAGAAATCGTACGGTGAACTCTATGCTACTATTAACATTGGCGAGATGCCACCAAAGATACTGGAGCTTTCTGACACAAGATGGGTTTCCATTAGTCCCTGAGTGAACAGGATTCTCGATCAATTCAACAAACTGAAGCTAAACTTTCAGATCGCCAAACACAAAGAAAGAAACTACTACACTGAACTTTATCATATGTACAGTGAAGCAGTGAACAAAATTCAGCTAATTTTTCTATGTCCAAGCTTTCAGGAAACTGTAACCAGGGTGATTTTTATGATGTAGACTTAGATGAACAATACATTTTATGCAGGCCAAATAAGAATAACCCTTGTCTTTACTATTACCTTGTCCTCCTACCCCTCCTAATTCCTACTTGTCAGTTTCATTCATATGTTGCTTATCATCTCAAGTTGCACTAGGGGAGGTCTAGGTTAGATATTAAGGAAAACGTTTTCATTAGGAGGGAGGTGAAGCACTGGAATGGTGGTGGAGTCTCCTTCCTTAGAGGTTTTTAAGATCCCGCTTGACAAAGCCATGGTAGGGATGATTTAGGTGGGCTTGGTTGTGCTTTGAACAGGGGGTTGGACTAGATGACATCCTGAATCTTGTATGAGTCTATGTAATGCCTAAATCCTAGATTTACTCCTAGCTAGCTTATATTCATTTGTTCTTGTGCCAATATTGTCCTTTGGCTAAATAACTCCCTCCCCCCTCATTTAAATTGTAAACTTATTTATAGAGAGAAATCATATCTCCTCTTAGCCCTTGTTAAGCTAGGCTAAGTAAACCAAGTTTATTTAGACCTTAAGTGTTAAGGCTGATGAATATTTATTATTAATATGAAGGGGGAAGAGACTACTTTTAATGATTATTTAAATTATAAACTCTTTGAGAAAGGGACAGCCTTTTGGGTTTTTATTTATACAGAGCCTAGATCAGTGAGGTTCTGGGTCACAACTAGGGTTCCTATCTGCTACACAATAATAAAAGCAATAATAAGAGTTAGGCCTTGTAGAGAAGGGCTGTGGCCACCCTCGGAGCCGGGGCCTGAGGAAGGGCCTGGACGCCCCCCCCGGACAAACCTGGGAACTGCAGGGCTCCAGCCCAGGAAACAGAAGGGCGGAGCCCAGAAAGGAAGGGGAAGTATAAAGGCCCAGCTGGCCAGCTCAGTAGGGGGAAAGCTGCTGAAGGGGAAGGACGTGGCTCCTCTCCGGCGGCGAACCGGAGAGAACCAGGCCCCTACCAGCAGGCCAGCCCGGGCCACTCCGGCCATTCAGCCAGAGGGCCTACCAAGTTTACCAGGGCCCCGTGACTGTGAAGGGATCCCCGAGGTAAAGGCAGGAGATCGATCCCGGGGTCATCGGGCCCCAGAGGCAGAGACGCACCCTGCCGAGGACCCGGAGGAACTGCTGCAGCCCTGCGACCTCGAGGAGCTACCCTCGGCCGAGGACCTTAGTCCACCAGAGGACCCACCAGCGGCGCTTGGGCCCTACGACCTCGAGGAACTGCCTTCAGTGGAGGAGACTGAGGACCTCCCCGACCTCCCTATGGACCTGGATGGCCTGGTGGGGATTCCCCTAGCTATCTACCCCGGAGACCGGGAGGACGACCCAGTGGACCCAGGTACCCCAAACCCAGTGAAGGGAGGAAGAAGCCCAGGGGCAGTTGGCTACCGCCTAGTGAGTGGCGGAGCCACCCAGGGTCAGCGCGTTTTGGCCGGAGCCCCGCTGACCACAGTGGCAGACGCCTCTGCCACTGAATAGGGCCCTGGGTTGGGATGCAGTGGAGTGGGTGGGCCTGCGTCCCCCTCCCTCACCCCTTTTCCCTAGCCACCCGTAACATTCGAACCTCAGCAACCCCATACCGAGGTTTGTGTGTTGTGCCTCACCCTGCGTAAGGGCCGGAGGCAACAGACTCTGCCTTCTGCCTGCTCCGCCCGGCCTGCGGGGCCGGGGGCAACTGACTCTGTGTTTTACCTGCTCCGCCCTGCCAGAGGGGCCGGGGCCAGTTGACTCCGTGTCAAAAAGGGTGCCCCACCACTGCTAATTCCCCTGAGACACCTAAAGGGGGAGCCCTCCACGCCTGCCCGGGATGCCTACAGGCCTCCAAAGTGAAGTTAAAAGCAAAATTCACTTTGATGGTGCAGGTTCAGATCCTAGTTTTCCTATGCCAAGAAGACAGTTGTCTGGACAAAGTGACTCACAGGATATGTCTAAACTGCAATGACAAACCTGTGACTGGCCTGCACCATCTGACTCAGGCTCATGGGAGTCCAACTTGAGCCCAAAACATCTATACCCCAATTAAACAGCCCCTTAGCCCAAGCTCCGTAAGCTCATGTCAGATGGCACAGGCCAGCCAGGGGCTATTCATTGCAGCGTAGACATACCAACAGATCCCAGGTCAGTTGATTCAAGCGTGGGTTGCAGGACTAAAAATAAAAGAGTAGATGGTTGGCCTGGAACACAGGCACCAAGACTCTCCTTCCTCTCTGGGTTTCAGAGCCCAGCTTCTGCTCCTTTTAGCCCCACAACTCCAGCTCCATGTCCCCAAGCCAAATGACCCAGGTTCTGAGACAGAGCAAAAAGGGATTTTCCTTGCACTCCTTAATATCATACATACACTTGAGACTAGTAACTGTTGGGAAGGAGTGGACTCTTTCTTCCTCCACTTGGGAACCATGACTAGCGTAATGGATTGGACTTTTTCCCTCAGCCTACTATATATCATTGCAAGCAATGCCTCCAAGACACTAATAAAGAGAAAACTCAATAGCATTGGCATGATAAAGTGAAAACTATTAATAAGAAAAGGGAGACCATCATGCTCATTACATTCCAGTGCAGGAGAAAGAGCACCGTATATGTTAGTGAGGTTGGGGAAATTATATTACAAGGCCAATCAATTTCTGGGCTGAGGTTTTTTTTTTGTTTGTGAGTAATTAGAATAAATAACACTGACTGTATTTAAATATTGTGGATACTAAGGAAAGTAGAGTAGATGATGGCAAGCATATGGATCATTTAATTTATTTGCCAATTACAGCTGACACACTGGGTATAGAAATCTTCACGTCATCTATTATTTTTATGGTCTGTTTTACAGCTGTGTTTATTATTATAATAAATAAAGACATTATCTCATTAGGCTGGTATTGCAAAAGACTTCTAAGTAACAAACAGTGTAGAGTCCCTTTCCCTCACCACCACTGCATGTGACAACAAAGGGAGAATTTTTAAAATGTTCAGTGAGGACAAGGCCAATCTGTTTGGGATATAAAAGCCTCGAGATGTCCAGTAAACACGACAATATGCAGTCCGAGAGGATAAATATAATACTTTCCAGCCAGGTTAACTTGCAAACTTGTTTACTATTCTAAAATCTCCCTTGGAAAATGTGAATTTCTCTCTCTCTGCAATAAATATACACTGCAAACAAACATCGAGGGATACAGATCAGGCAGTAAAGTTTATTGTGTTTTAAATACCAAGCTATCCCATCAATTAGCAGTTTGATGGGGGAAGACAGCAACTAACTGGTACTGTATTTAAGTTAAAAAATGATATTTACATGCATAGTCAGGTAGATTTACTGCATTTGTGGCATAAACAATCTGCTCCTTCTTTAATATATGTTGCACGGAATCACATAATTAGACCTGAGAAAAGAACTAACTGACAGATTTGGATGGGTCCAACCTGCAGTGGCAAACTGAACTTGGGTTTGCTCGGTGGTTGTTTTTTTGACCTCCAAAAATCTAGGCTAGATAGATGGAACTAAGCAGATTTGGACTAAATTCAAGATCTGACCCTAAATCATTGGGATTGCAAAGAAAATCTTCAAAAGGTGATCCTAGCATAAACTGCTGCTGAGACACCTGGCTGAGTCTGAACCAGTAGGTTTCAGGAGTGTGAACTGACCTCCTTCAGTTCAAAGCAAATGAATCCTTAGGATCCCAACTGAAAAAGCCAAACGTTCACCCTGCTGATCCAAACCTACAAAACCCACCAATCCTATTTTGACAATCCTGGCAACCCACTGCCATACCAAATAGGTTGAATATGGTTTATGGGTGGGAAAAGGTTGTGAGAGGTTAATTCAGTGTTAAATATAGGGGAATAATCACTTCCCTGAACTGCTGGGAATGCTCCTATTAAGAAAGGCCAATCTGCCACTAGCCTTCTTGGCAATAAGGGTACATTGTTGACTCATATCCAGCTTCATGACCCATTGTGAATGCTAGCTTGTTTGCTCCTGTGCTCGGCTGAGTTCAATTTGGAAAAAAAACAACTCCAAAACAAAACCCCGAAGTGCTGGGGCAGTCATCACGTCCTCCAGGAAGTTATTTTGATCTCTTACTATAGATTCTCACTGTTAGAAAAGAGATTCTGACTCAACCTAAATATTCCTTTCCTCTCTTTGTCTTAGTTGGCCATCACCTTTGTCCCATGCGACATAACTGCTCTCTTCCTTTTTGGTTAAACTTAAATAGAGGAGAACATTGGTTAGTGCAGACAACTCCCTTGCTGGCTGTGAAGGCAGTAGTTATACAAGCAAATCAATTCAATTTGGAAAAAAGAAAAGAAAAAGAGTGGATATTCAATGCTAAAATTGAGAAAAAAACCATTTGAAGGGCTAGAAGCAGAGAATGAAGCTTGAACACTGCATCTGTCATGACTACGCTTTGCAGTTTTCATTTATGCATAATTTTATTTGGGCTGCTATTACAACGTATAATACCAACTCACACACAATAATTGTCCTGCACTTTTGAAATGAAATTGATGAAAATATGTGCTTGGGAGCCCTTGAGGTATGACTATATTACATCATTATTATTAGGGCAGCTCCCTTGCCAATTTGGAGACTTGAGAAAAGTAATTCTGATCCATTTGTGCAGAGGAATTGAAACCAAGGCTGTCTAGTCTGTGTTTGAAAGAAACTAACAACTGGGGAGGGTTGCAGGCAAGGGATGCAATAGATAATCAGGGCTATCAGATGCAGACCCTGAATTGGCTGCCCCTGGCTAGGACCTTCCAGAAAAGTTGGCTGCTGGGCCCAGGCAGGGACAGTTTCTCGTGGGAGTGAGTTGACTGCCAGGAGTTGGGTTGCAGCAGCTGGATGAGAAGTAGCCCAGGAATTGCTCCTCACAGTGGAAGAAGACAAGGCATTTTGCCTCTCTCCGCTAGAAAGCTTGAGATAAATCAAGAACACCTAGCTGCACAAAGGTGTGACTGAGTTCCAAGACTCCTCGTGTGCCTGTGAGGACTGCCCAATGGCTGATCCTTCCGGATGCCCCTTCCAACAGGAGATGGACTGCCCAGAATTCACACCACTAGGGGGGCTCATTCCACTGGAAAGGGCGAGCTCTCAGCTCCCCAGTGGACAGATTCCAAAGGAGTAGCCGTGTTAGTCTATTGTAGAAAGACAACAGAGTCCAGTGGCACTTTTAAAGACTAACAGATTTATTTATCGCATGAGCTTTCGTGGGAGAAAATCCCACTTTGTCAGACGCTTTGAAGACCTAAATAATACAAGACCTTCAAAGCGTCTGACGAAGTGGGATTTTCTCCCACGAAAGCTCATGCGATAAATAAATCTGTTAGTCTTTAAAAGTGCCACAGGACTCTGTTGTCTCCCCAGTGGAGGATGCCAGTCTTTATTTGGTGTTTAATTAATAATTAAATGGATTAATTAATAACTAATTAAATTTAATTAGTTAAACATTGCTGGTTGATCAATTAGCAATTCATGTAACTGCTAAACCAGATTCCTTTCCTTTTCTGGTGGGTCAGGTGTCATCCCTGGTTCCTGCCCTTTTATCCTTTTATTTTACCACTGGTATTTCCTGGAATAAAAACTTTCCAGTCACTTTATAATTGGTCTTAGATTCCCTGCATTTATAATGTGAAATGTCCCAGAATTTCATAGGAATTGTCTATTAATTTGTGCTCCAGGCTACTAGCGGCAGATGCTGAGCACCGCACCCCTCCCCTCCCCCACAAACTAGTGGAAGGAAGAGCTTGCCCACATTCTGCACTTGCCTGTTGGTCCACTATCCCAGCCCTTAAGTTTGCAGCTGTTTTGCTTCCATCTTCTCAGCTGGAGGCTATAACGAGTGGAAGCCTCAGTTTGGAAGTTGTTGAAAAAAATGATTGGAAACTTTGCATAATATCTGGTTCCAAGGTGCAATCAGCGGGACATCCAGAGACCACCCACTGAGTGAAGATGAAGACACAGGTCAAATTTTGGGCCCAGGATTCTGCATGACTAAAGGCCAGACCCTGGTTTGTAGCAGCAAACACTTTGCTAGATGCTCTCCAAGGAGGGTTCAGCTCCATTCTCACCTGCAGATACAAAATCAACACTCATTCATTCTAGTCTCATGATGAACTTGCTCTGATTGCATGTGGCCCATCACATTGCATGGCGTAAAATATGATGGAGAATGGGTGGAGAACACCAAGTATATGTCATCTGTGACCAAAGCCAGACATTAACTCGCATTGCTGCACCAATCTTGTGCCTAAACATCCTGGACCGTCCCCTAATTCCTACTTCCTGGGGATTATTCTGTGCCTTGCCTTTAATTCACCTCTATTGATTTTGTTGCAAATCAGTGTGCAGCATTTCTCTATATAGGTCTTCTCCCCACCTCTTATTTTACTGGTTGCTGCTGGCATGGAGCTTCTGTGCTATAAAAGTTGCCAAGTATAGCAACATGCCGCTTCCTATTTACTTGAAAAGATGTGGGTGAGGATTTGGTGGTTCTTTGAATCAATATGTTTATCTGCTCCTGTTTCCACAGGCTTTTAGAGAATTTCAGGCTCAGAACGAAGCTGACGTCTCCACTAATGTGCGGGGAGGCAATAGAAGGCTATTGCTACAGTGCAGATGTTTGTTTTTCCTGATCAGAGAGGACAGGGTCAGCACTCTAATTTCGTACGACAGAAGCAAAAAAAAGCAGCTCCACTCTGTACCTACAGTAAAATTGTACAGCCATCAAGAACATGCTGCTAAAACACTGCTTATGCTCTGTGTGGAGATGATCCCCTCCATATAAAAATCCTCTAACACAGAGGAGAGCTGGCTGGGACAACATCAGACCATGTCCTCACTTAAGTCACATGACCTTTGGTCAGGGTTCCAAATGCAAATACTGTCATCACATGATAGGGATCAGTAACCATCATAATCAGTGGTTGGTGCACCAACACTCACAAGCTTTGAAAGAATCTGAACCATATTTCATAGATGACCCCTTTGTCTCTAATAAATGTCACATTGAGATCCTGAATCCAGAGAGATAGCATGGTGATGGGTGTGATATAAAGCCAGTATAAAAATCAATTCCACAAAAATACAGGATCTAAAATTTGCATTTCAGGACTGTCAGAAGTTGCATGTGATTGAAATAAATAGGCTTTACGGTAAATAATTTCACATCTTTGATACCCAAAATTTGCTAATGCATGACAGAGTGTGATGGACACACCAACCAACACCAATGTCTGGAAGGGCCATGAGATCTGCCATGTGCAAAATGCTACTGACCCATCTTCCAGGACAACCAATTTCATCTTAGATAGTTGCTGCTGAAGGCTATGTCTACACTTACTAAAATTAGTTCGAACTAAGCAAGTGCCATTCATAGCACTTGCTTTGTTCGAATTAGCGATTTCCATTGATTTCAATGGGCCGGTTAGTTCGAACTAAGAAATTAGTTCGAACTTACATGGCCACATTGGTTAATTCAAACTAACTAGTTAGTTCGAATTAACCATTACTTATAATACTCTATTGGAAGTTATTAGTTTGAATTAAGGAAGCCCTTAATTCGAACTAATTAAAGCCTAGTGTAGCCATGGCTTTAGTTAGTTCGAATTAAGCTTCCTTAATTCGGACCAACTTGCTGGTGTAGACATAGCTGAAGGTTTTCATAGCCATAGCGTAGCCAACAATGAGGCTCTTGTTTAGCTTCTTCATCTTGCTATAAGATCTATGTGTTATAGCTACGGGAGCTTGGCTTATTCTGAAAATGCCAGCCTATTTATTACCAATTTCAGCTCATTCTCTCCCATTAGCTGCATTATGAGAATCACAGACTGCAGCCGTTATCTGTGTTGTCCTAAAATACCAATGAATAGGAGAGGATATTGTTACCCACACCATTAAAAAGAAATATGACAATGTTTGTTTGGTAAAAAGAAAATCACTGTGTATGGACTAAGACTGCCTTGCTCATTGCTATCCAAAGTGAGGACTAGATTCAGAGCAGCTATTGCAGTGTAGATAGCTAGGAAACAGAAAGGAGATGTCAATCTAGTTTCTGTTGTTCTTCACCTTTAGATGTAAAGAGACCCTCTTCCCTGCTCCCATTTTGTATTTCCTTTCTGCCTACTTTCCCACAATGAGTCTCTATGATTTCGGTTTGATATATGTTTTTCTTCTCTTTGTTGTTTTGCCTAGATCCAATAAGAAAAGCCACCTCGGGCTGAGAAATATGCTTTGTTCTTAGTATAAAGAACTTGCACTTCTACTGATTTTGTGGAGTTGCACACACTAGTCCCTCTGTTTGTTGCCAGGCTCAATTCCTGTCAGCCTTTGGGGATTAAAATCGGCAAGAGTTCTGTGTTACCACCAGACTCTTCAGAGCTTGAGATTTTTGTCAGTTACAGTCAGGCAGTTTGCAAATTGCAGTCAGAATGCTGGGGAAAAACGAGTGCATATTATGTTTTCCATTATTTGACAAATAAAACATTATAAGCAAAGACTATGGACCTGTTCGAGTTCTCATTCGCCCCAGAGTGTACACAGAAAAACTCCCCTGAACTCAGGGAAATCACATCAGTGAGCAGAATGAGGCCCTTGAGTACATTTTCAGGTAGTAGCATTATTAACTCTCTGCTTCTTTTATGTGCTATCTAGGTCTGTATGTGGCTCCCATCACCACAGTAGCTGAGTGGCTCAAAACATGAGCAAACAGATGGGGACAATAAGCAGAGTGAGGTAGGAAAATGTTCTCTCCATTTTACAGAACAGAAGCACGGGTTGGTTAAGTAGCTTGGCTGGGAGACCCCAGGACGTCTGTCTGACAGCTGGGACTTGAACCCTGAGATGCAGTAGTGTGAGTTGCCCACCAAGCCAGTTGCCTGGGCCTGCACTTCTGGATCCTTTTTTCCCCAAGATTACCACATTCTAATGCTCTTGCTATTCTGTGCCCATTGGGAACGAGTTTGCATCATGAGAAATTACTCTTTCACTATCTTATTGTGCGCAGATACACATATCATTTGTTAGTCATACAATTATCACACTTCCTTAAAATCCAGCCATTGCACTGGACTCTCTAACTTCCTGCAGGAGTGAATAACCACAGACGATAGATACCCAGTCATGTGAAGAACTACTCCCTGCTATCTGCTCTAATATTAACTACCATGAGTGAATGAACACTTGTTCTCATATTACATATTTGTTTGGAACGAACACGGCTGATACATTCAAAACTGGCAGTCAGTGTCCAGAAGAGTTTATAGTCTAAAAGAGAGATGGGTTGCACAAGGGGGGTGCAAAACAGGAGCATGGACCCCTCCGATTAATGGGGGTATAGAACTCTTCTAGCACTGAGGGTGAGAAGGAGAGGACAGCTTCTCCGGTCCTGGGTCCACAGAAAGTGCACCTCCAAAAGCGGCTAAATTTGTATTCCTGTGCATACCCTTGGCTTGCATTAAGAATAGCTAAAGGACCCCTGAATCCAGTATCTTGTCTTTACTGAACAGTTAATTCAGGCTCTCGGCTCAAACCCTGCTACAATCCACGTATAGAAATCTCTGACTCAAGTTTGGAGGTTTTTTGAGCTCAGGGCTAGCTTACTTGGTTAGGGTACAGAGTCTGGGCATTGCTTTCACTCATTACCTACGTTGCAGTGTGGATGCAGGCTCGGTCATTGGAGTGCTGACAGTCCTCCAGAGCCCTGCCCACAATTCCTCCTAAAGAATAAACAAGTTCTTTCACAATTGGTAAAAAGGAGTAGGGAAAGAATCCGAGAGCATCTCAGCTCAGAGAACCTTGGGCTATGCCCCCAGACACACATGGGGGACTGCATAAGCAGTGAGGACACAGTAACATGGATAGGGCTTTTCTGTGGGCACACTCACACCTGGACTAGGCTAACCCAGGTGCCAATAACCCAGGTTACCTGTGCGGACATACACCAATCATAGCCAACCCTAACTGCTTCCAAAGGACCTATTAAGAAACCTGACAGGGGGGAATGAAGGGATAACTTATTCACAAGGAAGATTTCCTCCTAATGCATTAGTTAATTGTTGACATACTCTGAGGCTAGTCTATTTTGGTTTAAATGTTTGCGATGATAACTCCGGATGTTCTTGTTCTCCGTAGACATGTCTGATCCTTTTCTGCTAAGCTTTTCGCCTCAGTGGTATTTTGTAGCAATGGAGTTCCACAGGAAAATTGTGCTTTGGGTGGGAAGAAAGTGTTTCTTTTCATCAGTTGTGAATTTGCCACCCTTCATGTTAATTGACTGTCCCTTTCTTCTTGATTTTATGAAACAGGGAGAAAAGCAGTTGTGGGGTAGCCAAGAGGGTCCTGAATGAGGAGAAAGTTGTTAACAGTCAACTGGGCTGGCAAGAGCTATTTGAGGCAATAAAGACACTCTGAAAAGAAAAGACACCCTGCCCTTCATTACTTAAATATTTCCAGTTAAATCCCCCTCTAATTCTTCTGCTTTCTGTGGTGCACTGAAAACAGTTAAAATTGTGACCTGTCCCTTTAAATTCGAAGGGATTTACCTGGCCTTGCTTGCAGGCAGAGAGTTGTGATGGTCATACTCAATCCCTGAGCCAGCCTAGAGTGGAGTAAACTGGGGTGCACTGTGCTTCCCTGTTATAGGAGGGAGCAGCCTGATTTCTCTTTCTCTCTGGTTTGGATCCTTTGGTGTTATTGTTCTGAATGCTAAGAACTAAAAGCAGTGTTACACTGCAACCTTCCAGCAATGGTATTTTACCTTTTAAATCTAACTTTTCTTTTTTGTATGCTGTGAATCATAACACATCTTAGCTAGTGTTTAGGGCCTTTCAGAAAGTAGCAGGGGGTGGATGTGTGTGTGTGTGAAAGAGTGTGCTCCCTAGACTGTATTCACACTTTGCCCTAGTTTAAAATCCCCTTTCTGGTTCTCAATATTCTTTTACACTGAGCTCACAAATTAAAGGGGCCATTGTGATCATCTAGGCTGATCTCTTGTATAACACATGCCATAGAACTTCCCCAGAATAATTCCTCGAGGAGATCTTTTTTAAAAGAAACAATAACCAGTTTTAATTTAAAATTTGTCAGTGACTAAGAATCCACCACAACCCTGGATAAACTGTTCCAGTGCTTAATTTCTGTTAGAGTCTCAGTGTTTAAAATTAACACCTTATTTCTGGTCTGGTGTTCTCTACCTTCAACTTCCAAACATTGGATCATGTTATACTTTTCTCTGTTAGATTGAAGAGTCCCTTATTAAATACTAGTTCCCCATGTAGACACTTGTCGTTTGTAACCAAGTCACCCGTTAACCTTCTTTTCATTAAAATAGATTAAGCACTTTATGTCTATCACTATAAGGCATGTTTTCTACTCCTTCAATTAACTTCACTTCTTCCAGTTGATAGGCTGCCTCTGCATTTCAAACATTTGATTGCTATCACCTTTAATACTTTGCTTTTAAATATTTATTGAAAAATGCCCTGAGATTCCTTGTGAAAGGTACTTTATAAATGCCAGCTTGTTGCTCTTATTCTTTAATTTGGGGTGAAAGGGTGTTATTTTCCATAAGTGTTCATCCAATTATTCATGCTGAAAAATACCATAATGTTGCCCATCATGGACAAAGAGAAACTTTCTTCATGTGCTAATGGGCCATATTTTATTGCCTGCAAATAAATAAATAAAATGCTGTTTTCATAGTGAAAAAAAAAGTCTCTTTACACAAAAAATGTGAAGTTTGAAAAAGAAAATGCCTTGCTGTCTGAGAAAGCTCTTCTTCTAATAGCTCAGCATTTTAAAACTGATACTGTACAATCTCTGTTCTGATGTGTGATTAAAATCTGAGATGCAGTGCTTTGTACACATTGCAGTAGAGGATGCAACTAACTTGTTACACTAAGTATTATGGTTTACTGAGAGTGGTCTACCATATTTAATTTAAAAACAAAAACAAAACCCCACAACACTAAGCAAGAGAGATTTTGGCTAAAGTGCTTTTTGTAGAGAGATTTTTCTTCCTTTTCCCTCAGAAGACCATAGTAAGAGCTTGCTTTGCACGATTTACATTTTAGCCAGGATTGTGAATATCCCTGGGTTATGACATGGAACCTGATGAAAAAAAAATAAAGGCCTGACTCCAAATCCAAACTTCTGCAAGCCAGGCAGGTGTTCAAAATATGAATCAAGATCTAAAGTTTGCACAAGGCCCAGACCAAGAATGTAATCTGTGTTGCCAGTGAACATTAAAAATCCTAATCCAGATCTAGATTTTGCAGCACAAGATCCTACTCTGAGGCAAGGAAGGGAAAAAACAAAAAAACCCCCCCTAAAATCCTGCATCTGTGGCACAAGCATTTTTCACAATCTCACTTCTTTCCCCAGAAATCACAATGATTTCTTAAGTTTATGCTTTCCCTAAATCAACCCCCTAGAATTTTTTAATTATTCTTTCTTGACCTATGACAAAACCCTTAAACACCCCAGTCCTGACTAAAGGGACTTCAATGCTTTCTTCTTTACAGTCTTTTGATCTACATGAATGCACTGCAGCTGACCCAAGATTGCTCTCTGGCAATCTCAATAAGCACAGAGACACCTGAGCTAATTCCGCTGCACCATGTGAGTGTTAACCCTCTCCTTGCCAAACCAGTGAATGAAATCTACATATATAAATCCTACCAGAGCCCCCCCATTTGGGGGTTTTTTTTGGCTGGCATCTGACTTTTGATGCAGAAGGCACATTGCTGGCTCCTTGCTCGTTGATGACTAGTAGGGGACACTTGATGACAAATGGAGCTCATTGCAGTCTGGGTTTAAGGCCCACATCCTCAGAGGTGTCCCTAACGTCTATTGATCTCAATGGGAGTTAGCTGTCTAGGATCAGGGCATAAGTGATACACAGGAAGAATATGGTAGAGTCAGCAATTGAAACCAAATTTCCTGAGTCCCAACCCAGTGATATAACAACAAGCTCCTTTTACATGCTCTAAAACAGTGGTTCCCAACCTTTTAACCTCGAGGGCCACAAATACAATATTTACAGCCAGGAAGGGCCATGAGGCTATTTAATTAAAATTAAATTAAAATTTAATTAATTACATTTCTCTTAACTGTCCATTAAGGGTAAGTAATTAATTTAATTTAATTTTTAAATAAATACATATTCTTAAAATTTAAAAACATTTATTTAATGAAAAGCAAATTTGAAATTAAAAAAAATAATAAAAATAAAAAACAGCTTTAAAATTTAAAAATTAAATTAAAAAATCAAACTCTTAAAAGCAGTGGTGGCCAGCCCGAGTTGGATGGTGGGGAGAGGGGGAGTCTGCAGTCTGGCTCCCAGCTGTGTGCCGTGAGGCCAGGGGGCGGGAGGCCGTAGCTTGGATCTCGAGTCCCAACTGCGCACCACCGGGGGGGCCGGAGGCCCTAGCCCGGCTCCTGGCTGGCTGCGTGCCTGGATTGGGTGGGGGGCAGGCGCCTCCCAGACAGCTACAGGGGAGCGTGGGCCAATTGAAAAAGCCTGGCCCGCGAGCCCAGGGGTTGGGAACCCCTGCTCTAAAATCTTTTGTTCGGTTGCTGCCCTAAACCAGGGGTTGGCAACCCGAAAGATAAGAAGAGCCATTTAAAAAAATTCCTTCAATAACCAAAACAAACAAGGAGTCTGGTGGCACTTTTAAAGATGAACACATTGATTTATCGCCTGAGTTTTCAATAATCAAGTGTTTTGAGAGCCCCAATGAGTGTAGCCTCCTGCTGGGGGTGCTGGAAGCTGGGCCAGGGCCCCTGCCGCAGGGTTCCCTGGTGTGGGGGGGAGCCCAGAACCAGGAGCAGGCCCCCCACAGGGCATCCCAGTGGCAGGGCCAGAGGGAGCCGAGAACATGGCGCAGGCCACCCACAGGGTCCCTCTGTGGCAAGGGGCTGGAGCACTGGTTCACTAGTGACATGGTGGGGGGGGCAGAGCTGGGGTGCAGGCTCCTTGCAGGGTTCCCTGGTGGGGGGGAGAAAGAGGGGCTGGAGTCACAAGGGGGCAGCCAAAGATCCGCGTGCATCTCCAGAGCCGCAGGTTGTAGACCCCTGTGCTAAATGAAGCTATCCTAGTATTAGCAGTGGAAATGTACATTTCTGATCTTCGTAAGAGGCAGATTGGCACCTTAAACTGAAATATGCTAACATTTTGACACCTCTCTCAAAGGTTTTAACAAAACCCCTGGCGATCTGGATGTGAAGGCTACAACGCATGGCTTTTGTTTCATGGGGGCTTTGTTCTCATCTTTGTTGTATTAGCATAATTCATGACATGCCACTTGTGTGTGTAGGGAGAACCTTTTACCAAGTGTTATCAGCCCCTTTCAGTTCAGGTTAAAAACACCATATGCAAAGCAGGAATTTTAACTGGCTGAATATGTAAAGACCACGTCAAGGCACGGTGGGTTTAGTAATTGCTTGTGGCATTAGTTTAGATGCTAGCGCTGCATGTACTGTGCGTTACTGATTTTATTAAAATAAGAAGATGAACTGCCAAATTAAAAAAAAATAAAAGGAAGATTGTTATGACTTCAGGTGAGGAATAAACAGCAGGAGCCAATGAACTCCCAGGCAATAGAAATTCTATTTGAATGAAATATCTTCACTTATTAAAAAAAAAGTGGGGGTGGGGAGAAGGCAAAATAGCCATGTCAGCAGAACTGTCTCTGAACAGCGTGTTTTTCAAATATTTCCATGAGGCGTCAGTAGCTCTCTAAGAAACAAAGGCCTCTTCTTTGTGTAAATGTCAACTGCAGTAGGATTGAGGGAAGGAAAATGCAAAATATTGTGCCGTGTTTTCCAAATAGTTTTGGCATAGATTTTTTTTAAATGTATTTAAAATTTTCCAGCAAGCACCAGCAGCTTTTTAAAGCAAATATTTGTTCTTCTTCAGCAGCAGTGATGATGATGAATGCTAGGGGCAAGAGTCATCCAGGAGGTGAAAATAATTCTTTTCTTTTCTTTTCTTTTCTTTTCTTTTCTTTTCTTTTCTTTTCTTTTCTTTTCTTTCAAGGGAAAATAAAAATCCAAAAGTAATCTACAAATAAAAAACAGGTGACGCATTTTATAATGAAAGAGCAAAATGTCACAGTGGTAAAATTAAAAAGAAATGTGTGAATTCTGAGCTGGAGGGAGAGCTTTAGAGATTAGATTTGCCAAGCACTGCCTGGAAAAGGGAATCATTGTGGGGATATCTGTGTTTTCATTAAAAATACTAAACCCAAATCATTCTCAAATCCTGATTACCGGGCCCTGAATTTGACCCCTATTTTATTTTTAATGCGCTTAGAAAGAAAAAATAAAGTGTACTTCAACACTGACATCTCTGTGCAGTGTGCAATTTGCATGCAAATGTCTGGCTCCTCTGTTCTGTATGGGCCAGCACTATAGATAGCTAGCACCAGAGAGAGAGAGGAAGAATGGGGGATATGCTCTGAGGCACAAATGGGAGTTAGACCCCCATTCCCACTGATTTTCAATGGCAGTTGCTCTTTGTACTTTTGAAAGCCTCTGTCAAGGTTATAGAAGTTGAAATGGCAAAGTGCTGTGGACTTTTCAAAAGGTGGGTATAAAAAGGAGACCTCACACTGATGTCTTGTATACTCCAAGTCAGTCTATTTTGGCCTATGTATTAATGGCACAGTTAGCTTGGGACTTGGGAAATGTGGGTCAATTCCCTGCTCTTCCACAGACTTCCTCTGTGAGCTGAAGCAAGTCACTTAGGGTGCGTCTACACTAGTAAATTAAGTCGACTTAAGCAGGCTTAAGTCGACTTAATTTACACTTTATTTTCCCTAAATCAACTTAAGCTGCTCCTTAAGTCGACTTAAGGAAAACTTAAGTTGACTTAATAAGACCTAGATTTAAGTCGACTTAAGGGTTTCCCTGTCAGCTGGAGCGCCTTCCTGGCCAGAAAGGAGCTGCAGGGCTCCCTTCTGGCCGGGACTGCTGGGGTCCCGGGGCCGCAGCAGCTGGATCCGGTCCCGGCGGGACTATGGATCTGGGGCCCGTCCAGCCACAGCAGCCTGATCCGGGCCCCAGCGGGACCATGAATCCAGGGCCTGCCCGGTTGCTGCCAGCCTGATCTGGTCCCTGGGAGATGAATTGGGTCCCCCTCCCAGAATGGATTGCCCTCCCCCCTGCAACAGATTGGGCCCACCCTGTGAAACGGATCAGGACCGGGCCACGAACTTATTTTGGGGGCAGCGACGCCCCTCCTACCTGGGAGCTGCGGCCAGCATGGGGCCTTTCAAATCTCCTGCCCTGAGCATGCTCAGGGTGGGAGCAGGCTGGCCAGGCAGGATTCTGGCTGCCCCTGCAGTTCCGGCCAGGTAAGAGGGGTGGGCCAGGAGAGTCGGGGAACCGGTGGGCGGAGAAGGGGGTGGGGTCCGGTAGCCGGGGATGGAGCGAAAGTATCAAGGTCACAGATGGGCACCCCTCTGTGCCTATAGGGGGCCCCACCAGAGCCAAAGGCTGCCTATGCTCTGACAGTTAGGATTTTTTTTCCTAATGTCCAATTTAAACCTCCCATGCCATAATTTAAACCCATTACTACCTATTATGGTCTGCTATTACCTGTTTAGGTCTGAAAACACTCTTTAGCAGTGTAATATTTTGCTCTATAAGAGATAGAATCATAGAACCTATTACGTCTACACTGGCAAGTTAGTTGGAATTAAGGAGGCTTAATTTGAACTAACTAAAGTTCATGGCTACACTAGGCTTTAGTTAGTTCAAATTAAGGGCTTCCTCAATTCGAACGAATACGTTCGAATAGGGTATTCGAACAAAAGGGTTAATTTGAACTAACTAGTTCAAATTAACCGATGTGGCCATGTTAATTCGAACTAATTTCTTAGTTCGAACTAACCGGCCATTGAAATGAATGGAGATTGCTAATTCGAACTAAGTTTTCCTAGTTCGAATTAAGTTAATTCGA
Organism: Pelusios castaneus; assembly: GCA_007922175.1. Classification (NCBI taxonomy): domain Eukaryota; kingdom Metazoa; phylum Chordata; order Testudines; family Pelomedusidae; genus Pelusios; species Pelusios castaneus. Next base: position 7,300,731 of record ML685755.1, on the reverse strand, counting down.
ACTAACTAAAATTAGTTCGAATTAGTTAGTTTGAATGAACTAATTCGAACTAATTTTAGCAAGTGTAGACATAGCCATAGAAACTGGAAGGGACCATGAGAGGTCATGGAGTCCAGACTCCTGCACTCACCGCAGGACCAAGTACCCTTCTAAACCATTCCTCGCAGGTGCTTGTCTAATCTCTTTTAAAAACTTCCAATGAAGATGGCATTCTGCAGATTAGGGTCTATAGACTTAATGACTTCTAACCATTGAATGTCCTTCATTCTGTATTTTTACATCTGTTGGTTTAAATAAAGAAATATACAACACTGTTTGCAATATACTAGCCAGTGTGCATGCAGATTTCTGTCATTTAATGTTCTTCTCACCGGGCAATATTATACTTTGTTCAGCATTTATCTGCCATTCAGAGGCATATTTGGATTTTATGAGAGTTAGATAAGTGCACATTTGGAGTTGAGCAGTTCAAACTTGTACCATTTTCTTTCTGTCAATATGTTGTGGAGACAGTCTCAATTTATTGTAGGTTAGACCCAGAATTTACATATGAATCAAAGCACTGTCATGATTTTTAAAAAAAATCTTAATTTTTAAATAAAAATACAACCGAAGAAGTCTTGCACAGAAATGTACAGCAGTGGTGTTGTTATCCTCTGAGAACCAGGAAAGGAAATTGACTTGATACTGTTATGGTATATGGGCACAAACCAACCCCACAAATCCAAGCACCCTGAATTTGAGGAATGTTTGGAATTACCTCAGTATATTCATAAATGAAACTGATCACTCTCATTTCATCATCTTTACTGAGTGAAATGAGAAGATAAGATGAACAGCATCGAAGGTGAATTCTAAATTAAATTTTTAAAAAGTTTTCATTTTTTATAATCTTGGGTTTTTTCCAGGTAAGAAAAAGAGTGTCCCATTCTCTAACCTATAAAACTATTCTCTTTTCATCTAGACAGGAGGCCTTCAATAACTTTAAACAAGAAAAATCCTCAGCTTTCTTTGACAAACTTGTTTTTTGCAAACAGTTCAGAAATTGCTCATGATGTCTTGTCCATTTGAATTAAGTTCATGAATGAAAACATAAAAATAAAAAATGGAAAATAATTCAAAAATACCAATTATTGTTTATTTCACCGCAAGAATTTATGTCAGGTTAGCACGGTGTGTCTCTTTCCTTGGATACTTTCAGAATATTGATTTTACAAAATTGTTGCATAAAAGATCTACTTTCTAACCCTCATGTGCAAAAAATGATTCCCTTGTTAAAGGAAAGTGTCTACACCTCTCCAAATGGAAAATATTCCCAAACTGAATTTTATAAGTCACTGTGGTTTTATTAATGCTGATAAAGAAAATAAAAAATAGAACGAGAGAAAAAGAAATTCAAACTCAATCTTGGTGTAGTGGAGACTGCTCAGTGACTTGCATAAAATAAAGTTAATCTTGTTTTGGAAGAACAGGAAGTACATAATAGAAAATAAAGTTAAGATTGATTCTGAAGTTAGACAGCTTTGTTGTCAAGCTGCTGGTACACAAAGAAAGGAGGAAAATATTCTGCTCATCTTCGATAAATTATTAATCTTTTTTTTTACAATATTGCTAATGTTTGTGGTCTAAAGAAAAAGATCAAAGAATGAGGTTTCTAGTTAGCAGCCTACTGTTCGTATGAAATCATCTAGCCTTGGAACAAATATGGTTTTTATTAGTAGGCTGTTTATGCTGAAAAAATAAGATTTAGTTCTCATTTCCTGCCTGAGCCTTTAGTATGAAATATGTCATAATCTTCCTTTGTCTGACACAATCCAAAATCATCAGTTTTCTTTCCAGCTGATTAGAAAAGAGAGTGGGTCAAGTCCATTAAAGTCAACAGGAGTTACAGGCTGTGATGAGAAGAAAATAGACCTCCACAGAAAACAGGCATATATCTCTGTGGGCGGGGACAAGCCAAAGGCTGCCGATCCTTCATGTGGCTCAAGAAGTAGGTTGGGATTCTGCTCTGGGGAGTCCTTGTTGTTCCAAGTGCTGTGCAAACTGAGCTGGGGTGGAAGGATACGAACCCTGGAAAACCCTGTTGGCGGGTGGCTTAACGTATGTGAAAACACTAGCACAGGTAGCATGTGCTGAAGAAGGTGCCATGGCTGATTGCTATGCTCGGAGACAAAGCATTATAAACTGTAGGGCTAGGGCGTACATAAGTATTAAAACGTGCAGGGTGGTTTGAGGAATGTGCAAGCATCTCCCACCAATGCACTCTGCCTGCACATGAAGCCAGTGCTGCCTGAGTCTCCTGGGGGAGGCGAAGGTTGCTGTCCTTGCTGTATGGTTAACCAGGAGCCTGAATGTGGGCCTTTATAAAATATTGGCTTTGTACCTGTGTGGGGATGAGCGAGGGATAATGTCCTCCCGTGTTCTGTCTACAGAGAGTAACAGACTTGCTACTGATACCAGATAAAGGGGATCTGCTGAAGGAGAGGCCTCTATTTAGTACTGCGCTCTGGAGGCGAAGATCAAGGAACCGCTCTTGGCACAGAAGGCCATGTCCCCTTGCCTCTGATGTGCACGCTACCATTGGTGGAGGGAGCACTTAAAAGGGAGCAGCTTAGGTAGTTCTGGGTTGACCAGAGAGGGGAATAGTCAAGTGCAGCAGCCTTCTGTCTAGAAGTCACTCGGACTCTGAACAACCAGGTCCAGACTGCTCAGCCCAGCCTCTGGAACCCTGTTGACTGTGAGCACCAAGAATGACGGCACTATTGCCACCGGAAGGGGCTGTGGATAGGGACCAAAGAGGGACAGAGAATGTGTTTCATTGTTTAGACTACTAAGAGCAAAAATCAGTCTAATACAGAATGCTAAATTTGTAATATGAATTTTAACTCCTAAACCAAGGAACCAAATATACATTTTTAGAAAATCCGTTCTCTACTTTAAGAAGTGCTGTAATTTTGAGGCAGGATACACTGTATTTTTCACGTTCCAAAGGGGTAGCCGTGTTAATCTAGTTCAGCAAAACAAACAAGGAGCCCTATGGCACTTTTAAAGATTAACAAATTTACTTATCGCATGAGCTTTTGTGGGAGAAAATCCCACTTCGTCAGATGCTCTGACAAAGTTGGATTTTCTCCCATGACAGCTCATGCGATAAATAAATTTGTTAGTCTTTAAAAGTGCCACCGGACTCCTTGTTTGTATTTTTCACATACAGCAAAGGCATTGAATCTCTGCTTTAAGTGCAAAACTCAGCTCAACTTTAATTATGACCAGCACTTCCATAATTTCTTTTGCTACTGTGAAGTATAGTTGATACCTGTTCGTCTCCCACAGATCTAAATGAAGAAGTCTTTTCCCTACCATTCAGTATTTTCACTCTTTGAGGCTACGTCTACACTAGAGGTTCTGTTAAGTTGACATAACAAGGTCGACTTTAAGTTGACAAAGTCGACTTTGTTAAGTCGACTTAGAGCACCCACACTAAAAACTTAAGTCAACTGCCTATGTCCACACTGACAGTTGCTAGGTCGACCGAGGAGTCATGCATTGTGGGTAGCTGTCCCACATTGCACCGGGGCCTGGAGGCCATTAAGTCGACCTAAGGGCACTCCCTGTCTACCCTGGCTTAAGTTGACTTAATAAGGTGGACTTAGGCGTTAAATTGACCTTCAGAGGTAGAGTTATTAAGTCGACTTAAGGAAGTGCCCAGTGTGGACGCAGCATTCTGTAGGTCGACTTAAGCATTGTTAAGTCGACTTAAGGTGCAAGTGTAGACATACCCTCATGAGAGACCAAATAGCTCTGGAGATTAGCAGTGAAACCAAAAACCTTTCAGCTGTAGATCATGTGCATTGAACCTGACTCAGGAGCCGTCTTCACTGATGGCGGCATATTTGCCGCCATCAGATCAATCTTCCCAATTGACTGATCGAGTCTGTGAAGACCGGCTCAGCTGATCAGGAAGTCAATCTCTGAAGACCAGTCCAGTAAGTAGAGTAGTGCTGAGTTGAAGGGTGGCATTTCTCTTTGACTCAGCACATTGAAGACACTGTGGTAAGTAGGCAGTCAGAGAGTGATGCACACGGTAGTTTAAGTACTTTGTGCCTCTCCCTTCAACTTCTGCCAAAATCCCGCTGCCATGTAGACCTGCCTTCAAGTTGGTAGAGAGAAAGTCTGAGCTTTCTGTTTGCCTCTAAAACTCATCTCCTAGACACATTCTTAACATCCATCTACAAAAATTCCACATCATAGCTGGTGCTAACCCTTGTCGATACTCCCAGGGAAGAGGCTGGAGATCTAATGCATGAAGAGACTGAATTATCCTCTCACCCTTATAAGTGGTGATGCCCCGGAAGGCGGGAGCCAAGCTGACACAATGGAGAGGGCTGGAAATGTTGTACTTTGACTATTTATTCTATACTTGCTCTGAGGACAGAGTATATCTTCCTATTCAGATTCAGCATCTTTCATCATCACATAATTAACTTTATACCCTCAAAGACAGAGACTTCTTACACTTTATTCATCTCATAATTTGCTTATTGTCAAAGAAAATAAATGTGGGGTATTAGTCCATGCATGAGATTGCAATGCTAATACAAAATTTATATAGTGGTAGAGCCTGCCTTTTACCTGTGCTGTTAGGTGGAAGTGAGTGAGTGTGTGTGTCATGTGTGTGTGTATTGTGGCTAACAAGTGGCTATAAAGACACTACCTCATATGCACCCACTAGCTCCAGCTGAATTCCGGCAGTCAGTGCAGGTGGGGGCTGCAGTCCCACGCTTCCATCCCATCCCTTCCCCCTTGCAGACTCTAACCTATGAGATGGTGATTGTGAATGCAAGCTCCTATGCAAGAACCTATGGGATCAAGGGTTTTTGTGTGCTTGAGTCTAGCCTTTGGGTATGTCTACACTAGCAATTTAGGTCGACTTAAGGACCGTTAAGTTGACCTAAATCACTCCAGGTCCACACTGGGCTTTCATTAAGTCGACTTAGGAAATTCCTTAAGTTGACTTAATGAAAGCTTAAATCGACTTAATAACTATCCCTCCTTAGGTTGACTTAAGGATGGTGTGGACGGGGAGTAGCCCTTAAGTCAACTTTATTAAGTGAACTTAATGCTATTGTGGATGCCTATGTCCAATGTTAAGTTGACTTAATAAAGTTGACTAAAAAGGAGCCACTTTGTTAAGTTGACTTAAGGTCGACTTTAAGTCGACTTAAAGTCGATCTTATTAAGTCAACTTAACAAAGTCGATTTAACTTTTTCTAGTGTAGACATACCCTGTGTGTTCCTGCATGGGGGTAATAGCAATCTAGTCCACAGGGCATGAGATGAACAAGTATATAGTACAACTTCTGAGGGATATCTGTCTGTCTAGCTCTTCACTTGGTTGAAATAATAGTATGGGGTGATCCCAGCAGGTGTAAATCAGCATAGCTTCTTTGAAGTCAATGCTTTGGTTCTGGACCCATAGATATATTTCTCCATTTGCCCCCTTTTTATACCATTGCTCTGCCTTTTCAGAAGTCCCCAACAATTCCTCCTCTCACATAGTTGAAGTTTTCACATGAGCATGACTTCTGAATGGTACTTTTGTTTAATTTTCCTAAAGAGTCCATGTGCTGTTTGAAAGGAGGTGAGAAATCTCCTTATCTATGTGACAATCGAATATAATTCCTTCTCTTTTGTCTTTCATGTCATTGAATGGTCATTGCTTCGGGACTTGCTAAAATCATCATGTTTTCATTCATCTATTAATTTTTCCACTGCCCAAATTTTTCACTTCTGAATTATGCAACTTCTATAGGGTTTTTTTTTTTGCCTCCATTTTCCCCTTCCATCCATATTCATGATGAGGGTTTAGTTATAATTGCTTCATAATTCATTACTGGAAAATTGAGATTCCATCCAGTAATTCAATCACCTTATTCAGCATAAGACTTGTGACATCAGAAAAAAAATGTAGCCATTGGTTTTACTTAGGGGTCTATTTCCTCTGGCTCTTTTAAAAAAGTGGTTACAAAGTTTTTTTGCATCTCCCGGGCAATTTGGAAGATATGGAAACCTCTCCACTCAGCTGCATAATCCATCTACACTGCTCACTTCTGCTGAGGTTTCCTGCTCCCAAATTAGGAACTACTTTTTTCCTTAGCCCATTACTCTGACCACCTACCCTCCCTCTTTCAATCCTCCCACTGGCTACTATCACATAAGACCCCTGCTTCTTGACCTTGTCTGCAAGGCTCTTCACAATTGCCAGTGGTTTGCCCCATCACTTAGGTGCCCTTGTGTCTTTTCTAACTCTCCTCTGCTCCCTTTACTCCTTCAGTAATGTCTGCCTCAACACCCCATCTGTCCACTTTTGGGAACTTTCTGCACTACCTCTGTGCATGCGTGCTCCTCCAAAGCTAATACTTCAGGCCACTAACCTCTGCTTATTCATATCGCTCTTCAAGACCTATTTCTGCCACAAGCCTATGAGAAACAAGTAAAAAAACCTGTTTATTAAAAAAGCAAAACAACAAGAAAAAATCTTTCTTCAGTCCTATTAAAGTGACTGGGGTTACACTTAGATGGTGTTGATTGCAGGGGCTGGGTTTTAAGTTCTCCAGATCAGGAGCTTCACTAAGGTTTTCAAAAGTGACTTGTGATATTTGTGTATGTCAGTCTTTTGCTGCGTTATTTAAGTTACCGTAAAGTGGCCTGATTTTCAAGAAATGCCCTCTGAATATCAGGGTCTTATAAGGTAGATGCCCAAAGACTGAGTCACCCAACAATGTTATATACTTTTTAAGATCCTCGAGGAGTCTTCTTATTGGTACTCCTACCCTATGGTTGGGTCCTCTAAAATATCTGTACTATTAATAACAATAGGAGACGTTTGGATTTAAAATTTACATTCGAACAGATCTTCTGCACTCCCTAGCTAGTTGCCAGTCCATGGTTATGTATTTTGGATATTTTTTGGACAAAATTTTTAAAGCAACAATAGTTAAGGACATCAAGGTTAACTGTAATTGGGACAAAATACAATGTGGCTTTACAAAAGGTAAATTATGCCAGACCAACCTGATCTCCTTTTCTGAGAAGATAACAGATTTTTTAGACAAAGGGAATGAAGTGGATCTAAGTTACCTCGATGTCAGTAAGGCATATGATATGGTTCCACACAGAGAATTATTCGTTAAATTGGGAAAAAATGGGGATTAATATGAAAATGGAAAGTAGTTGAGAAACTGGTTAAAGGGGAGATTACAATAGGTTACACTGAGTAGTAAACTGTCTGGCTGGAGGAAGGTTACTAGTAGAGTTCCTCAGGGATTGGTTTTGGGACCAATATCATTTAACCTTTTCATTACTGACCTCAGCACAAAAAGTGGGACTGCACTAATAAAATTTGTGAATGACACAAAGGTGGGACGTATTGCCAATGCAGAGGAGGATAGGGATATCATATAGGAAGATCTGGATGAGCTTGGAAAAGAAATAGGATAAAATGTAATAGTCAAAACTGCAAGTTCATGCATTTAGGAACTAATAAGATTTTTCCCTATAATCTAGGGATACATCAGTTACAACTGAGAGAAAAGGAGAAGGATGTGAGTGTATTGGTTGATCATACGATGACTGTGAGCTACCTATGCGATGTGGCCATGGAAAAAGCTAATTTGGTCCCAAGATGCATCGGATGAGGTGTTTCCAGTAGAGATAGAGAGGCATTAGTACCATTATATAAGGCACCGGGGGACCTCATCTGGAATATTGCGTGCAGTTCTGGTCCCCCATGTTTAAGAAAGACAAATTCAAACTGGAACAGGCGCAGAGAAGGGTTACAAGGATGGTCTGTGGAGTGGAAAACCTTATGAGAGGAGACTCAAGTAGCGTGGCTTGTTTAGCCTAACCAAAGGGGGAGAGATGATTGCTCTCTATAAATACATCAGATGGATAAATACCAGGGAGAGAGAGGAATTATTCAAGTACAGCGCCAATGTGGCCACAGGAACAAATGGCTACAAACTGTCCATCAGGAAATTTAGGCTTGAAATCAGACACAGGTTTCTAACCATCAGAGGAGTAAAGTTCTAGAATAGCCTTCCAAGGCGAGCTGTGGGGGCAAAAAGCCCTGCTGGCTTCAAAACTGAGCTTAATAAATTTGTGGAGAGGATGATATGATGGGACTGTCTAGTTTGGCAATCGGCCGATTTTTAACTACTGGATGTAAATTCTAAAGGGGTAGCTGATGACCTATGATGGGATGGATTCCGAGTTATTACAGAGAATTCTTTCTTGAGTGCCTGGATGGTGAATCTTGTCCACATGCTCAGAGCTTAATTGATTGCCATATTTAGGGTTGGGAAGGAGTTTTCCCCAGGGCAGATTGGCAAAAGCTCTGAGTTTTTTTTTCTCCTTCCTCTGTAGCATGGGGTATGGCTCACTTCCTTGTGGATTCTCTGTATCTTAAAGTCTTTAAACCATGATCTGAGGACTTTAATAACTCAGTCATAAATTACAGGTTTATTACAGATGGGTGAGTGAGATTCTGTGGTCTGCATTGTGCAGGAAGTCAGACTAGATGGTCACATTTGTCCCTTCTGACCTTAATGTATATGTCTATAAAATGCAATGTGGCCAGTACACCCATCCTTCTGAAGCAAAGATACATTGGAGCAAAAATGATGCATAAGCAAAGGTTATTTAAAAAGACGGAATAAAACCTTGCTCATTAGTAAATGCCCCGTGATGAGCCTATGGATCAATAAAAATACTCTGAAATCTAATCCCATGCTTCAACACAATTGTTGTGTTGGAAGTTTATCACATTGGAAGGACATCACGTGAGGCCATAAACCATGTCTAAAGGCACATTAAATAGTTACATGCTCTTGGGTGAGGAAGCCAAATGAGAATTATTATTGATTGTGTTTTACATTCTAAATAGATTTGAATCATCAATGTTAAAAATATAAGGGCTAGGACAATACATCACGGTTGCTAAGCAAAATGCATCGGAGATTATGGTGGTACTCTACAGTGAGTAAATCCTCCAGATGAGAGCTGAAATGGAGTTATATTCCCTGTGGATCAGACACAGTTTTTGGATTCATATTACATGGACGAGTGTGTTACACTTTCAAGGCCCCAAGAAGCTTCTGAGGTTGAGTTGATCTTTTTAAACAATAGGCTGAAATGAAATATAAACAAAAAGAAAGCAGACCAGGCAGGAAAAATGGTTTCCAGTCACAGCATGCTGCAGGAGAGGGAAAAGTAACAGAGTCAAAACTTTTGAGTGTTGATGGAAGACTTTTCATTGACTTCCCTGGGCTTTGGATCAGGCTGAAAGTCTTCAGGCTTGAGTATTCTTCTGGGCTTGTCAAGGTCACCAAGTACAATCAAGCTGCTGAAGATGAAATTTCTGTAGCCAAACCATGCTTTATAGATGGTCTCCATTCTAGCTCCTGAAGTCATTGCCTTTGAATTGCTTTGGTGGCACAAGGGGGGTGGAGAACTGCAGCTAGGGATTCCCCTAATGGAAGGAATCGCTGGGGGATGCCAACACGCCTAACTCTGTACCCAGTCAGGAATGTGTCTGTGGCTCTTCGCCCCATTGATTCATCAGAGTAGTCTATAGAAGGATCTTGTGTGGGAATACTTTAGATGAGCCTTGAATCAAACCAGGGATTAGTTTGGTTCATGGCTGGCCTAGAATCAGTGAAGCAGAAAGGAGAGCCATCGTTTTCCTTCCAACCACTCTCTGTGTTGAATGCATTCATTCCCTGGTGACTGCAGTTCAGATGGATTTACAGCTTTGATCATCTGTCTGTATATAGACTTGAGTTCCAGCCAGACTATCCTCCTGTGGATAGTAAGATCACCAGATTGAGCATAGCTACAGGACAGCAAGCTGTTACGACGGATCATCTTTCTATGAATATTTAGTGCCCCAACTCGGCCACCAAATTCGTAATTGCAAAAAATAAATTGCAGGAAGAATTTGCACATGTGAAACAATATTTAGATGCACAAATCCTTTTTTCACATGTAAATTATATTACTTACATGAGTGAATTAGACACAGAGAGCTAGATGAGATCACCAAGAGAAGGGACTCTGAGTGTTAATAAGTATCTGTAACTTTCCTTCCATAGCTAAGCTTTCTTCTGTGTTACTAGAACAGGTCAGAATATTTTTGACAAAATGAAGTGTCAAAAATATGCCACTGAAGCGGAAATGTTTCATGGAGACATATCCGTTTCATGTAAGTTTTTGTTGGGGGTGTTTTTTTGGTCAAGAACCCTCTGATCAATTTTGACAAGACAGATGGAGAAAGAGAGAGAATGGAAAAGCTCAGGTTTTGATCCAGAAATGGATGTTTAACACAACTCTGCTTCACAAAAACATTCCAGAAGTTGTGTTTGTTTTTGAAATCTCAAAAGTGACTGTAAATTGTCATCCTTTGAACTGCTCTGCATATTATTAAAGCCTTTTAACCAGTTCTCAACAATGGATATTCTATATAATGCATTTTATTTTCATACGTGCTCTGGTCTGTTTGACTTTCTGGATACAGTGTAATGTAAAAGAGATGCTTTAATCACAAAATTCTTTGATTGTATTTTTAAAGAAAGTCTCTCAGGATGTATGTACAAAAAGTGTGTCCAGAACAAGGATGTTTGTTATGAGTTGATCTGTTTGCTTCTTGTTAGCCAGGACAAACTGGAGGGTGTTTGAACTGCAAACCCAACACCTAAGAGAGCCTCTTGTTTCAAGTTTGACAAGCCAAGCAGTTTGCCCTCGGGTGTAACTTTGTGCAAACTGTAATGGACAGTTACAACGCATATCATTAGGGTGAACACAAATGCATAAGAGGTTGAAACAACTGGGAGAGAAAAGTCCCTGACACTGGGACTATATTATAAGGTAAGCGAATTATATAGAAGTACTAAATTGGCAACATGCATCCTAAAACGGATGTGGCTTCTATTTCTGTTGCCTGCAGCGTTTCAACACAAGCTAAATTGCAAAAAATTACCGCTTATATTTATGACTTTAACTGAGTAGCTACATATTAGTATGAGAGATAGAAAAGCTAATTTTTCATGAACAATTTGTAATGGTAGTTATTCCCTCCAGTATTTCCCAGGAAAGAAATAATTTTTCATTTCAAAGTTCTTCTAGATATTACTGTAGCATGGCTGAACGTCACAAAAAAGCCCATTATTCACTGAAAGTGAACGAGACCTTTGGTGGTTTAAAAAAACCCAAAGGTTAGAAATATATATATTGGTATAAGAAATGAGAGACCTACCTCGGGGTAATAATAACGTTTCTGAACTGTGTGTCGGACTTGGCTTACTAATTATCCAGTCAAAAGACATACTTGGCGTTTTGTAAATGGAATAACTTTGGAATAACTATTGTACCTACTGATAAGAGCTTCTAGCTTGTTATTTAGAGGAGAAAAGGGGAATGGACTAAATAAATTTCTAGCTTCACATTGAAATTATATAAACAAGGTATTCTATCTTGGCTTGAGCTCTCATCATATCTCCTAAAGTTAACAGAACGAGGCCATCTCAGTACTTGTCTGGGAAATGCTCTAAAAGGCAACACTGTGTGTTGATTCTTACAGGTTTTGGTTCTGGGGTAGACCCAAAACTTACCAGGGTCCAAGTCCTCATTCCTAAGCAGCAGAAACTTCAGCTATTTTTAGAAGACATTTCTCCAAGAGAATTGAGAGCCCACCAGAATTCTGGTAGTTAGCAAGATTTTGCAAGGACGGCTCATGAGGTTTTTGGCACCATCAAATTTGACCCTGAATCGTAATCTTGATTTGAGCTGAAACCCAAGTCCCTCCCATGCCAGGATCCTTCCACACTCTCCTTGACCTATCTCCACTTTTTATTGTTTTGCAAATGTTAAAATTAAAAAAAAATCTCATCAGATCCGGATAAAATCTTTGTCACACCATTAGTGCCCTTTTTGTAGCCATCCTCATAACCCAAGCTTCTTCTAGTCTTAGTCCCATCTAAATGGGGTCTGCTACTACTGAGCGCTAAGTATTATTTTCCCCATTATACAGAGGAGAAAGTGAGGAACCTAGGAATGGCCAGAGTGGATCAGACTCAATATCCATCTTGTCTATTATTCAGCAGATGCATCTGAGGAAGGCATAAGAACCCCACAGTAGGCAGACGTGCAGTAACTAGCTCTCAACATTAGGACTCATGATCATCCTAATTTCTAATGTTAACTGAGAAACAGAGAGGTTAAATGACTTCCCCAAGTTCACATACAATGTTTATAGCAGAGTTGGCAATTGAACCCAAGTCTCTCAGGTTTTAGGTGAGGTCCCTAACCGCGGTGCCATCCTTCATTTCTTTTTCTAATCTTCTGGAAGTGTTGTACAGGTTCCTTTGAGGGTGAGACTGAGGATTTATATAGAGGTCATATATAAAGTGATCGCCTTGGGCAGGGTTCACCCATAGCTGACATGGTGTTTTTTTCTGTTATCATTTTCCTGTCAAAGCATAATGATCGCCTGGTTTCACCCACAAAGTTTCAACTACGTTAAGTCAAAAGCATGTCTCTCTTACAAAGAGAAGTTGCTCAAATAAGAGATATTACCTCACCCACCTTATCTCTCTAACATCCTGGGATCGAAAACGGCGATAACAACACTGTGTATTACAAAAGCCCATACCGATAACTTTCTCCAGGGCATGAGGTTGGCCCTGTTAGCTGAATCCCAGTGCTGCCAATTATTCTGGGAAATGACATGGCAGATTTGAATTGAATCACCAAGAGGGCCACTTAGAGGTGAACAGGTTGATGGGGAAAGCAGCAGACTTTGCATAGCTGATTAGCAAACCTGTGGCTAATCTAGCAAAAGCCAACAATGACTGTTCTACATCCCAACCAACATATCAAGGGGCTGCTCGATTCCAGGGGGTCAAATTTCCCTGATTAGATGCCAGATACCAGTAATAAGACCAATAAAGGCAAGGAGAGACAACATCTGTGCTATCTGCCTTTAAATCTTTGACATCATAATCTATGACTTGTGAAGAGCCTGGCCTGAAGTTTAACCTACGAATCAGCAGAAAACAGCCGTTTTCCATTTGCAGGCAGGCACAATGAGTGATTGGAAGAGGTATAAAAATCACTTCTGCTTTATGATGTGTGGATTAATGAAAGTATTAAACCATTCCAAATGATAGATAAGGAAATTATTTCCACTGTAGCTTGAAAGAAATAAAACCTCTCCATCTTAAATTAAAGAGATTTAAAACTTCGCAAACTCATCAAAAGTGCCTGAGCAACAAAGAGGGGCAAGTTTATAACCATTTAGAGATCACCTTAATTTTTTTAACATGCATCATTTTTTCTGGCTCATTTCTATTAGTGTTTCCCATAAGCTTTGAGAAATGCACTAATTTCTCCAGAAAAGAAGAGCAAATATGGGTCAGGCTAATGTGCTTTTATTGAGAATGCTGGCATTTTCCCATTTTAATAGCATTTTGCACTGTTAATTTTATTTCACTTACATTGCTGTCTGTCTTGCTGCTGTCTCCCAGGCTCAAAAAGCCTAATTTACTACATTCAGAGATTGAAATTGGAGCTGAAATAGTTAGGTGCAATATGGTGTTGGTTTTGTGAGTGTAAGGTGTGTCTGTGCATTCATGGGACGTATTTATTTGTGAATGCATTTGTGCTTTCTCATGAGTGTGTGTCTATGTCTATGAGAGGGTGTGTTTGTGAATGAAGGGGCATGAGTGTCCATGAAGGTTGGTTTGTGCATGAATGTGAGCCTGTCTGTTTGTCGATGAGCGCGCATGTATTTGTGCATGAAGGTATATGTTCACATGACAGGCTTTTTTCTTTGTGTGGAGAGGATGTGTGTGTTTATACACTGAAGTGTGTATTTTGGGGTTTGAATGTTTCTTTGTGCATATGAGTCTCTGTATTGTAAAATCAGATCCTGGATTTTTTTTTAACACAGAAAGACATGTGGCAAAAGGAATAAATGGCACTACTTACCTAAGAGCTCTTAATTTGAAGCCCGATGGTTAATCTTTCTTGCCCCAGAGAGCTCTGACATATGCAAACAACAATCTTCTCAAAAAAGGTTGACTAACTTCTCTTCCATGTACTGGTTTTTCACATGTCTATGCACTCCTGGATACTGGGTAGGAGATAGGCAGGCAGCCTTCCCCACTCAGCACTTGGAGATGGGGGTTTCAATCATGTGCTGTAATTGGACACGTGTTTCACCATGCAATTGATCATCTCCTATCACTCAAATGCCAGAAATAGTCTCCAGAGTGAAGACGTTTTTTGGACCGGTATGCTAACTAGAGATGGGCATATACCTGGGGGTACAAAATCCTCCAGGCTTTGCAGCTCTCTTCCGTCAGTTGTTGTGACATATCAATGCAACATCATACTGATAATTGTGGGACGGCCGCGCCTAGCCACCTAATGTGGATTGAGATATTCAGATGCATCATACCTTGAATGACAAGTACCAGAGGGGTAACCATGTTAGTCTGTCCAAACCTAACCATGTTAGTTAGTCCAGCAAAACCAATGACTGTTCTGTGGCACCTTAAAGACTAACAAATTTCTCTGGGCATAAGCTTTTTTGGGCTTCAACCCACTTCGTCAGATAAAGGACTCTCGTTGTTTTTGGCAAACCCAGAACATTTGCATTTTAGTTGAGCAACTCAAGCACAGCTGCCTTGAACTGATTCAATTCTCTTCAGCCCATTCAATCACTCTAATCAATAGTTCAGATGTCATCTCAGCAGTATTGGTGAATATTGTCTGTTAAATGGCATGTAACCTCATTCCCCACCCAAGCACTCACCAGGCAACATTTTTTTAACTACCCTTGTTAGCTATGATGTTCCTGACATTCCTCCAATGCATTTGAAGGTCTTTGCCAATCTCTATTGACATTTCATAATGCTCCACATGGATATATTGAGTGCTCCCCTATGGCAACTGCTTTTGGGTAGACATTTATTTCATTAAAGTCTCTTAACACCATATGAGTGCTCAAGCACAAAAGCAGATCCACTGAGGTCAGCAAAACCCCACGGTGGTATTATTTAATGTGCTGTGCAGTCTTAATAATAGACAGAACAACAGAGAAGTTAGGGCTGACTTTATCTATCACAGGGTGAGCCGACTCAGGCTCCATTCTTGCTCACCCTGTTACATCCATCTCCACCATTTCAGAGAAAAATCCCTTTTAAAAAAATCACCATGGAATGAGTAAATGCATGATAAAGGTCTATCAGCAATTGAAATAAATGTCTTTTCCCCTACAACTGATGTTTGTGCTGTAGTTTACAATTTAAAACAATGAGACCTTTTTTAACCCTTTAAAAATGATTTTTGGCCATTTAAAAATATTTCTATATGCCATATGACAGAGATGGACTTACACAATGAATCTCATGTGAGTGATATTTGGACGCCTGCTGCAGTCTGAGTTTACCACTGAGTCGGGCCCTCTGCACTATGTAGCAGTGCTGGGAGGTGGGGTAGCAAATGGATCTACTGTATGCAGACTTCTATGTACCAGCCTCAGATAGGCCATGGAGTATGGATAAGGGACCGTGGTATCCGTGACTGGCAAATAGTTTTTTCCATGGAAAATTTTGACATAAACTGAACAAAACCTGACATATTTTGGCTGAAAACTGAAATATTTCTATTAGTGAAATGTGTCTGCATTTGATTTTGATTTGGTAAAAAACTGAAACCCAAAAATATTTTCATTCAAAATATCACCATGGTGCTTTGTGAGAGTTGCAGTTAGAATGACTCATTTCTCTTCTCTGTGCTAAATCTCCCATGATACACCACTTCTTATCCTTTTGGCGAAGGAAGAGGTGTGTCATGGCGGTCCTTGGCTGTGGTGCATTGTGGGAGTTGTAGTCTGGCCAGGCAGCTTGGCCCATAGAAGCACCCAAACTACTATCACCATAAGGCACCACAGCATGATTGCTGAATCAAAATATTTCTGGTTTTAGACACTTGGCTTTCCCATGAAATAATGAAATCAAAAGCAGACACTAAAAAAAAAATCAGGCCGTCAAAACCTCAACAGGCTGTTGAACAGTTTTGTTGGTAACTTTGTGAGTAGCCATATCCATGACTCTGAAGAGGGAGTGGTCAACCTGCACATTGGATGTGGAATGGCAGCACCTGCTATTCCATTTTATGCACTGGAGTACTAGCTATGGAGAAGCTATGCTTAAGCCTTGACTCCCATTGATAGGTTAAGTCAGGGGTTCTCAACCTTTGGCAGGTCGTGACACGCTCGGTGGCGTATCACGACCCTAAAGGACACACCAGCCCCCCCACCCTAGGCCAAATTCAGCCATGTCCCTGGTTCTCCGTGACACACTTACCACTGTGTGGCGACACCGTAATGTGTCTCGACATAGTGGTTGAGAACCACTGGGTTAAGAGGATGAATTCCATCCCTACCAGTCTCTTAATAGCACCCTGCACAAAGGCTGATATAGGAGAATTTATTCTCCTTTTGCAAGATGGGCAGGAATAATGCATTAATGATTGTTTGTGGAAAGCCAGAATAAAAGGGGCCAAACTTAGGTAAAAGGAACTGCTCCTGTAATTAAGGTAAAAGCAATCACGCAAGCACTTGATCAAAGCCCACGATTTTTAAAACCTGAATTCGGTCATCTTAGTCTGCATCAAGCAACGCATCACATGTATATAATTAAAGCAGTCAAATCAGGGAATAATAGAATGAGGTACATTATTTCATGTCAGGCCAGGTCCCTTGGAGTAGAAGAAACTTGTTTCTCAGATATATTACAACATGGAGAAGAAGGGAAACTTTTAAAGTGTCACAACAATTCCTGCTTCTCTTAGAGAGGCAGGCAGTCTTGGTCCAGTCCCTGCAACATTAATTTACAGCCTATCCCAGTCATACAGGAACCGATGATAGCCTTATTCATGCAGTGGTCAACTTTATGGCCCATTATATAATTCCATGTGCTCAGTCTTATTCAGCAATACTTTATGTAGATGCACTTTACTGTACATTGGTGAATAACTTTTTTTCCTCAGCACTTCACTTTGAACTACAATAATCTGTTAGGAGTTTTTATAGAAGCCAGAATAGAGCCAGCAGTGTATATATATATATATATATATATATATGTGTGTGTGTGTGTGTGTGTGTGTGTGTGTAATTTGTCTATAATTTGCTTGGGACTGATAATTAACCTTTTATATGTGGTACTCTAAGTCCAAGATAAAATGGTTTATAAGGCTGAGCCAGTTTCTTGTGAGTCAATTTGTCTCTGACAAAGACATCCACACTTGGCCCAACCACGGGCCACGTTGACAAGTTGCCAGGTGCCTGGAGGCTGCACATAATATGGATAAGTGGAACAGATAATAGTCGGTCTCATTACGAAGATGGAAGATACCACAGAGGGACTATAGTTCCCAGAGAACAGTGTTCCATCTTGATTTGTCTGGAAGCATAGAGGCATGGTTGGTTGGTATAGCATAAGTAAGGCTGAAACTCATGCCATGAGGGGATCTGTAGTCTGCATAGCCCATGTATACAACATTGTATTAAGCCTGATCCAAAACCCGTTTAAGTCAATGGAAAGATTCTTACTGAATTGAAAGGGGTGACTTACTATCATTAGACAAAATTTTAGGGTCTGAAGTGCTGAGTGCCCTCCCATGGAAGTCAACAAGAGTTGAAGATGCTGAACCTCTCTCAGGAAATACTCATCCCCTGGAGAATGAAAGCCTCTTCTCTTACTAGAGATGGTGCCAACAGCACATTGCATGTCAGGATCTGAAATAGACAAATGTCAGCCATGTAGCGTGGGTCAGAACAGAAGTCCAAACTTCACTTAAATTTAGGGCACTTGGATCAGAGGGGTTTAGTTCAAGCCTGCTGATTGTTCTCAGGGTTATTACAGTCTAATGTTGAGCAATTCAATGTTATTTCTGCTCTATCTTCCAAATAACCATTTATTACTTGGGTTCATATTGGAGAGGTGAAAAAATTCCAGTCTGGGATCTCTGATGATTGTCATAGGTCAGCAGCGATTACCTTGGGGGATGTACGCTAGTATCATGAGGGAGAAGACAAGCTCTTCATTTATTGAGGTTAACTTGTGAAATTAAGTTAATTTGCAGTTTATGGCCCTTGACCAATATGAATTGCCCTGCACAGAAAAATTCTTGCTGCCAGCATACATCATGGCTTTGCCCTAATCTAACCATTTGTTCTTTTCACCTTGTTCTAGCATCTTAGCATGCCTTTTGCTTGTATGGATGTAACCTTTGGGTGGGCTAGAATTTACTTTATTGCCCTTCTACAGGGCCTAAAATATGCAATAACCATAGAAAAGCAGGTGAAGATTCACAATTCAGTCTCTGGGACTTTCAGCAGAGATTGTAAAGGGTCAATCTCTGCACAGTCAAGTCTTGCCAAAAGAACAAAAGGAATTAACTTAATTAAATCCCAACTTTATAACATTTAATGATAAAGAAACATAATAAATACTTTTTACAATATAGCATGACTATAATCCATACACCTCATCTTCACAGATATGTAAACATAAACAAAGAATAATTAAATCCAAACGGGCCAGTCCCCACAGAAACACAATGAGAAGAAACTCAGAGTTCTCAAGAGTTCACACCGAGTTCCTGTGAATCTCAGTTAGAGTCTTCAATCACCAGGTCTATATGGTCTGAGTTAAAAGCAACATTCTTCTTCCACGTGCTTTTAGGAATCTTCTGTTGGAATCCGTGCAGCTTCTTCCTCTGCTGAAATCACCATTAGCAAATCAGCAGATTGATCAACCACACAGTTAAGTGTATAGATTTTTTTTTTAAAAATACCTGTTTCAAGAAAAATACAAAAACTGAAAATAGTAAAATAAATGACTTTTCCCCATCCTCATATTTAAATAAATAAAAGAAAAATTGTTGAATCATACTAGTTGAGGCAATTAACTAAAAACAGTTGGGCTAAAATCAAAGCACCTTCAAAGTATACAGTTAAAATAAAAGACTAGTTTTCCCTCCCAATTTCCCCTTTGGATAATTAACACTGCCAGGGTTTCCCTGATGGAGGCGTAACAGTATCACTGACCTGCTGCAAAACACGCCTGCTCTCTGCTTCTGGGTTCAGCTTCTTCCAATCCATGGAGCTTGTGGCCTTCTTCAAAGCAGCTTCCCTGACTACTTGCACCCATGGTGTCTGAGTCTAGCTACTGGGAACTATTTAGCTACAAATTACCACACCCAATTCCAGACACTTCTGGGTGTGGAGTGCTCTAACTGTGCATGTGCCTAGGAACAGGGATCCAGACCCAACTCATGCCCCCAATTGAGATATTTCCCTTTTAAGCACGTGGGTTACACGGGCTCTGTAGGTAACATTCATCCCTGTCCAGCGAGCCAATAAAAGGCCCATGAATCACTTTTCTCCCTGAAGTGGGACTTAATGTGGGTAAGCCTACTGCTGTGCTCACGGACAGCATGTGACTCTTGCCTCTGGGGAGGCTGAGTGAGGGAGGGACACTGGCACTTGGATCGTGCCCCTCTCCTTGCTGCGGTCCCTCCCCCTCAGGAGCCACCCAGCTCCACTCCGACACCACTCCAGGTCCTACTCAATCCTGTTTGGCCCCCTCCCAAAGGCCCTGCCTATGCTCCACTCTTGCTCCACCCCTGGCCTTACTACTGCTCTTCCCCTGAGACCCTCTCACCCACTGCTTGTGGATCTTGTGGGAGAGGGTGAAGTGATGAGGATGGTGAGCAGGGAAGGGGGTTGAGGCACAAGAAGCAAGCAGGGAGGATCCTCAGGGTTGGGGGCGGAGCGGGAGTGAGGCCTGGGGTGGAGCGGGAGTGGAGCTTGTGTGAGGCAGAGGGAGAGCTTCCAGCAGCAGCTGTTTGGGGAAGCTGTTTACTTGGCCTCCCCGAGTCCCTTATACTTGCTGTTCTGCATCACACAGATAGAAACGGTTGCCATGCAGGGGTTAAAGTGGCCTGTTAGAAAGCGGAAGGGATTTTGTTATATCTCTGGTTTCTTTGACACTTTGACAGGTCACTTAGTCACTTATGCGAATGTATGTAATTGCTCCCAGGAAGTGATTGCCAAACTTCTCATTATTGTTATTCATTCTGGAGTTCCACTGGGTTTTTTCTTCTTCTTTTTAAATACCATTTCCCCGAGTGATTTGAGTCGACTCATCAGCCTTGTACAATTAGTGCTCGAAGAGGGATGACTTGGAATCTCTAATGTGAAGAAGGCTCGCCGTGGAGCATACGGAGTGAGGGAGAAGTCTTTCGACACTCCCTGGGAGAAATTCTCCCTTCTGCTGTGGCTACTGCAAACCTCCATTGTGATGAATAGGGGCTGTACTGGGTGCACAACCTGTCAGGGGAGAATTACTGAAGAGACGGCACTCCACGGCTGTTTCTCACTGCTGAGTGTGCTGAGTGTATGTGACAGGTCCCTCTCTGTTCCTCACTCACAAAAGACATGAGTCTGATTCACTCCCAACCAGAGAACTTTATCTTGAGATGTAGCAGCTCATGCTTTTAGCTCTAGAGGTCCAGGGATTGCAGTCTCCAAGATGGTGGCCATAATACAGACCAACCAAAATGGTCCCATATTGTCCACTTGATAAGCCCGAAGTGCAGAGGAGAAAGGAGGGGGTAGATTGAGGGCAGGAAGATGGGGGCTTCCAGGGATTGTGTGTTCTGCTGGAACTTATAGAAATCCTCAAGCAGCTGCCATTGGTTAGATTTCCAGCTGACTTCTAAATGCCCATGAAGAATATTGGGCCTAAAAATAGCACAGAGCCACTCTGCAGTTTCTAAACATGAGGCATAGTGCTAGCATTAATTCATTCTGAGGCCATTTCCTTCATCTTTCCTCTGAGATAGCAGCTGGTTGGTGAAATTCTAGGGCTGCTGGTATGCAAGATGTTAGTCCATGATCCTTGGGTTCCTTTAAAATTTGAGATGCTATAATTCCACTAAAATCCATAAAGACATAAAGGAGCCATAGGGCCAACCACTACGGATGAATTTAATAAAGAGCTGCTCCCAGCATAACCTGGATGATATCACCATGCTGAAATACTTGGGTTCATTATTGGATTTTCTTGGAAGCATCAGGCACTGGTCATTGGCAGGATACTGGAGCAATTGGACCAATGCTATGATACAATAAGGAGAACTGTATTCCAGGCTGGGGGTGCCTTTCTGGCTTGAGCTGAAGATGATGGCTGCGGCTGCTGCTAATTATCTGGGTGTACTTAATACATCTTGAAGTGAAGTTATTCTGGTTTTGAACAGTGGAAAATGAAATCACAGCAAGTGCTCTCCAGAGTCCTGGAGATGAGGACATTGCAAAAGGTGGGCAGATAAAAATCCTTCCATCACTAAACACGGAATTCAAGAGCATGGTCTGAGGTGAAATTCTGCAGGCTACCTGGTTCCTCTGGCAAAGGATGCTGAACGCCTTTTATTAGGTGCCAAGTCTCATTGGGCTACAATGGAAGTTGAGGTTACTCAATACCTCTCTTGGCTTGTAATTGCTTTTTATAAAGAACCCCAGCATATGGGAACAGGTTTGCTTTCTCTTGTCAGTCTCATAATGAAAGGGCAATCATTCCCAATTGAAACTCTCATTCCAAACCCACATTTGAACCTTTTAGTGCTGTCTGAAAACTTGATTTGTGTGACAGGGTGTGGTGTTCCTGGTTAGCCGGACCATTAACCAGACTGATAACAGTAAAATCAGGGACCTTGCTGAAATGCAAGATGCTCTGATGTGTTCTTATGGAGGCCACAGTAATTACTTTGCTGCGTGGAGATTGCTGGAGATTGCAGAGGTGCAGCACCATGTTATGAGACTGGAGGGACCCAATTTCTTTAAAGTGTGTTTCGTGCAAGTGGTAACTGGGTCATGCTACAGGCTCTGCTCTAAGCAATGAGTGCCAAGGTTTTCACTCAGCCTATCATGAAGCCGACGCTAGAAGACCACCCTTGCAAAAGGAGTAGCCCTGAGTTGAAGGGAAGGAGTTTCCCTCCAGCTCAGGCTATTGAAGACAGCAAGGTAAGTAGAAGGTAGGCAATTGGAGGGAGATACATAAGGTATTTTAAGCAGCTGTGTATCACAACTGCTGCCAAAATCGCGTGGCGGTATAGACCAGGGCTGAGGCAACTTCACTGATTAAATGGACCTCTTACTGCTCCCATTTCAAGGTCACTAAAACAGTAATAACTATAGGGCAATTTTTTAAAAAAAAATCCTCACCCAAAAGGTGATGTTGCATGGAAAAAACAAACAAACACAAAACCCAATTGAAAATGAATCATCTAGAATGGTGTATTTTTAATTTGGGGATCCCAAAAGACTTGACAAACATGAATCAATCTTTGTAGCTTCCCGGTGAGGTTGATAATTATTATGACCATTGTACAGATAGGGAAGCTAAACCACAGAAGGATCACATTTCTTGCCTAAGAGTTCCAGCAGACTGACAGAATTGGAAACTGAACCTAGGAGTCCTATTCAGACACATAGAAATGCCCCTTAAGGAGCTTTCAGCTCCTTTGTGAGATGACAAAAATCAGCTACAACCGCTCAAAATAATTAGTTCAGTTCCATCTGTTCTTAGCTTTGATTGTAGAGATGCACCATGGAACTGAACACTGAGGAACACCATGGATTTAGAAATCTGAGGGCTAGACTCTCTGCTGGTGTAAATTGGTGTTGTTCCACTGACTTCAATAGCTGAATGCCAACTGAGGATGGGGACTTGAATTTTGTGGCTATTTCTAATTTCCTTCACCGCTATGGTTTTTAAATGCCTGTTTGTTTGGGCCTTCTCTCAAGCTAAGAAGTGAGTTAACATGGCTTATTGCTTGGACACCAGGGATCTGTTTACAATGCACACAGGAGTGCTGTCTCCCTAGATCCATAGCAACTCTCTTTGATCTTCAAGCATCTGACGAAGTGGGATTTTCTCCCACGAAAGCTCATGCGATAAATACATTTGTTAGTCTTTAAAAGTGCCACAGGACTCCTTATTTGTTCTGAGGGCAGTATTCTCATAGCTCTCTGAATGAGACGTTGCTTCTTCTGAGCTCCTTTCCCTGTGCTAACCCTTCTGGCCTTCCCAGCTCCGGCAAAACCAAGAATCTTGATTTAGTCAGGAGGACGTTTTTTGGCAAGCCCTGCAAGCTGACTTGCTGTTTAAAGAAAATAAGCGGCGAGTTGATTAAAGCAATCGCAGGCAGGTGTGTTCTACAGGATATCAACAAAAAAGAATCAGTTTCCTTGACTTCAATCCTCCCTGAAGCTGCCATGCAGGTATCTATGGACCCTGGCACCTTAGGTGATTGAATAATTATAGCAATCAACTTGGAGGTACCGTGTCACTCCAGGATGCTCTTCCCTTCCACCTTATGAGGAGATAGGAGCACCAGAACCTACAGTGGAGCCTGGTTTCTCCTCTGTTCGCCTCATTGGCTATGAAGTATTCTGCTTTCCCGCCAGCTTGGATTGATTCTCTTCTTGCACCAGTGTAAAACAGGGGCTTGATATTGGCCCTGCTTTCCTCCCTTTGTCATAGAATCATAGAATAATAGGGATGGAAGGGACCTCACGAGGTCATCTAGTCCAACCCCCTGCTAAAAAGCAGGACCACTCCCACTAAATCACCCCAGCCAGGGTTTTGTCTAACCGGGCCCTAAAAATCTCCAAAGATGGAGATTCTACCACCTCCCTAGGTAGCCCATTCTAATGCTTCACCACCCTCCTAGTGAGAAAGTTTTTCCTAATATCCAACCTTGATCTCCCCAGCTGTAATTTGAAACCATTGCTCCTTGTTCTGTCCTCTGTTACCATCGAGAACAGCCTAGCTCCCTCCTCTTTGGAGCAACCCTTCAAGTAGTTGAAGGTTGCTATCAAATCTCCCCTCAGTCTTCTCTTCTGTAGACTAAATAAACCTAGTTCCTTCAGTCTCTCCTCATAAGTCATGTGCCCCAGCCCCCTAATCATTTTTGTTGCCCTTCGCTGGACTCTTTCTAATTTATCTCAGTGATGTGGCACCAAAGAAGCAGAAAGCATCCATGTCTCTCCCGCTTGTGGTTCCTCTGACATGAGTAACTTCCGTGTGGCGTAAAGATGGCTTTGCTGGTTCCTATGTCACTTACTCATGGCTCCAGGGGTGGGAAAAGGCCATTGTGGGAATGTGCGGCCCTATACTGTGGACCCAGCAACTTCCTGTGTGACCTTGAATAAAATACATCCTGTCTCCGTGTCTGTTTTCCCACCTACCACTTGTCTGTCCTCTACATTTAGACTATAAGGTCTTCAATGAAGTGTGTTATGATATGTACGTACAGCACCTGGCACAATGGGGCTCCGATCTTGGTCAAGTGTCTCGATGATACTACAATAATGATAGCAGTCATTAATAAAATGAAAATAATTCTTTTCATTATCACTACATCACCAAGGCTTGACTCCTTCCACAATATTTTTAACTTTGGAATCTGCAGATTATTACTAGATCTTGGTAACAAAAGATACATTGTTTTCCCCTTCCAACTTCATGGAAATTTGCCATTTGCTGATATTACCCTCTCCTTTTTCTCATAATGAAATGGATAAATTCTACTGTAATTTTTATAGCTGGAACTGTATGCACACCAATATTAGATTATAGGTAGTCTTGTGATGAAAAATGTCTCAAATGAGCTAATTTTACTTTCTTAAAAGACTACTTTCTGTTATATTATTATATTACAATGCCATTATATAAATCAGTGATGTGGCCTCATCTCAAAGGCTATGTGCGGTGCTAGCCTTCCTATTGAGAAAGGATATTGCAGAATTAGAGGGGGTTGAGAGAATGGCAGCGAGAATTATCAAGGGCATGGCAACACTCTTATGAAGAGAGATTGAAAAGGCTGGGGCTGGTTACTTTAGAAAGGTGATGAATATGAGGTACTATGATAAACGTCTATAGAATAACGAATGGTCCATGAGAAAGTAGTGCAGGAATTTCTGTTCTTCCTCCTGCATAACACGAAATCAAGGGGAAAACAAACAGAGTCATGTGGCACTTTTAAAGACTAACAGATTTATTTATCACATGAGCTGTTAGTTTTTCAAAGTGCCACAGGACTCTGTTTTTCTGCAATAGACTAACATGGCTACCCCTTTGGAACAAAAACAAAGGGACAGTCAATGAAATTCAGATCTGTTAGATTCAAAGCTGCTAAAAGGAATTACTTTTTTCATACAATGTGCAGTTGGACTGTGGACTCACTGCCACAGGAAATTGTGGGGGGCCAAGAATTTTAGCAAGATTAAAAAAGGAATTGGGTATTTATATGGAAAACATGAGTATCCGGAATGAGCGTCCTTACCAGAGAGAAATATTTTTGTAGGGTTACTAGACCTTGTATTTCAGGGCTGCTGATAATCACCAGTCAATAATTTGCCTATAATTGATAACCAGTCAATCAGTAGTTGATAATTTAGTAGGGAATTTAACTGACAACAAGTTTAGTGAGAGGTGTTCTCTCCAGTTTGGATTAGTTTAATAATATACCTCATAGATTACAAAGTTAGAAGGGACCATCAGGATCAGCTAGTCTGACCTCCTGCACATTGCAGACCACAGAATCTCACCCACCCACTCCTAATAGGCTATGTCTACATTTGTTAATTTAGGTTGACTTTAGCTAAGTCGACTTAGCATGTCCACACCTAAATTTTAAGTCGACTTAGGGGGAACTTACAAAGTCGACCTAGAGCGTCCACACTGGACACCTAGGTCGACTTCTAGGGCCTAGGTGGACCTGGGAGAGGTCCACGGTGGCAGGGGGGCACCCCTTGCCAAATGCCAGGGGGCTCAGCCTTTGCCCCATTGTACCTGGGTACAATCAGAGTAAATTAAGTTGACTTAAGCAGCATTCTGGTCCTTATTTACTTCCTCAGTTAGGTACGCACTTCTCCATGTCTTAGGACTTTTTTCCACTTACAGCACTGTGTAGTTAATCCACTTTCCAGAAAGGTGGTAGCTATATTGATGGGGGAAGCCCTCCCATTGATGTAGTGCTGTCTACACCAGGTGTTTGGTTGGTCTAACTATGTCACTCTGGGGGTGGATTTTCTACATCCCACCGTGATGTAATTATACTGATACAAGTTTGTACTGTGGAACAGGGAAATAGGATACAAGGCTCTCTGTTCCACTGCAACTTTCCAGCTGTCTTGACACCTGATGGCTAGTCAGTATTTATGCCCTTTGTCGGAAGATTTTATACATCTTGTGGTTAACACATTATAAAAAGATACCTTGAAACATCTTTCAAAAATAGGTGAAGGGTTACTGCATAGTAGAAGTCCATTCTTTGTTAGCCAGCTCTATCTTAATTGCAAAACATTATGGGACTTTTGCTCCCAGGCAGGTCTTAAAATCTTTCTTTGTCTACCTTAAGCATCAACAAGGCCTCAGTCAATCTCTAACTATGGGCAAGTCTATGCTACAAAATTAAGTCGACTGAAGTTACGTTGATGTACAGTTATCACAGTAATTAAATCAGTAACAAAATCAGCTTTACAACTAGACAGGAGCTCTGTGAATGGAAACAAAAGGTTGTTTTCAGTACAACACAGAGGTGGGAAAAGCAGTCCATATCCGTTCACTGAGGAAACCGCTGATGGAATGAGGATGTTCTCATGAAAATTTGGATCCTGATTCTTATTAGAGGAGCCAGCTCTGCAACAGACTGAATCTTGGAGGTGTGAGGGAAACCTCTATCACATAGAAAAGGTTTAGACTCTCATTCATGCGTTATGATTGTATTGTATCTATTTGTTCCCATCACTTTCTCTTGTTTCTAGTTACATATTTAATCTCACTTAAATATACCTATTTTTGTTTTATTAAGAATATTCAGAAGTGCTGCATGATTTCCAGGAATGGTGGTGTAAGGTAAAATAAGTAATGGAATACATTGCTCCTTAGGTTGTATAGAATCTGGAATGTCCATGAGTAGACAGTGTCAGGGGCCGGATATCACAGGGGAATGATTCAAAGTGACTTGGAGATGGTGGCACACACATTAATAGCCTGCAAGACAAAGTTACTGTTATCATAGCTCAGAGAAGAGTGAATGAGTGGCTGAAAGGCTGGTGTTAGGGAACTGATATCTAGCTACCATAAGAGGCAGAGGTAACAAGATGGCCCTCAACCCTGAGTGCTTCTGAGAACCAGCTCAGCTGTATCTTAAACTGAGTAAATAACTGGAGGCAAAGATCTTTAGCAGCTTCATGAAAAACTGGAAGTACCTCAATTGTTTGGACTTCAAAACTGAATCAATTCATGTCAGAAACTAGCATGTCCTAAAGAAGAGCTGGAAAGTTCATGATACGTGTGCATTTATACAGTGTCTCACACACATAGTTTTGGATATACATTTAAACAAATAGTATTAACGTAACACCATTAAGTTCCATCCTATTTTACTACTAATAATTCTGGAGCTGGCTTTCAGAGGTGCCAAGCATCCAAAATTCTATCTGGACTCAAAGAAGCTGGAGGTACTCAATCCCTAGGAAAATCAGGCCCTATATCTTTCATTTAGGGCCAAAGTTCTCATGTACAATGGAATATCTCCCCCAAAGTCAATGGAGCTACTCCAGAATTATAGCCGTGTACATGGAAACAGGATTCAGCTCTCACCTACCATCTTTCTTCTTGAAGGATCCTAAAATACCACCCAACTCAGTAAAAGTACCAAGCATCCATCAGGTCATCTGTTTCCCACAGGGCCCTAGATACTTCCAACCCCACTGTCAAGATGCTGGGTTCTGACCCCTTATGAAAACTGGAGGGGAAGTGAGTAAATGCGAGCTGAGCGCTTTGGAAAATCCAGCCAGGGCAATTTTGTGGGTACATTTTTAGGCCCCAGTTAGCAAAACATATACATGTGCACTTAATTTCAAGCACATGAGTAATCCCATAGCATTTAAGCACTTGCTTAACTTTAATCCCATACCTAAATCACATTGATTCGAATCCACTTCAGTGAAATTTAGAGCATGTGAGCAATCACATGTATATTCAACAAGTACTTACATATATGCTCAGCTTTAAGTATGTGCTTAAGTCCCATTGAAATGGATTGAAGTCAATGAGTCTTGGTTTTAAGCACGTGCCTAAGAGCCTTGCTGAATAAAGCTGTGATTACTAACTGTTCAAATTAAGCACATACTTAAGTGCTTTTGAGTGAGAGCCATCCTGTTTAGCTGACTAAGGAGTATAATTTGCATATGATGCAAGTTGGCCAAGCTTCAGGAGTATAATTAAGGTGTGATTTTTAAACCATTTTAGTTAAACCAATTTCAAAAGTTGTGTAGACCCTACTTTTGATTTAAAGCTGGCTTATTCTTATATTGAATTAGGATTGCTCTCAAGACACTGGTGTTACTGAATCAGATCAAAACTGATTTTAAATAAAGCTGGAGTTTGAAGCTTGACAGATTCAGGCTGGAAAAGAGATGCACGTTTTTAACGGTGAAGGTAATTAACCTTGGGAACAACTTATTTAGGGTTGTGGTGGATTCTTTATCAAGGGCAATTTTAAAATCTAAATCAGCTGTTTTTGTTTTGTTTTCTGAAATGTCTGGCTTAATTCAAACAAGAATCGTTTGGGGGGAAGTTCTATGGCAGCGGTTCCCAACCCTTTCCTTTATGCAGAGCACTACATCGTCATTGAAAGCTTTTGTGGACCATGAGATAAGCAAGCTGTTCTAAACATTTTTAACATAGTCTATGGCTGATGGGAACCAAACTTATATATCAAGGGGTATTAAAAGCACAGCTGTTTCTAATAATTTACTATGCTCACTCACAAACATATTGCACTGATCACGGTACATTTACGTGCAGTAACTATCTCCCTTCCCCCACCACAGACCGCCTGCAGTACCCTTGCAGACCACCAGTGGTCCACGGACCACAGGTTGGGAACCACTGTTCTATGGTCTTTCACCTATTCAGACCTCCTGTACAGCAGTGGTTCCTTCTGGCCTTAGAAATCCGTGAATACATAAAAGTTTGGGTCAAACGGTGCCATTTTCTCATGTCAAAAAGGTCCAAGGTGTTTCTACCAATTTAACTAAACCAGTTGATCTAAAACAGTCATTTAAACTGGTGCCCACTTTTGGGTAGATGAAGCCCAAGTACCTGTTCTGTAGGCTCAATCAGGTACTTATAAAACACACCCACAAACAGCTGCTCTTGCAAAATTGCCCCAGCACTGAAGTAGGGCTATAAAATGGAGGCTATGTCTGCAAACAGGCAAGTTCTTGGCTACTATGGCTTTATTGTTCACATGAATCATTCGTCTCTATGAGTTACTATGATTTTTGGTTGGGTTTCACCCCCCCCCCCCCGTTGTGCAAACTTTTGCAAATTTCTATATGAAAAAAAATGCTTGATAAAAATCTGTGAATTTGAAAATCACTGTTTGTGCGCTGTTACTCAGAAGCCACTGACAGCAGCATCTAGTTCAAGATGAGTTACTTTTCGGAAGCCTTTGATTTGTGGGGGAAAAATAAAAAAAAACCCACTCTTTTTTCCCCCATTATTGCCAATATGGGTTCCTCACGTGTTTGAGTTTAATCCATTGCTCATGAAACTCACACACAGATGGCCAATAGTTCATACAAACAGGCAACAGACCATGTAAACAAACCTTCAGATTCAGACATTATTATTACAGACCATCTTAGTAATAAAGCCAAGTCCTTTGAGAAATAGCTTACTGTTATTATTAGCCTTCAAACCTAGTCCAATTTAAGACATCAGGTAATACAATTTATTTTTAT
The DNA here is from genome assembly GCA_007922175.1 of Pelusios castaneus. NCBI lineage: Eukaryota > Metazoa > Chordata > Testudines > Pelomedusidae > Pelusios > Pelusios castaneus. The sequence goes on along the minus strand of ML685755.1, from coordinate 7,270,781 downwards.
ATTTTGTATATCTGTACTGAGAAACGTAGATTACAATTCTTATTTTATATGTATGTGTGTGTGTGTTGAAGGGGTGTGTGTGTGTATAACACCATACATTTTATATATACACTTCATTAATGCTTCATTTTAGAGAGATTTATAAGAAAAAGTAATTTTTACACCCAGATCCATGTCCAAATTCTGGCATTTCCCAGAGCTTCTAAAATATTTATGCTTTTATTGGTCTTACCAAGTACACATGCTATAAAATGTAAGTAATAAAAAGCAAATATGTAGCACATAAAAGGAAACACTAGTCATAGGTAATAAAAGATGTGATCTGCCCTGGTCTGTCACTTTAGATTCATGTGTAGCCATCCTTTTTAAAGCTTCCCCCTTTTTTCGATGAAGGATTTGGCTGAGTATGGAACATTCACGATGAAATATTTTAAATCTCCCTAGTAATTTTGCCAAATGCCTCTTCTTCTGATGGTTACGGTGTGTCAGCCCTTTTTATTTTGCATTTCTTATAGCACATTTAATCCTAAAGGTTCCCAGGAGAGACCCAATGGCCTTATTCTACCACTTCTAGACAGCCAACCCTTACTCAGAGAAGCAATTCCATTGAGCTAGTATGAGTAACGACTACACAGGTAAGCAAAAGTTGAAGGATCAAATCTTGAACATGAACAAGAATCACTCACCTTCCCAGGAAATGCAGCCACCTCTGGTGTGGAACATGATGGCAGCTTAAAACAGCATTACACAGTTTAGGACAGTGGTCTTAGACCACTGTGTCAGGGCACATTGCTGTGTCTCCACACTGTGCTAAGTGTGTTGCGGAGAGCCAGGGAAATGTCTCAATTTGGCCTGGGCGGGTGGGTTGGTGTGTCCTGAGGGTGGGGAGATGGCTGGATTTGGCCCAGGGGGTGAGTTGGTGTATCCTGTAGGGCACCCATATTGTAACCAAGTGTGTCGTGACCTGCAGAAGGTTGAGAACCACTGGCTTAGGACAGGAAGTGAAGAAGGTCTGTCCTACTGAAAATGGCCAGGGAAGTAAGGATAGTGGAATATACTTTTGCATAAAATATGTATTGGAACTGGATACAAGATGATATTCATGGGGGAAGAGGGCCTTTTCAAGGCCCTTTTGAACTCCTTTCTTTGAAGCACCAGGGATGGCCACAGCTGGAGATGGGTGGGGAAATGACTCTGAGGGGGTACAGAGCATTCTGACTCTTGTGGCTGGTTCTGGGTCTAACTCATCACCATACATGAGCTTGGGAAGAACTTTCTCCCAAGCCAGACTGCTGGTGACCTTGGGTGTGTTTCTTTTTCCTCTCCAGTGTGTGAGTGAGGGTCGTTTGCCAGGATTATCTGGGCATGTCTCACTTAACCATGTTCCTGCCATTGCAAGGGCCTTGGGCACTGGTACACTTTGGTCTGTCTGTCCTATCAGTCGCATGTTGCACATAATAGTGTAGCCTCTTGTGTGCTGTTTATCTAATGTCAGTTATTGGGTTTAGTGTGTGTGTGGGGTGGGGGGGGAGTGACTTGTGATACAGAAGAGGCCAGAGTAGCAGATCTGGTGGTTCCTACAGGCCTTAAACTCTGGCTTGGTGATTCTGTGAATGGTTGCAGGGAACCTACCCAGGCCCTGGTGATCAGGGTGTTACGTGTAGCTTAGATTCTCCCTTCTTCATGCACAGGTGCTCAGGGTGAGGCCTGTGTGAAAGGTTTCTTGAGGCAGAATGCGTTTGGGACGGTCCTGACTGTAGGAGTGGCCTGCCCAGGATAGCGGGAACTGGATCAGCCCTGTGCTGAGCGGTATTTTCTGGTTACTTTACCCTAAAACATTGTTGGCTGCAACTGGTTTCCTTCACAGCTGGGGGATCCTACCAGTTTCTGACTGTTTCCTCTCGGAATGGATACTAGGACCCTCTCTTCTATCTTATATTAATTCAGTGGGGCTTTAGGGAATGTAAGCATTCAGGGCCTCTGTCTGAAACCTCTCCAGCATCTGTCAGTACAGTTCCCGCAACGGTGTGCTGGGATACTGAGTCAGGGACAAATATTGAACAATAATGACCAGGACCTTCTGGGCCCAGGACTGTAAGATTTTGTGGAGCCCGTAGTCAGCTACCGGACAGATGGGGGCAGGAGAGTGGGATCTCTGGAACCCAGGGGGACGTACTTGCATTGTTTTTCCCCACATTGACAGCAGCACATCATGTGAGAGATTTTGGGGCCTGTGTCCCACGCTCCCACTGCTGTGATGTCGGTAGGGCAGCTGTTGTCGGGGCTCCCTCTCGATCAGGGCTGGAGGACACCCAGGCTGTCGGTGAGTTGTAACAGCCTGGGCAGTGGGGTTCCTGCTCTCACATTCTCCCTCCCCAGCCCTTCCTAACTCCCTCCTTCCCTCATAGTGTCATCCCCGCATGCACATCTGCTTCTGCTTCTGCTCCAGCTTCCTTTCCCCAGCCCCAGAACCTCCCTGTCCTCCGGTTGCCCTACATTGCCTCACTCCCCCTCCAGCCCTGTCCTGCACCCTTCATCCCCTCTGACCCCGCACATCCCTGTCCCCTCCTCTGGCCCAGTCCCCCTCCAACACCAATGTGCTTCTGGCTCCCAGGAGCCCCAGCCCAGCAGAGGAGGCAGTCCACAGCTTCTCAGGGCAGGGAAGAGGACTGGCTGCAGGCTGCACCCAGATGAGCTGACTGCAATTTCCCTGCCCTGACGCGGGTCCTGGGGAGAAGGAAGCAAACCCCGTGGTCCTTTCTTGCCAGGACCTGAGCGGTCCCGGCGAGAAGCAACCCATGTCCTAAGTCGACAAAGTCGACTTAGAGCTCCCCCACGTCTACACTGGCTTAAGTCGACTCTAGAGAGTAGACTTAAGCCTTAGATCTATTAGCAAGGTAGTTTTAGAAAGCTGACTTAATTTTAATTAAGTCGACTTTATTTTCCTTAAGTCGACTTAAGCAAGCTGCTTAAGTCGACTTAAGGAAACTTCAGTGTAGACACGGTAAATTAAGTCGACTTAAGAAAGCTTAAGTCGACTTAATTTACCAGTGTAGACGCAGCCTGTGTTCCCAGGGAGAGTTCCCCACAGGTTCCATTCCCCAGGCCTCTCTGTCAGCCCTACCCCTCCTCAGGGCACATCCCTCCTGGATCCGTCTTCTTTCCAGGCATTGCTTCCTCTGACCAAGCTGGATCTTCCCCTTTTGCTTAGGCACCACAACCTGATCCTACTGCTCATCAGATGCCCCTGCTTTGCTCAGTTTTCATGAGGAGTTCCATAAATCATCTTGTTTGGCTTGATCTCTTGCTGCAATCTCTTCCAAGTGGCTCTTGCCAACTTTGTCCTGCTGCTGCTCACCTGTGTCTCCTTCCAACTGCTGATGGGCTTCAGGCATCTCTCACCTACCTCTCAGATGGGAACCTTCTTCTGGGCAGCAAATTGTAGCCTGGAGTAGATAATCTCATTTTCCATTTGAAGGTGACTAAATAGTCATCATCTAAGAGAATAGGAAACATTGGCAGATATCCCATGCAGATATAGAGAGGTCTTGTCTTCACTGACAACAGCAAATTTGTTGCTATCAGATTGATCTTCTGGATTGACTGATTGGGTCTGTGAAGACCCACTCAGTTGATCAAGAAATTGATCCCTGAACACCACCCGGCAACTGGAGGAGCGCTGAATCTAAAGGAGGGTCCTCCCTCTCCGTTCGACTCAGCACAGTAGATGTGCCAGACATAATGAAGTCGAAGAGAGATATGCAAGTGATTTTAAGTAATTTGCGTATGTCCCTTCCAGAACCACCAAAAATGGCAGGCAGTGTAAACCTGCCCAGAGAGATCACTATCTTTAAGCAGGCTTAACACAGGTGCGATTGGTCTTGAACACTACTTACCTCACAGCCAGCACTAGAGGGGAGACTTCATGATGCTAATAGGAGGCAGTGATTTCCCTTAAAATTATTTACACACAAAGCAGGATCCAAATCCTACTGAAGTCAATGCAAAGACGCCTGTTGAGCTCAGCAGGCTTTGGATAAGACCCTCAAAGAATACAGGCATTACACTATACATTCATTTAATGCCTGCACAATGACCCTCAACTTAATCCGACCCTCAACTTAATCCAACCCTTAGTGAAAACAACAGAAAAATGGATATTGACATCAGTTAGGCCCACTGTGCTTGGAATGGCTGGAAAATGGCTGGACTGGTCTTGCCCAACAAGGTATATGATAGTCCGTTTGCAACTCGTACTCCATTGTCTCAGCGAATAAGACAATGAACTGGTGACTTCATTGTATATACACCTAGCATTTCAATTCACCTGGAAATTAGAAAGGGATTAGCTGCCTCCAGACTCTAATTGTACAGGGACTGCGATGGGATGCACAGAGCACATTTCACTTCGTAAGATTCTATAATCTTCACAAACTCATTAAAAGAAAAACAAAACATAATCCAGTGGGAGATCGTCACATAGTTTCAGATAGAAGGACAATTAATTTAGGCCTATTCAATTGCTTTGTCTACTATCCCTTGTAATAATGCTCTCTGTTTTATGGCAAACTGCACTTATGGAGTTTGACCTCCAGTTAGTTATTTTATTTAGATCCATCCTGTGTAGCTTCTCGGGTAATATTTAGAGAGCTTTTGGGATTCCTCAGATTATGAGGAAAGCCAATGAAAATAGAGCTTTGGATACACAAAAATTCTAAATGCCTAAAAATGCTCCTGTGGTTAGAAAATATGTCTGAAATTTCAGATGAAAAAAAAGCAATTCTTTTGTAAGCAGGCTTATAATATTAAAGGTTTTAATATACATGGGCCTGATCTTATCAGGCACCTAGGACTCCTATGACCTGTCACAGGTCCGATCCAAAGCCTACTGAGGTCTATTGGCTTTAATGGGCTTCGGATCTGGCCCATAGTGCTCAGCGCGTCTCATAATCAAGCCTTTCCCCATGGAGTTGTGATAGGAAGTTTTGTGTTCTGTCCTTGGTTACACACATGATCTAGGATGGTTACCTCCTTGATCTGCTCTCTTACATTCTTTTCCCCCTAACTCTGCCTTTGCAAATGGTCTTGGAGTATGTGAACACACAAATGAATCTCTCGGAAAGTCTCATCTACACTCTAATGAAGCCTACCTTCTGACATTGAGCAGACTTACGCTACATCTAACCTATGAGCTAGGGATGTGATGCTCCGTTCATGTTCACATGCTCATGCTAGCTCCGTATAGGCGTGGTAATTCGTGGCTTAGCTGTGCTGAGTAGAATCCTACCAAAACCCCAAAGCTGTGTGTGCTCAGTATGGCTAAGCCATGGTGATTCTGCCCGTATTACCACCCCTACCCTACACTTTATGCTTGGGCTAAAACTCATTGACATAGAGCGAATATGCACACACCAGCTGGCATCACTTCCCTAGCTCATAGTGTAGACATAGCTTGAATGGGAGAGGGGTGCAAAGGACAAACACTATGGCTTGATCTAAAGCCTACTGTATATAGTCAACTGGGAATCTTTCTGTTCATTTCAGTGGGCTTTGGATAAAGCCCAGGACGCCCACTATGTACTAGACTGAAATGAAGACTTGCATTAAATCTTACGTGTTAAACGTGACAAGGTGGAAATTAAGGGGGCAAATGCAAAAATCTGTTAAAGTTTAAATCCTCCCAGCAAATTTGGAATGAACAATTTGCTTCTTTCTGAGATCTAATGCTGAATAATTTCAAAAATCCCACTGCTGATAGCATATGATTTGTGGGTTCAGAATTGTCTGGCTGAACAGGAGGAATAATTTAAACTTTCTGCATTAAATATTTATTTACATTCTATAATAACTTTTCTTTTTTTTTCTTCTGATCATGACTCATCCCACCCCGAAGAACTGCAATTACCATTTCTACATAAATTCCAAAGATATCAATATTTCTCCTCAGTGCTGATTTCTTTGCAGCACTCTTAAGGCCTTCCTGAGGACAGGCGTGAAGTCCTGGTGTTTACTGGATGGTGTGGCATGGGAAGAAGGCATTGTGATTTAAAGGAAAGAAAAACTGGATGTTAAGGACTTGACAGCATGTTTGATCGAGGCAGGGGCAAATCCTAGCAAGATCAATAGAAGAGTTACAAAGAGCTCAAAGGGAGTATGTTCCCATATAGGTATTTGTAAGGCTTAACAGTCTATCAAATCAGAATTCAGATAGAAAGAAGGGGAAATAAATTACTCTAATTAAGAAAGTTGCTGTTGAGACTCCAGTTGAGAAAGTCACCTGTATATCGATATTAGAGAGTAGAGATGTTTGCGTTGTAATATACAGCATGGAATTTGGATGGCTATAGTTTACCATACATGCTGATACAATGGGAATGGCTACACTATCAGTGGTACCACCAACAGTGTAGGATCGATTGTGCGAGTTCAATTGAGAGTCAGTAAAGACATGCTCAATCAAACCTGGAAGTAGCATGAGGTCGATTTATTAAGCAAGTCATGTAGCGCCAAGTCGACAGGAGAGCATTTCCCATTGACTTAATGTAGTGGGGACGCCATAGTAAGTAGACATTAGGAAGTTGAAGAGAGATACAAAAGTTATTTTAAGTAACTGGAACTCTTCTTAAGTCCCATGTCTGCCATGGACTTCCCATGTGTCCATGGCAAGTCACAGCATCACTCTGTGCCTCAGTTTTCCCCAACTGGATAATGGGGATAATACTATTGATGGGTCTAACAGCGATATGGCAAAGGTTAATTCCTCATTGTGCTTTGAAATACTCAGATGGAAGACACTGGTGAAAGGTAAATTATTACACAGAAAGCTTGTGCCAGATCAGACCATTTCATATTTTTAATGCTGCCTTTTTCTGTTGCTACTTTTCCATTCTCTCTCCATTGCTCTTTGGTCCAAATAGACCTACCCCAAGCTCACTGAGAGTCCCTTTGAGGGATACATATATCCCACTTTTCCAGTTTCACTAATTCACATTTTATGCTGCCCATGCCATGTGCAAACAGAGATCCTTCTGCTACAGACAGAAGGGGCAGCAGGAGAAATCTAATGCACTCCTCAGACAAAAGAACGCTTCAGTTTCTGTGAAATGCCTTCTTCCTTTGCAAAGAGGCCACATATTTAATGGGTCACCGATCCTTTGTATATAGCTTGAGAACTTTACCCAGACTCCACTTAGGAGTGGCTGCAATGAAATGGGCAAACTATATCCCAGACTTTAATTAGACCACTGAAATTTCATGCACACACACACACACACACACACACTGTATTGATGGAACCATCATCAGAAGGGCAGTTTGTATCTCTTCTTCCCCCTCTTTCCCCCCACTGTCTGCATCCTATTCACCTTTCAGAAGTTCAACATCCACAAGTTGCAGACTAACAAACAGAGTCCTGTGGCACTTTTAAAGACTAACAGATTTATTTATCACATGAGCTTTCATGGGAGAAAATCCCACGCGTCTGATGAAGTGGGATTTTCTCCCACGAAAGCTCATGTGATAAATAAGTCTGTTAGGCTATGTCTACACTGGCAATTTAAGTTGACTTAAGGAGGCTAAGTGGACTAAGTCGACTTAAAGTGTTGCCACTCATGTCCCGGCGAGAAGGAAGCCCTGCGGTCCCTGGTCGGGACCGTGGGGCTCGCTTGTCCCCAAGTCCCGGGATCCAGCTGCGGCAGCTGGAGCGCGGGTCCCGGGGACAAGGGACCGCGGGGCTTCCTTCTTTCCAGGACATGAGTGGTCCCAGTGAGAAGGGAGCCCTGAGGTCCCTTCTTACTGGGATCCCCGCTCCAGCTGCCCACTGCTGAGCAGCTGGAGTGTGGAGCTCCGGCTCTTCCTCCTGGCCCGGACCACTCGGTCGGGGAAGTTGTCCCCGGGACCCCAGTGGTCCAGGCTAGGAGGATTCCCTTCTGCCCAGGACATGGGAAGTCCCGAGCAGAAGGGAGCCAAGTGGTCCAAGGCAGAAGGGAGCTCCTCGCTCCCTTCTCCCCTGGACCGCTCAGGGGCTTGCTGCCCCAGGAAGATCCAGCCCCATGCGGGGCTGGCTCTCCCTGGAGCAAACAAGTCGACTTAGATAGTCCAGTGAGGACTCTCTAAGTCGATTTACTAAGGGCCCCTTTAAGTCGACTTAAGAGTCCAGTGTGGACTCTCTAAGTCGACTTAATAAGGTCGACTTAAAGTCGACTTTTTAAAGTCGACCTTCTTAAAGTCGACCTTAATTCCCTAGTGTAGACATAGCCACAGTGCTGCTGTTTCCTCTCAGGTGGTGCCTTGGAAGTGATGTCTCTGGAGAGGGGGAATGGAAAACCCACAGTATCTTGATGTTTACTGTGGGAGTTGGAGATTGGTTTTCACTATATACGTTTTTGAGGGATTATCCCACTGGCGCATATGAATAAACTATGAACTATGAATCTTTGTGTCAGGTAATGAGAGACTGTGTTCCTTTCATGGTGGAAGAATGGGGAAACTGAGGCAAGCACACCTGTTATGCTGCAGCCAGCCAGAGGAGGGTGCTCTAGTGGTGCTGCTCTGTGACAACAATATATCTGAGCAGCCACCACTTTGTTGAGAATATATTTACGAAGCTCTGATCCATTTACTATTTCTTCCCAAAAGATAAAATGAAGGAAAAAATGTACATTTTTTTTTAGATTAAATATTCCCAGAAGACCAGCTGCTGGGCTTAGAGTCTGCAGTTATGACTAGTGCTCCCCTGATAAATCCTCCAATTATGAGGATATTCAGAAGGGAGAAAAAATTGCCTAATTTGAGCTTTTTGGGGAGCGTGAGAGGGATTATGTCATTTCCACTCCTCTGAAAATGGGTATCTCCTGTGGAAGGAGAAGAACAATCAACTGAGAAAGAAATCAATCCCAATTAAGTTCAGAACAATGATTAAGGACTTCCCACCCAGGGTGTTCAATAAGGATTTTATTAATAGTCTGGGAAATACATAAGTGAGTAGTTTCGTAACCGAGATGGAAAGGGAACTGCGTGACTGCAGTTCAAGGTTTGGGACTCCTCTCTTGGGATAATTCACTGAGAATAAGAGCGGGAAAAAATGCAGATTTCTCCTTATTTCTATATTTTATTAGCATTTAAATAGTGGCAACTTGAGATGACCCTTGACATTGATACAATGAGTCCGTGCCCACAATCAGGGTTAAAAGCGCATTTGTCTTTTTTTGTTTGTTTTTGCGGTTGTTACTGGGGCTGGCATTTCACCAAGTGGCTTTCTTCCCTCCGAAGCATTTTCATCCCGAAGCTTCAGTCCGGCGCTACAATCTTCTGTGCAGCTGCAAGTGTTGCTTTTTGGACTTGGGCTGAGATGTAAAACCTGTGGTCCTGTGCATGTGTGGGCATTAAAGAACTCCCGGGCATTTCTCAAAAGATTTAGGGGTATTAGTCATCCTGTCCTGGTCAGTTTCCAGTTTGGGTTATTGAATGCTTAATACCTAAATTTCACTGCAGTTTCAAAAGGATCCAGTAATCTTCACTTCCTGTCCTAAATGACGGGTCAGTTTCTTGGAATGCTGGTGTATTCTACCCTAGAGGTGGTTTCATTACAGAGGTGAGCTGTTCCTTATAAGTGCACATTCAGGCGCTAATCTTGCGATCCAGGTAGGCAGACCCTTGCAGTCAAAGACCCCGTATTGACGTCAGTTACAAAACTGGCACCATACCCTGCAAGTCTATAAATTGCTTAGAGGGGTGCACAATCCACATGATGTCAAGTGACCTCTTCTTCAGCAACATGATTCAGTATAAGGACCAAATTCTCTGCTGGTGTAAACTTCAGTGGAGTTTTGCCTGCTTATAACAGCAAAGAATTTGGCAGGCATTTTGAAAGGCAGTTAAATTCTCATCTCCCATTGACTGACAAGGGAGACTCACATAAAAGCAGTTTATGACTTTGAAAGTGAGAGTAATTAACCACTGGGATAATTTACCAAAGTGGATTCTCCATCACTGGCAATTTTAAAATCAAGACTGGGTGTTTGTCTAGAAGATTTGCTCTAGTTGAAACAGGAATTATTTCTAGGAATGTACAGAAGATAATTATAAGGGGTCCTTTCTGACTATGAAAATCTATAAAAATCTCCCCCTCTGGTCCTAAGTTTCTTTTTGGAATGAAAAAGATAATAATCAGCTAGTGATCCAGGTTGTGCTGCTGAACAGTGACTTAAAAGTGCACACATGCCATGTGGACAGCTCTTCAAAAAATCCAAATGGAAAGGTAACTCATGCCTTAGAGAGACATTCTGCAAAGCCCTTTCCAGTGCTTCATTGCATCTCTATTTTGTAGGCCTTTTGTGAAACTCAGTCACAATTTAAATGGAATAACACTTTGCCTGATTGGGAAAAAAAACCAAACCAGAATGAAAACTTTATTGCTGTTTGTTAGATGGGCAAAATGTAAAAAAATATACATTTAATCTTCTGGTTTTTTTCTACTGATAGAGGCTTTAGTCTAAGAATTATTACATGCAATCTGGAACGCAGGCAAAGAATGTAATTCTCTGTTTTAGACTTATTTAAAATGAACGAGGCTGCCAGTTTCCATTTCTGTAACAATATTTTATGTGGCTAAGCTTTGCAAATTGAGCCAGCACACGTGGGATCTCAGCTGAGGTGTCACTCGGATTCTGAAAGCGGGGGAAGAAAGCCCAGAGGTTAGGTTCATAAAGATAAGAGGAGGCAGGTAAACATCTTTTTCTATCCTCTTCTCCTCTCTACTCCCTCTCCCTCTCTTTCTAGGTTTGTTTTTCTTTTGCTTTACAAGGGCTTGTGGCCCCCGGGAATGGCTCACTGAGGGAATTAAGACTGGATCCTTGTATTTCCAGGCCAAGAGTTCTGTTCCAACTTGGTACAATAGTGATGGAAAAATGTTTCCATGGATGGTTGCTGAGCTACGTAACAAGCTGGTGTTCCCAGAACCCTCAAATGGAGAAGTCTGCCAGCCTCGCCAGCTCACCATCAAATGAGACATTAACTGCAGACTTAGCAAGGACAGGCTGATGTCTGAATGGGCCTTGGAGAATTAATTGCTCTAGTTTCTGAAGAAGGTTTCCCTCCTGGTCAGGGTTGAAATGAATGGTGAGGCAGCATAGAAAAGGTTGTGCTGCTTGTTCACATTCTATGAGTACCTCTTCAGGGAGACCATATGTGGCGCTAAAGGGATCTTGTAATTTTCCAGTCAGAGATACAATACAATTCAATGGCTGGGAGTTGGACCAAGATAGATTCAAACTGGAAATAAGGTGCACATTTTTAAAGGTGAAGCTAATTAGCAACTACATCAGATTCCCAAAGCAAGTAATTGAATCCCCGCATCACCTCCCCCCCACCATCTGAAGTCTTTAAAGCAAGATCAGATGTCTTTTTAAGAGAGATATTTTGCTACATAACTGGCTATTGGGCTCAACATGGGAATTATTGGGTGAAAGTATATGGCCTATGTTATTCAAGAGGTCAGACCATAAGTTCACAGTAATCCCTTCTGGCCTTTAAATCTATGAATGTATAAATAATGTATCCGTTTAAGGCCACCTTAGTGTAACTACAGTGAGCTGAAATTTTATGGCATTTTGTTTAAACATTTTTCCCCAAACCTGTCAAATTTCACTCTGTGTGTGTGTGTGTATGTGTTTTGACCCACATTTGCTCTGACCCTTTAGACAGAGACAGACACCTTCAGGATCTCTACCAGGCATTCTTAAAACTACAGTACAAACCCGCAGAAGTGAAGAAACAAATTGACAGAGCCAGATGGGTACCCAGAAGTCAACTACTGCAGGAGAAGCCCATGAAAAACAACAACAGAACGCCACTGGTCACCACCTACAACCCCCAAGCCAGACCCCTTCATCACATCATCAAAGATCTACAGCCTATTTTACAGAATGACCCCTCACTCTCTCAAGCCTTAGGAGACAGACCTCTCCTTGCTTTCAGACAGCCCCCTAACCTTAAAAGGATACTTACCAGCAACTACAGATCACAGAACAGAAACACTAAAGCAGGAACACAGCCCTGCAGCAGACCACGCTGCCAACTTTGCCCTCATATCTACACTGATGACACCATCACAGGGCCTAATCATGCCACCTACTCCATCAAGGGTTCGTTCACCTGCTCATCCACCAATGTGATTTATGCCATCATGTGCCGGAAATGCCCCTCTGCCTTATATATTGGACAGACAGGACAGTCTCTGCGCCAAAGAATCAATGGACACAAATCTGACATCAGAAATTGCAACACTGCAAAACCTGTAGGGGAACACTTCAATCTCCCTGCTCACTCCCTTGACGACTTGTTAATAGCTGTGTTGAAACAGATGAATAACAAATCACAGCTTCAAAGAGAGACTGCAGAACTCGAACTTATATGCAAATTTGACTCAGTTGTCTTGGGGTTAAACAGGGACTATGGATTTTTCTCGCATTACAACAAATGATTTGACCTCCCCTTCCTCTATGTGCTGTTCCCCAGTGTTTTGAATCCTAACACCTACTTTGATTTGCTGTTACAGCCTGACCTGATGCTATGTCATACACTCCCCTGCATTTAATTTCCTCCCACTCTGTAACTTTCCTATCTTCAAAGCGTCTGACGAAGTGGGATCTTCTCCCACGAAAGCTCATGCGATAAATAAATCGGTTAGTCTTTAAAAGTGCCACAGGACTCTGTTGTCTTTCTACAATAGACTAACACGGCTACCCCTTTGGAATTCACTTTTAGCTTTGTGAGGGGTAGACACACTATCACACCTCCTTTGCCATGATGCCTTCAAAAATCTCAGCAATAATTAGATGCTAGTGTATTGAGACTATTACCTGTCATCCTGTCCAATACTCAGTGTTTGCTTGTACTCCCCATCTGCATCTACCTGTTGTCTCTTGTCTGCTCTTTGGGGCAGGAACCGTCTTCTTATTCTGTGTTTGTACAGTGTCAGACACAATGGGTTCCTGATCCACGGCTCCTAGGTGCTATGAAATTACTTCTACCAAAAGAATGCTAACTCCCTACCTATGTGTCTTTTGAGTTACTTCCGCTAGCCAGTACAAGGCCTATGCTCCATGGAGAAAGAAAACACCAATCGCCTGGGCTTCCAGTCTAATGTCTTCCACCAGAACTAAATTGACACATGCCGTTTTTTGGTCAGTTACCTTTTTTCCTTGCTTTCTAGGGTCATCTTGCCCAGTTCAGGTCTAAATTATGCACTTGCAGAGGCAGTGAACCTTAGTCAGTTGGGGCACTGATTTCAGAAGGGGTTCTGGCTCTTTGTTGCAAAGGATAAGCAATAGCAGCAGGAAGGCTGGGTGGTAGATGCAATTAGCCAGAGGCCAAAGAAATCAGGAGATGCTCTTTTCACTGGAATGAGTAGACTAATTTCCACAATGAACATGGTTGTCTCCTCCCCTTGTCACAGTGGGACCATGGAACTTGGCATGCCATTGGCCAGAGTGTCAGCTATTTTGCCTGCATCAGCCCCTCTGCTTTAATTACTGCATTGAAGCCTCAGATACTTACCGGTAAAACTGTGTTACATTGTCAGTAAGACTTGCACGTGCTTCTGAAAGAGAGGGGAAAGGGGAAGAACTTGACAAATACCTCCAGTGTCTACAATTTGGCAGGTAGGCCTTTATTCATAGATGCCTTTGACATCTTTTTTTCCTTTACATGCATAATGATACATAGCTTACTTTTGTGCTTGGTACTTTTGGACTAAGAAGTGCTGCACGTGCTACATCAAGGAATCACCTCACCTCACTGCAGCTATCTCTGGGGCAGAATATGACAGCTGTTCAGCACCAGCAGGAGTTCCCAACAACTCTGGAGAGGGAGATGGAACACAGTAGAGTCCAGTTGAAATCACATGGGAAAATAAAGAGACAGAGCTGGAAACTGGCCAGCTAGGATGAGAAGGTAATGGCTTATCCTGAAAGTCCTGCAAGATATGCAATGCTCACAAATGGTCATGGCCTCAGATGTGTATCTCAGCTGAAAAGCTAGTGGGTGGAATGTATTTGGCTTTTGTGAACATATGTGGCCTAATGTGCTTTCTTTGGGTGCTTAGCTGGTTTAAAGGCAAACCTGAAGTTTTAGAAATGAAACAACATGGTTTAAGATTTTAATTCTCCAGTTTCCATGAAAGAAATCTGCCTTCCCTAGGGAAAAATATATACATAGATTGCATGAACAAACAGCTTGTCCAGTGCTGACAGCTCCACAGTGAATCCTTCTACAAACACATAGTCAGCATCTCTTGTGGCTCTTTCTATACGTAACCAGTATAAAGGGAAGAAAGGAAGCAGAAAAGATGGAAGAATCTTCCTTGCTGATTGGAGCTCAGAGCATCTGGCACATTTTTAATGCAATTCATCGAAGGGTTTTAAAACCAAGACCATTTGGCCTGCAAACATAATGAATACATAAAGAGAATCTAATAATAAGACCCCACCCCCCTCTCTCTGGGTGTGTGTGTGTGGGGGGGGGGGAGGGACCTGATTCATGATGAAGGGTCATTGAAGTTCTGTAGTGTAAATTTCAATTCTCCATGTTTTTGTGGACATAGCTACCAAGAGAGGTGTCCTACAAATTGAATACACGTAACGATGATCTGTTTATCTTTTTCTCCTCACTCTCCCCTTTAGGCAGGCTTAATGAAATCAAGAGTGATTTTTCTCCCCTGAACAACCCTTATTTTCAAGAATTTAGAATGCAGTGTGAATAAAGGAAGGTCACCTATGTCTTGGCTCTGTTTTCTTCATTAGTATCAAAGCAACAGCTAGCGATTGTTACTTTCAGCATCAATGCTGGAGCATTAACCACTCAGAACAGCTTACAGATGCCATATGAGGAAGCCAGTGATGCATATAATATATCATGGAATCATAAGCAGCTGAGACAAGAGCTGGTGCTTTATTCAATATTGTTGTTTAATAGCAATTCTAAATACATTCCATTGGGTTAATTATTTTATTACTATCTCTAGACATAATGATCTTCAAGGACTGAATGAGGGGAGTATCCTATTATGAAATTATACTTTTCTTTGAGGTGTCTATATGTAAACATGATTACTGCCAAGACCGGCCATCCTGCAAATCATGTTAAGGGTATAATTCTGCCATTGTGGGAGCTGTTGGATTACCCAAGGGCAGAATATGACCCTACTTTAGATATTCTATACAGCTATTAATCTGACAGCCTATCTTTCTAAATGCTTTTTAAGTGGACATCAGCCCAATATCTTATTTACTTACATTCTAAGCCCCTTGGGGCACGGACAATATTTTTTGTTCTGTTTGTACAGCACTTCACACAATGGAGTCTCGGTCCATGACTGGGCCTCCTCTGTGCTATAATAATAATAATAAATAGATGTTTTCTGTTGTCTTGTTAAATATAGGATATTTATTCCAGAAAGGAATATGGCAGCTTCCAGTGTACACAATTTCTCAAGCACTTTTTTCCCCTGTCAAAAGTATCCGTTGGAATTGGAAAGTGAGTCTTTTTTGCTTTGATTTTCAGTGCATTTCATTCTCAAAATTAGAGAGACTGAAATGTGATCTGTGTTGCACAAGGGCCGTTGATTTGAAAGTGACAATGACAATGTTAAAATTATTGATGGTTCCAGGCCTGTAGTCCTTACTAAGGGAAAAATCCCAATGATGCCCACCGGAATACTGACTCTATAAGGGCAAGATTCAACCCCATATTTTCAATAATGCTTTAGATGATCAAACCAGGGGGAACTTATAAAAAAAAAAGAATTCAATTCGCACCATTTCCTTTTGTCTAGCACAGACTGATCAGCATCACTACATTTTTATTATGTGTCACCTTCTCATATGGTCCCTCTTCTGAGGTTTTCCATTTCCTATGTTCCTCAGTTCCAGTTTTCAGTACTTATGTGGAATAATGAATTTTTTAAAAAAAATATCATTTCTGCTTGATTTGTAAACTCAACCTGTATTATTGTACTTAAATTTGGAGTCTGTTCTAATGACATCATTTCCTCCAAATCGAGGCTGGATGTTTTCTAAAAGACATGCTTCAGTTCAAACAGGCATTATTTCAGGGAAATTATGTGGCCTGTTTTACAAAGGAGGTCAGACTGATGATCACAGTGGTCTGTTCTAATGTTGAAATCGCTGAATCTTGTATTATAGAAATCCAACATCTAAGTCAGTCATATACTGTCATGGTATATATTCTACTTAGGCCTCCCTCATTCAGTATGATATTATTAGTCCTCTTTAATGAGGTAGCTCTTAGAATCTCTAGCTAGCCAGGGATCACAGACCCATTGTCTTAAACATCATACACACATATAACACAAAGATTATCCCTGTCCCAACGATCTTACCGTTGAAGTATAAAGATGCCACAAATGAACTTATAATACAGAAATAAGTGGGAATTTCACTGCACCAGGGATTCAGAACACAGGGTTTCTTATTACTAGCATGGCATCATTTTCAAAATCGTCCCTTAAATCAGAAAGTGTGAAAACCTCTCCATGTTGGAATAAAACATAATTTACCTTGGCTGCTGTGGTGCATGCCTCATTCAAAGAGGTAACTCAAGCAAAATCCAGCAGACCCTGCAAGGACTATAAACAGTTGTTTAAAGGTTAATTTATACTTATCAAGCTGCCGAATGACCTCCACAAATCTTCTTGGCTTCTGCCTGAGTGTTGCCATCAGAGAGATTGTGGGTTTGGCCTCTCACTTGCTTTCCTAAGTGGAATAAAATAAATCTTAAATGCTGCCTGTTGAACAGCAAAGTTACTTTTGGTTTAAAAGGCTTATTACTGCTTATGAAATGTGCCAGCTGAGCATTACAAAAAACATGCTGATATGCAACAGCCGTTGCTGGGAGACTAATGTCACGAACCTGAAATAGGCATGCTCTTGTGTGGTTATTAATATTTGAACCCTCACATGATCGTTGAATGTGGTGGGGTATTTGTCTTTGATTTCTGTGAGGACAGTAAAGTAACTGTAAAAGTGTAGCCCCTAGTATGCAAGTGATCAGGCTTAGATGGACCTGACCCAAGTGAGTTGATCCCCTGCTAAGACTTATGAGCTATTGTTTGACTCCTACTCTTCCTGAGCATTTAGGCTATGTCTACACTTGCAAGTTAGTTCAAATTAAGGAAGCTTAATTCAAACTAACTTAGGCCTTGGCCACACTAGGCTTTCATTAGTTTGAATTAAGGGCTTCCTTAATTTGAACTAATAAATTTGATTGCTTAGTTCGAACTAACCCTTAATTTGAAATAGTTAGTTCGAATTAAGTCAATGTGGCCATATTAGTTCGAACTAATCGGCAGATTGACCTTCATGCAACTGACTAATTCAAACTAAGCAAGTGCCCTGCATGGCCATGGCTAGTTCGAACTAGCATTCTAGTGGGGCCATGCTAGTTCGAATTAAATTAATTCGAACTAACTAAAATTAGTTAGTTCAAATTAACTAATTCCAACTAGCTTTTGTAAGTGTAGACATAGCCTTATAGATTGTCCCTCTCTCCCCCACCTCACAGGATTGAAGTAGGTGAGGCAGGATTATGCCAAATTCTGCTTTCTGGAGTATGTCAAATTCTGCTACACTTCCATGGGATGGGCTGTCCAGAGGGATACAGATCTTTTCACTCCTAGTTCAAATGCAGCAGGAGACTGCAGTGGTTAGCTGTCATTATCATACGTAGGCTTGCTGAGCTGTATGAAATGGCCCTGATCTGAGTCCTGGTCCTAAGAGACGAGTGCTCATTCCCCACTAACCACCAGAACTGTCAGTGTTAATGGACTCCACATTGAGAATCACAGCAAGGAGACCCAGGATTTCATGTGGTCCTGGCTGATGCGGTCCTAGAGCTGCAGCCTCCATGCAGGCACTGAAGATTAGGGTGCTGTGACAGAAGCTTGTGCTGCTACTTCTTCTTTGGTGCATGGAAATCTGAGGGTAAACACAGAGAACTGTTTCCAGGCCTGTGCACCCGAGCCTTTCCACGAGCATGAAACTCACCCAGAACTTAGCAAGGCATAACCCAAAAGGCTCTCCTTGCCAGCCATACTTGAGATGAATCAAAAGGGGGCCATGGCTGTTAGCTACAAACCTTCTAGGAAGGGCAAGGAAATCCTAAACCACTCAGTCTGCTGCGCTTTTGATCTTTATGTATAAATACCAATGGGTGAAGTCAGTGACGCTGGGGTAAATTCAGAGGAACCCTCTGAAGGTATTGAGGTAACCTTGCCGTCAGCCCCAGCAGAATGTGGCCTAGGGACTCTTCAAATGGCCCGTTCTAGCTGGGCTGGAGCTGTAGAGGATAATACGTCTCCGGTGGTAAAATAAAAAGCAAGGTATTGATGGTGAGGCCAAATTCAAGAAGCCGGAAATGGGTGACTGCTGAGACAGAAAAATGGAATGAAAGAGAAACTGAGATTAGGGGAGGAGCCTGGTTTTGTTAGACCTAGGACAGAAAGAAAGAACATCCTCTGCTTTCATATCTTGTAGGCTGAACAGAGGACAGAACAAGGAGCAATGGTTTCAAACTACAGCTGGGGAGGTCAAGGTTGGATATTAGGGAAAGCTTTCTCACTAGGAGAGTGGTGAAGCATTGGAATGAGTTAGCTAGGGAGGTGGTAGAATCTCCATCTTTGGAAACATTTAAGGCCCAGTTAGACAATACCCTGGCTGGGGTGATTTAGTGGGAGTGGTCCTGCTTTTTAGCAGGGGGTTGGACTAGATGACCTCCTGAGGTCCCTTCCATCCCTATGATTCTACGATTCTATGAAGTTGGTAATCCAAAGGTGGGGGAAGTGTGGCTATGCAATCAGCTCAAATACTCACAACATAGATAGTTATATAGTTCCTGATTTCAGTGCAGACCTGAGAGACTTTATACTATTGTTTGCCCTGCCTCTGTATTTGCTCACTCTGGGCTTGCTCCAGTATCAGAGAACTACCCTTACATCAGAGAGCAGTAATATAAGAAGATGGGAGTAGGATCCTTATTGACTGTTTGCCTTTGTTTAGAAAAGATGGAAATCCCCAATCTAATCACAGAGGCCAAAGACTAAAGGGGTCATGAAGCCTGATCATCTCCAGAGAAGGCTCCATCCAACCCAAGGTTGATGCACATTGGCAGGGCAGTTGTGGGCCCCTTCTCAGGCTTGGCTTGTGTACATAGAGTACATGGATCAAATCGTCAGTGGTTGTAAATGTGTCTCTCCATCAAAGCCCATGGAATGATGCTGATTTACACCTTCAGGTCATACCCCAGAAGCCCCAAGACTTCAAACGGGCACCGTTCACCAACAGTTACATAAACTTGAAAAAAAAAATCTCCTTTCAAAGTTCATCACTGTTCCTCTCTGGCCAGTTCATTTGATCAAATTCCATCCTCCAGAATTAACAACTGGTGTGCATCCAACCATCTCCTACCTCCAAATTTTGATAATGTTCAGATTCAAGATGGATCCTATATCTGGCCTTCACCAGAGCCAAAAATCTAAGCACCTACAGATTTGGAGGCTCTTTGGAGGTACTTGGCTTTAGATCTAAATGCGGATCTGAAGTTCATGAGTCAAGCCCATCTCACACCAGGGCGCACAGCTTGAAATGTCACATTGCCTTGTCAAAAGGACTCAGAAGTGTACAGATCAATTCAATCACGCATGTCACTTCAACTGCTAAAAATGAATTAAACATAACGATCAAATGGTTCATGGCTTGATGATTACCAGCCTCTTGATATAATTATGAGACAAGTACTCCACAAAAGCTTCCACATATCATGCAAGTGAAATCTACCCCGCGGTGCTGTAAGAATTCAAGGATCAGACTGAGACTGATGTAGCCGTTTTGATTTCAGTGGAGGCTGAGTTACAACAGCGGAGGACCTGGTCAGCAGATTTAAATACCCAGGTCTCTAGTGAAGTGTGTGTCCTAGGAGCAATCTGGAAAGAACCAGCCTGGAACCAGATGGGTTAAGTTGTGCTTTCTCTGTTTAAAAGAATAGCCTATTTTGTTTTGTTTTGTGTATCTGTTTTTTCAGCTCTTGTGTGTTTAAGGTTCATCGATTCCAAGGCCAGAAGGGAACACTGATAATCCAACCTGACCTCCTGTATAACACAGGCCATACAACTTCCCTCATATAATTCCGAGACTAGAGCACAACTTTTAGAAAACATCCAATCTAGATTTAAAAATTGTCAGTGATGGAGAATCCACCATGACCTTGGTAAATTGTTCTGGATTTTAAGAAATAAAGTAGTAGTATGTTGCAAATCTCCTTAACAAAGTATTGTACCATTTTTCCTCCCAATTTATCTTTTTTGTTTACATGGTCAGGATGAGAAGGGGATTATTAAAAAATGGGAGAAAATAAAGATAAAACAGCTGCATAGGCAGTATGGACAAACTTCCAATTTAATGAAAAAGAGGAAGATTTTGCAATATATATTCAGAGACTTGAGCTGCATTTTAATGAAAATGCTATAGAAGATACAGTGAAGGGCTGGTTCCCAACACTGGCTGCAAAAAGCTTATGCATAAAAGTTTGTTTCCCATAAGAACCTGGTAAGCTGGAGTAAATGGACATAATCGAGTTCTAAAGAAACAATTATGGGCTTGTCTTTACCATGGGGAATATGCTAGCATAGCCAAATAGTGTAGATATGTATCCTACAATGACAGAAGGGGTTTTTGGTTGCTATAGGAAAACTAGCTCCCTAAGAGATGCATGTACACTGGGATCAGCATAGCTACATAGTTAGGAGGTTCTAAAGGTGTAGCCGTGTTGGTCTATTGCAGAAAAACAGAGTCCTGTGGTACTTTTAAAGACTAACAGATTTATTTATCGCATGAGCTTTTGTGGGAGAAAATCCCACTTTGTCGGACGCTTTGAAGATGGGAAATTTACAGAATGTGAGGAAATTAAATGCAGGGAAGTGTATGACATAGGATCATGTCAGGCTGTAACAGCAAATCAAAATAGGTGTTAGGATTCAAACACTGGGGAACAGCACATAGAGGAAGGTGAGGTCAAATCATCTGTTGTAATGAGAGAAAAATCCATAGTCCCTGTTTAATCCCAAGGTGACTGAGTCGAATTTGCGTATAAATTCGAGTTCTGCAGTTTCTGTTTGAAGCTGTGATTTGTTATTCATCTGTTTCAGCACAGCTATTAGCAAGTCATCAATGGAGTGAGCAGAGAGATTGAAGTGTTCCCCTATTTTTTTTTTAGTGTTGCAATTTCTGATGTCAGATTTGTGGGCATTTATTCTTTTGCGCAGAGACTGTCCTGTTTGTCCAATATATAAGGCAAAGGGGCATTTCTGGCACATGATGGCATAAATCACATTGGTGGATGAGCAGGTGAATGAGCCCTTGATGGAGTAGGTGGCTTGATTAGTCTTTAAAAGTGCCACAGGACTCTGTTTGTTTTTCTGCAATAGACTAACACGGAGACCCCTTTAGAACTTGATTACATGGTAGGCACTGAATACAGCCGTTTGAAGTGGAAATCCATCAACTTCATGAAACAACTTGCACAGAGCCAGACAGACATCATCTTCCTTTCCAAATGCAAACAATTGGACATTATAGCTAACGGACTGAAGGAAGAGAATCCATTACAATCGACATATTACACAGACTACAGTGAGAGATTGTGCCATAAACGCTCACAGGAACTGAGAAATCACCTTATCAGCATCCTGTACAGCAAACAGAAAAAAATTAAAAATGAACTCTCAGCACTGGAATCTCTCCTACAAAACCAATCTAAATTCTAAGGCTTGGTCTACACTGCCAGGAACATTTGGCAGCAGTCAATGGGAATTATACAAACTACACAGAGAAGTGTGCGTAACTCTCATTGACTTCCCAACTCCCCTTCATGGGGGGGTCCTCACTACGCTGCGCCACTTGAGTTTTACTGAGTCTATTTCCAGATCGACTTAGCATATCTTAACTGACCGCTAAGTCGATAAGCAAATAGCAATCTGACTGACTTTGCTGCCGTCCGTGTAGATGTGGCCTGGGTAGACTAGGCCTCCATGCCTACCACATTCTTTTTAACAGAATGACACGTTTCATTTTTAAAAAAACAGAACAGACACACTGCTCGCACTGTAACTTATTAGCGAACTGGCAGCAGAATTTGTTTAGGTTTCCCAAAAATTCAGAGGTACTTTTTTCCCTTCTCTTTGTTTTTTGATTGTTTGCTTTGGTTTGGTTCCATCATGCCAGGCCTAGGAAGATGACTGCACCTTTCACAAATCCAAAGAAAATGGAGACCAGAACGGCAATGTCTGTGAATTCTGAGAGGGCATGATAGGGTGAACTCTCCATATTGGCTCTGCAAGAGCTGAATTAGCAGCAAACAGCCTGCAAAGGGAGTGGGGGAGGACACTCAGGCTGGAGGAAGCTATTTAACGAGAAGCTCACCTGAGGGGGACTGGGGAGGGTTTCTACAAAGCCAGGAGGCTGGCAACAGTTTCTCAGTCACTCCCTGGGAGAAGGAAGGTATATATGGGGACTGTAGCAGAAGATAAACCATGATTACTCCCTGGGAGGAGAGTGTTTGGGCTGGCAAACACAGGTGAGTGGAGAGAGATAGAAGGTACTGAAGAGGCTCAGGGAAAGGCAGTAAGGTTCAAGAAAAGGCAGATATTGGCTGCTGATTAGAGGGTCCTTGGGCTGGAACCTGGAAAACAGGGCACATCCTGGTTCCCTTACCAGTCACAGAGGGAGCGGCATCTGGGGCAGTGCATGGAAAGCCTTCCTGAGGCTGCTAGGGAAAAGAAACTTTTTGGTACACCTCCAGTGACCTGGCTGGAGGGCTGAGTCACAGAGAGGAGGCTTCAGTTCCTGGAATGGGAGAGGAGCCGCAGAGAAAGAAAGCGAGAGAGCATGACTGCGGAAGGAGCGTCAGCCTGGCTGAGCTAACCCACTGAACCACCAGGAGGCTGTGCTGTCCAGTGGTGAGAACCGTGTCACAAGGGCTATACCAAAAATGATATCTTGAGGTAAGATTAAAAGACACTAATAAAGCCTTTACATAATTGCAATGTGGGGGGGAGCAAGGGCTGGGTGAGGGAGGATGCTGGCCCCCCCCCCGGCATGGAGGGTTGAATGAGGGTCTATGGATGCAATTCGTCTTGCTCCACTACACCTGCTGGTGAGCTCAGAATAGCAAGCGTGTTAAAAGGAGAAGGCGCAGCTCAGTTCAGGGCTGATCAGGAGGGAAAGCAGCGCTCTGCTTTTCTCTTGGTGACAGAAGCCTGATTTCTGGTGGATGGGACAATCAGGGGCCCAGGATAGGGTGATCCATGAAGACTAGCCCTGAGGATAAGGGCAGGGTCCTGCTAAAGACCCCTTAGAGAGCCCTGCCTGCGAGTTTGTAGCCTTTCTTTGAACTTTAATACCCTGGAAGGGGTGGGACTCAGGTGTGCCTTAGCTGGAGGGCTGAGGCATCACGGTATTGGACTCATGAGAGGCAGCAGCTGACCACTGGATACCCTGTGACTAGGTAAATAGTGCCCTGCTGGGCCGTGAGCGTGCTCCAAGAAGGAAAGCCTCGTGAAACACCCACAGCATAAACCTCCCAGGTGAGTCTGCTTAAGGAAGCGAGTGTTGGTAGAAAAGTACAGGTGATCAAAGCTCAGGTCAGTGACAGGATGTGGCCCCTAAAATATGTGATGATGGGTGTCCACTTGGCTGGCCAGAGGAGGCAGTGGGAGTGCTGGAAGATGGAGGCTGAAAGAGGGAAAGTGAACGCACTTCTTGGGACGGGGCTGGTAAATGATGGATTTAAAGGCTTTACAGCTCTTCTGGATCCATCTTCCTTTGAAACTGGAATGAACAGTCGTGGAAAAACATGGGGGAAAAACATGTATGGGGAACATGTCACCAAGCCAGATAGCAGAAATTTAAGTTTCCTCTCTCATATAGCCAATGTAAAGAGACAGGAATTTACTGTTCCTTCGTTGCTACGGATTTATTGGTGGCTCTATTGTTCTTGAGAGGCAGACAACATTTCATGTTTTGATCGTGCTTTGCTAGTAGACATGGACCTTACTATTTGGGTGTACATTTTTCCTAAAAACTAAATACTTGGAAGATAGATAATTTGATGCTATGTGAACGGACTATATTATGGATGACAAATACAAATGGGTAGATATTGAAGAAATGTTGCCTTCTCTATGGGACAATACTAAAACAGTTATCAGTACTAGCTAACGCCACAGAGGAAAACTAAGAAAGATACAACACCAAACAGGCCTAGAAAATAACCAGGATGAACTAGTTTAGAGAATTTCCTAAGAGGGACATTGTAACAAACAATGAAACATAGTGTAAAAAAAAAAAATAACCACCCCTCAAGTGGCATTATTTGGTGTCATTACTTTGAACACAATGAAGCTATTAAAATGTACATTGGCCCTGCCTTTAATGACTGCTTGGTGGTTTTGATGGTGAGTCAATATGTGGCATTTTGCTCTCTGAATTGTTTTTGAACCAGTTCACTAGCATGGTGATAAGAGGGCACAATGGGTTGTTTATCAGGTAATGTTGTAATAACTCCATTTGGGGACCTTAGTTACTATTTAAGAATTGCGCAGACATCAAAATCTTGTGAAAAAGAGAGAACAGAGGTCTATGAGAATGAAAAGCCAAGGTTTAATGGCTAGATTTCTTCAACAGTCTGAGGAAATTCATACCTATTGCATGAGTGAATCGCTGGTGCTGCTAATGATGTTCCTTTTTTCCTCCAATCTGTGAATGAATAAATAAATGAATTAAAATCGTATTAAATTAATATCTAACATAAATAAATAAAATAGGGAACTTGATGGACTCTAATGTTATAATTATAGTTGACGTCCCTTTTATATCTATTCTAAGCGATGGAGCTTGAGGCAAAATACTGTAAACTTTTTAATGATGAGGTTTTACTCTTGCACGATCCTGTTAAGAAAGAAAAGGTTGCATTCTTATTGATTTATTAGTTTAAGTGATGAAGTAAGGCTAATGTTTGCAATGAGGTATTCTTTCATTCTCAGAACAGAGAAATACACCTGCGCCGAAAGTGGTGGTAAATAAAGAACTGAAACCAAATAGGTTTTATAAGGACACTTGATTGCAGAGTGGGATAATCAGAAATGTAACTGTTGGGCTAATAGTGCATTGAGTTAGTGCAGCTAAACATATTAAGCTCCCACCATTGTGGTTAAAACAAGTAGAAGAGAAATGGGAGCTATTCTGTTGTGTTGGAGGACACCCGTTTTTTTAAGTGACATTGTATTGTGTACTGGACAGCTGCAACAAGTTTAAAGAGCATCTAAGTATGTGGACTAACTTTGCATAACTTATGAGGGTCAAACTTTTAGCCCTTCAGGAGCTAGCAGAGTGTTGCTAGAGAAACTGAACTTGAGCCAGCATGACTGTGAAATTGGCTAATGGATGTACCCCAATGGAACCCATGGAAAGCGACTTGCAGAAGTGAGTTGCTGACCATAGCAAATGAGCTGACGTTCAAGGTATGTCTAAAGATGACTGTTTCAACCCTCATGGACCAACTTGTCTTAAACAAGCTGATGTGACAGGATGTATTGTGCAAAGAAACTGAGCTACACTGATCTGCAGGAAGTGCATACTCAGCTGTAAAATGTTCATAGCAGGGACCACTCACATGTCCTCTCCACACATTGCTGCAAGAGATCCTGAGCATCAGGACAACCTCTGTGACTGAAGCAACTGTTGCATAGCCCCTGAATTGCTTCTATCTAGGTTTAAGTTTAAATCCACAGTCCTATTGTTTGTGGCTTGTCCAAGATGATACAGAGAGTTTGCGGTGGACCTGGAAATAGGAGCCAGATGGCCTGTCCCCTCATCCTTTGCTTAAGCCATAAGACTCATGTTCTTCTTTAAATAGCCTTGTCGAGCAGATCTTGGGTCTTTACACAGCCATGTTGTGTGTGGCTCTGAATCCAGACAAGCATGTGCGTTCTAGTGTCTGAATCACTTATTTTTGTTGCCCACTCTGTGTCCTGTTTCTCATATGATGGTGGTATAGTAATCAAATGTCTCTGGCTAGATCTTTTCCAGCAGCAAGATTAACTACAAAAAGTCTGTGCTCTTGAGCTTTTAAGTCTAGATAGTTCGAGATGGATGGAAGTGATTATTCTCCTCAGCTCTTCACTGGTGAGGCCACATCTGGTTTTTTGTGTCATGTTTTCCCCCCCCCCCCCCCCCACACACACTACAGAAAGGATGAGGACAAATTAGAGAGTGTGTCCAGAGTAGGGGAACAAAACTTATTAGGGGGGTGGAGCACATGACTTGTGAGGAGAAACTGAGGGAAACTAGGTTTGTTTAGTCTGTAAAGGAGAAGAATGGAGGAGGATTTGATAGCAGCCTTTTAATTACCTGAAACAGGGTTTCAGAAGGGTTGGCGCTAAGCTATTCTCAATGCTTCATCTACACTTGTAAATTAAGTCGACTTAAGCTTGCTTCAGTCGACTTAATTTACCCTGCATCTACACTACAGTTTTCTTAAGTCGACTTAAGCAGCTTGCTTAAGTCAACTTAAGGAAAATAAAGTCGACTTTAATGAAAATTAAGCCAACTTTATAAAACCTAGAATTACTTTGACTTAAGGCTTAATTCAACTTTTAAAAGTTGAATTAAGCCAGTGTAGACACAGGGTAGCCCTAAGTCGACTGAGGGCTACCCCAGGACTACACCAATGCCCTCCCTGCCGGGGGAGGGGCACAGGGGGAGCCTGGCATGCCCCCCCCAGGGCAGGGAAGAGCCCTGCCCACCCTGCCCCTATGCCCTGCCAGGGTCCCTATGTACAATGTATGTACAATGGGGCAAAGGCTGAGCCCCCTGGCACTGGGCAAGGGGTGCCCCCCTCCCCCCATGGACCTGCCCTAGGTCCACCTAGCCCCAGAAGTCGACCTAGGCACCCAGTGTGGACACTCTAGGTCGACTTTGTAAGTTCCCCCCAAAGTCGACTTTAATTTTAAGTGTAGACTCACTAAGTCACTTACTTAACTTTGTCGACTTAGTCAAGTCGACTTAGCTAAAGTCGACTTAAAATTGCAAGTGTAGACATAGCCAATGGTAGTAAATGACAGAACTAGGAACAATGGTCTCAAGCTGCAGTGCGGGAGGTCTAGACTGGTTATTAGGAGGAAAAAAATTTCACCAGGAGAGTGGTGAAACACAGGAATTGGTTATCTAGGGAGGTGATGGAGTCTCCATCTTTCAGAGGTTTTTAAGGTCTAGCTTGACAAAGCCCTGTTTGGGATGATATAATTGGGGTTGGTCCTGCTTTGAACAGGTGGTTGGTCTGGACTAGATGACCTTCTGAGGTCCCTTTCCCCCTAATCCTTTATGATTCTAAGATTTTGGAGATTAGATGGAAGTAGTTACATGTTGAAAAGTTCCTTTCTTGAGCAGCTGTGGTTTGATGCTGCGGCCTAAAGGATGCTTTGGCAAATAGACTGTATTACCTGGTAGGGGATTGTGTTGTGTATAAATAAATTTCTATAACTAGCTACGCAAGCATCTCTGATCATAATGGCTCACTTTTCAACTAAATGAACACGGAAAACGATGGCCAGTGACAAGACATCACATTGAAAAAATTATCCTCTCCTTTTCCCACTAATAAGCCTCCTTATATCTAAATAGTGAAGTTTTTCAATGTCTTGGAATTCTTAATGTTAACTAGCTTATGTCAGTCAGATGAACTGCCAGCAGGCGCAATCAGCAAATGAGAGGTAGCATCTTGGCTGGATGCCTTGAGTTTAACGAATGGTGCACCCATAGTTCTCCAGAGTGATGTCACTCTCTCTGCAAGTGCCACGTTTACAAATTCAGATGCCACTTAAAATATAATTTCCTCCTCAGCTGAATGAGGGACTGACCTTTCAGGGGAGGAGCTTTGGGAAAGGAGCTCTGAGATGCTTGCCCAAAGTTTGTTGACTATTTTTTGGCTTGTTCAAACCTTTCTGTTTTTTAGTTCAGCTAGTTCCATGCTTAGCCCACAGACAGGGCTAGATTTTTTTTAAAAGAGCTTGCCCCTCCATGTACTGTGCTCTTGAAAATCGGATCCTGATAATTGGAACTGACGTGATGGCCCCCATCTTGGCCAATAGCAGAGATTAAACTGGGGTTCTCCAAAGCTAAAGACATGAGTTGGGCTGGCTGGAAAACAACAATTCTAAATGAACAAAACAACATGACAGTTTTTGAGGCTTTGGCATTGATTTTCATTTCAGTGCAGAATAAAACAAGGCCTTTTGAAGTCTCTCTTGAAAAACCCAAGGGACACCTGCACTGTATGCACAGCAGTGTGATAGAATGAGGGACTTAAACCTGAATCACCCTCATCCCCTGTGAGCGCTCTAACCATCAGGATAAGGAGTTAATCTTTCTTTCCTGCAAAACCTGAGAAACTTCCCTCACTAAATAATCATTGAAACCAATAAGTGTCCACAAAACATTTTGGATTTGACAAAATTGCATATTTATATTGAGGGGAGGGGGGAAAAGTTGTAGTCAATTGTTTTTACTAACTTGAGATGTGATTCTCCAAAACTTTGGCCCATGAATCATGTGGTGCAGTGAGGGCTGTAACAGACTCTACCCCTTTGCCGAATGTAGGCAGCAGGGAATGCATAACACTGACCAAGCAGTCTCATGGAGCCCCCTTGAAAATTCTGGCCTCGAGATGCCCCACCAGCCCCCAATTGAAAAAAAAAATGATTTTTTTTTTCATTTTTGTCAACATTCTCCATGGAATCTTTTGATTTGTCAATGAAACAAATGGAAACGTTTTCAATTTTGTATTGTCCTCCTTTCTCTTATCTCCTCTGGACCTGCCCCTTTTCCACTGGAACATTCTTTTAGTTGACAAAGAGGACAGTCTCTGCACAAAGGAATAAATGAACAAAAGTCTGACATGAGAAATCACAACATTCAAAAACCAATAAGGGAACCCTTCAATTTCCCTGCTCACTCTATTGAAGACTTGTTAATAGCGGTGCTCAAACAAATGAATAACAAATCACAGCTTCAAAGAGAAACTGCGGAATTGGAACTTATATTTAAATTTGACTCCATTGCCTCAGGGTTAAATAGGGACTATAGATTTTTTTTTCCTCATTACAAGAAGTGATTTGACCTCACCTTCCTGTATATGCTGTTCCCCAGTGTTTGAATTCCAACACCTATTTTGATTTGCTGTTACAATCTGATCTGATCCTGTGCTATAATTTCCCTGCATTTAATTTCCTCCCATTCTGTTAGTTCCCCATCTTCAAAGCGTATGACGAAGTGAGATTTTCTTCCATGAAAGCTCATGCAATAAATAAATTTTAGTCTTCAAAATTGCCAAAGGATTCCTTGTTTGTTTTGATTGGAGAAAAAAGGAAAATATAAACAAAAATGGAACTATTCAGTGAAAAATTTCAAAGGTAAAATCCAAATCGCAGCTGATTGTGGTTTTTTTTTTGGGGGGGGGGGGGGAGAGACCGTGAAATTTTTCTGTCTTTCAGTTACACCCCATGTCGCCTTTTCACCTACTCCTTTCTGAAGGAAGATCCTTTAGTTTTAAACATAACCGAGCCAGGCTGGGTGCAGCCGACTGTGCAAAAACATTCCAACTTATATTAAAAATTTAACTCGCAGCTGTTAAGTTGCATCTTGGCATGAACTAAAATGAAGGGGGTAAAACATAATGGAATCTGGTTCCCATTGAATGGGAATTTTGCCAGTGGCAATGGGAATAGTGATGGATGCTAAATGGGCTTTTTTTCTCAGCAGATTGATAATAAAACAGTGCAAAGACCTGGTGTCCAATTTTACTCTCATTTTCCTCTGAGTTCAGATAGGTAGATCTGGTGTAGCCGACAATCGGATTTGTCCTGGGCTTTTGTTACACATTATAACTAGCAGTTGGAAGCCAAGTTCCTGTTCTATAGGAGATCTTTTTCTGTTTGTTTGCTTTTATTGAGTGAGGATTAGAAATGCGGAAAGGTAGTAAATTATCTCTTCTCTTTGGCAGTAATTTACTATCTGACTAGCACAATTCCCGACCCGTAACCGTGGGGAAGTCAGAGCTGCTGTACGCCACATTGGATTCCTTCAACACGACTGCGTGTAGAAACCTTGCAGAGCAAACTCTGCCCCCTCTCCTCCATATAGAGCATAGTGAAGACCAGAGGGAGGTTAAGCATGTCCCACTTCACAATATGTAACACCACGGAAGGGTAACTCCTCTCTTTAGCTTGACCCCTTCCAGAGGTGGCCTTTGGCTATTGGGGGCCCTAGGCAAAGGCACATTGTGGGGCCCCCTATAGGCCTGTGGGGCCCCATATAGGCCCACGGGGGCTGCCTGTCGCCAGCCCCAGCCCCCCGCTGATATTCCCGGCCCTGCCCCTCCCCTAGCTCACTTCCAGCCCCATCTCCCCCTCACCAACCCTGGACACAGGGGCCAGCTCCTCTGCTGGCTGCCAGCCAAGGAAGACACGGCTTTAGGGGCAGGCAAAGGGGCCCCTTACAGCTTACCTGCTTCGCCTACCCCAAAAGCTGCCTCTGCCCCCTTCAGTCTACACAACTGCTAAAGTTTTCTTGTCCCTTACTTTCCACAGGAAGTTCAAGCAACTTGTCTTTCCTTCCAGAGTCTGCACGGTTCAGTCCTTGCCTGCATCTCAGCAGCCTCTCATACTCAGAGTTGTTACAAGTCTCTCATTATTTAGTGGTTTGGTTTTTTGCTTCCAGCAGCTGGAGTCATGAGCCTTTCTGTTGGCCTGATGAGTGTGGAATATCCCATGCCTCAGGACAGGTGCAATGCTCCCACCTCTGGCGTCCTGATTGGCTGGGGGTGGGTAGGTAGAAGAAGCTGCCTTTCCACACACTGGTTCCCTAGAGAGCTGGGAAATCCTGCCTCTACTTCTCTGGCTGGAGGAGGGGATTTCCATTTGGGGAGAAACTGTGGGGACACAGTGGTTCCTGCTGTAGAGACACAGTAGGTTGAGAGTTTGTTTGGGACAGGAGACAGGCCAGGGAACAGCCTGTCCGCCAAGTCACTGTGACCTTACAGTGCATACATGTATCAGCTGGAGCCCAAAGGAAAGGAGGCACCCTGATCAGGGACTGAAAGGCTGATGCTGAGGGGTACTGGGGCTGTGCGCCTGCTGAGCAAGTGAACGTTACTGACCGTGTTGATTTTGTTTGGTTACTGCAGGAGGGGTCAGGGTGATCTGTGGGTCAGTGCCAGCACCCCCAAAGTTTGTGGGAGGAGCCTCCACCCCAAGGGGAAAGATGGGATTTTGGAACAAACTACCAAGGAGGGGAGCCCTGGCCGTAGGAGAAAAATTTTGGAAAGGTGGAGTATAACCATCATAAAAGTACGGAAACCAGAAGATTCAGAAAAAGAACTTGATTTTATTTTTAAACTCATAATTTTTGCACATCTGGCATTAGCTATACGGCACCCTCCCCTACATCACTCCCGGTCTGTGTTCCACCCTAACCCTCTTTCAAATCCTCCTCCATGCTTGGACGCCCTGCCTCTCCATGTGTACCAGACACCACGTCCACTTTGTTCAAATGTGTCTATTGACCGAACATCTGCCAAGAAGCCCAGTGGCATGAATCTAGGCGTTTGAGGATCCTCAGTCGCTGTGCAGTTTAAAAGCTACACATCTCACCCCCTCCAGCAGGCCACAGATCCCCCCTCTCCAAAGCGAAAAGGCAGCAGCAACTCTGTTAAGTGGTTTTCTCTGTTGCAATTTCAACCTGTTATTTTTAACCTCTGTGACGGGGGAACATTTAGCTCCCAAAACTTAACTATAACTAGGGGTTTGATTATTACTTGTATTTCAGTAGCCTTTAAGGGTCAAAACAAAGAGCTGGACCCCTCTACAACACCAGTAGATGAGAATGCTAATTCTGAAGTGCTTACAATTAGGGTCACCAAATGTCTGGATTAGGAGCTTTGTTTTATATGCCCAACTCTACCTCGCCTGTGGAGAGCGGGTGTCTCAATTTTTCACACTTGCTACCTGGTCACCCTTCTTACTTCTTCTATTCATTGTCTATTTTGATTGTAACAGAGGCAAAGCAGGTTGTTCCAGGTCATGTAGCAGGCTAGAAGAAGAATTGGAAATAAACCCCATCTCTTGACTCTCAGTTCGTGCTCAATGTACTGAACCACGCTGTTTCTCTAATGTTCAGAGCTTGCCTTGACATGACTAGAAAGGAAGTTCTAGCAAGAGAATGGGACTCTGAGGACTCCCTGCATGAATGAGAACACATTTAGAGCACTTGCTAAAAATCCAGTCATGTTTTAAGGTCGGCACAGAATTAGTTGCCTTTTCACTGTAGCAGTGAGTAACTTCTTTTTCTAAACTTATTTTAGAAAAACCTCAATGAACTAACAGTTACTGCACTCCTCCCCAAGTAGGTACTTATAAAGCAGATATCTGATAGCAAAAGACTCTTTAATCTAGCAGATTCCAATTTCTGGCAGCTGATGATTGACAAATTGAAACTAGAAAGAAGGTTTTAAACAGAGAGATTAAATTAACCATTGGAATCGATTACCCTGAGGTGAGGTGGACTCTTCATCAACTGGTGTCCTTTAATGAAAACCTTTTAAAAACAACTGGGAGAGAGAATGATGCTCTTAACCCTAGAGCTGGTCCCCAGACTATTGTTGATTAGGGCTTGTCTTCACTCATGGGGGGCAAATTCGCCACTATCAGATCGATCTCCCTGATCAGCTGAATGGGTGCGTGAAGACCCACTGAGCCAATCAGGAGGTCAATTGAGTAAGACCACCCTGGCAAGGAGTGTAGCGCTGGGTCGGAGGGAAGGCATTTCCCTCCGACTGAGACTACTTCAAACACCATGGTAAGTAGGCAATTGGCAGGAGATACGCAAGGTATTTTAAGTATATTTACTGCTGAAATCGCACCGCTGTGTAGATCAGGGCTTAGATGCAGTGTGTGTGTGTGGGGTGGGGGAGGAGGTAGCTGTTTTCCTGCTCTATCTCTAGGTCCCTTGGCAACACAGAATTCACTTCCCCAAAGTTTCTGCTTTGTAGCACTGGTTGTGATATTAATTCTGCCTTTCTCTCCGAAACGCATGATTAAAAAGTAGAGTTCCCCTTGGTCCATCCAATCGACCTGTTGTGCATCGATAATGGTGAAAGGAGCGATGTATCACAGAACAGCAGAGGTAGGGAGCAGGAGAAGCCATAAGAACATAAGTTAACTTCTTGTCAGAGGAAAAAGAAGCAGGACTTTGATTGTAGCCTTTTGTGTGAAGCCAGGGATGTGAGTATTGCACCCAGGCTGGCAGATGCTTGATGTCAGAGCAAAACCCCCAACACGAAAGCAAGGAGCTCACTCAATAACAGCACAAAATTGATGCCCAGAGAGTACTGCACGGTGTGGGGGTGCCGATTAACAGACCCTTTGGCAAATCGATCTCAATTTCCCCTATGTCTTTGCACCCATTATTGCCCCAGGCATCACTTTTGTGTGTAAATAGCTTCCTCCTTTTCATAGAGCAGAATTGATCAGCACAGGCTTTCCAGGAGACCTGTAATTTTGGAAATAACACCGATTGTGGCTTCAGCACAGATGACAGCAAATGGAGTTGGAGGATATGGCGACAGAGTGAGTCACTTTCCATCAAACTAAGAAAGTTCACATAGGCTATGTCTACCCTTGTTAATTTAAGTCAACTTAGCATGTCTACACTCAAATTTTAAGTCGACTTTGAGGAGACCTTGCCAAATCGACCGAGAGCATCCACACTAGATGCCTAGGTCGACTTCTAGGAGCTAGGTGGACCTGGGAGAGGTCCATGGTGGCGGGGGGCACCCCTTGCCAAGTGCCAGGGGGCTCAGCCTTTGCCCCATTGTACCTGGGTACAATGGGGCAAAAGGGGACAGGGACCCTGGCAGGGCATAGGGGCAGGGTGGGCAGGGCATGCCAGGCTGTGGCTGTGCCAGCCACCCTGGCAGGGAGGGCAGTGGGGAACCCCTGGAGCCCCCTAACTCAACGTAAAGTCAACTTAGGGCTACTCAACGTCTACACTGGCTAAGTCGACTTTCTAAAGTCAACTTAGCCAGCAAAGTCGACTTAAAAGGAGGTTTTACAAAGTTGACTTAATTTTTCCTTAAGTCGACTTAAGCAGCTGCTTAATGAAAGTGTAGTGTAGACACAGAGTAAATTAAGTCGGCTTAAGCAAGCTTAAGTCGACTTACTTAATTTACAAGTGTAGATGCACCCAGAGAGATTCCAAACCTGACTTCTCACTGTATAGGAATCCATGTAGTTCCTTTGAAGCCAAGGGACAGCAGTGTTGACATCTCTCCATATTTCTTCCTTCCCCAGGAAACTAATGGAATTATCTTAGTAACATGGCCATAAGGAGGTTACTCAGAGTATTATGAGTGGGAGCATGGCCTACATCTTGTTTAGTTTGCTGGAGATCCCCACCCCCTTTGGCTGTGATGCAGTTAAATAAAGCAGTGAGTTCCCAGCCTGTACTCCTGTGAATAGACTTATCGGTGTTGCCCTGAAGGTTCCATTTGCAGAAAAGTTGTAAGAATTTATAGCAGCTGTGGATCTGCTCTTACAGTGTGAGGAATGGTTTAAGTTTTCCCCTGACTAACCATATAACTCAACTCTATTGAACCCAAGAAGTATTCGGCTGTCACAGAAAGCCTCTTGAAGCTACAAAAGGAAATAGGTTTGAGGTCTTGGTTGGCTCTCCTTGCTCAGCTGCTTTCTGCTGAAATCTGAGTGCATGGCAACAAAATTCTGATAAACATAAATTGTGGGACCAAAGTTAGACATATAAAATCCTGTTAGAGCCACCCAAACAGATGGTGGGAACTGGTTGGTCGGATCCAGCAGCTATAGGTTTCCTGCTGCTTCTGTTGTATTGCCCCCATCTTTTCCTCAACCTCATCCCTTGTCTGCAGCTCTCCAGGATAAAGGCATTATTTGTCCATTTCTATTCTTGCTGTCCTGTCCAGAAATGGGAAGAGATGTCCTCTTTGTCACTTAGGTAGCCCCCTCGCTATTATACCTTAGTACCTCACCATCTTTAACTTTAAGGTGTATTTATACCTAACAAACTGCTGTTTCCTCTGCATGTATCTGACCAGGTGGGGTCTAGCCCATGAAAGCTTATGCCCAAGTAAGTTTTTTAGTCTTTAAGGCGCCACAGGACTCCTTGTTTGTTTTGCTGACACAGACTAACAGGTCTGTCCCTCTGGAACTTGCCATCTTTAACTCATTTAGCCTCAAAACATCCTGTGAGAGAAAGCAGTGCTATTATCCTCAGTTTACAGATAGGAAACTGAGGCACAGGAAGGCTGTAGGTCACATTAGATGTATCTTGAAGAGATGGAAATTACATCTAGATCTCCTATGTCCCACCTTGGGACCCTAACCATGCCACCATCCAGGCCTGCCTGAGACAACTGTTCCTCCGTGAATACCTTCATGAACCATGCTCAGTCGCTCTCCAAGGCTGTGCTTTCTGATATTTTTGCAAACTGTTCTGTCACCAGCATTATATGCCTCATATAGGCAGGGGTATACATACATTGTCTCCTCCCTGTCTTGGCTGCACAGACTGGGATTTATTTTGCCTCTTATCTCCTACACATTGCGTACTGCATCGCCTGCTTGGATTTTCCACATTTACTGTTTCTGTGATATCTTTTTACACCATTTGGAGAGATCTCACCTATGTTATGCTATGTTTTTCGTTTGTTTTAAAGATTACAGATAAGACAATTAACTTACTAAGAAATGCATAACAACATCCCGGCAATAACGCATATACAGTATAGTTCGGCCTCTAAAATTTTTCTTGCTTTGCTGGGCATTTTTTTGATCTTCAGGGTGAATTCCATGGGGTCATTCAGTCTCCTGCAAAATAGGATTCTATTGTTCTGCAGGACTGGTGAGATTTAAAAGGCCAGCGTCCTATAGAATAACCAGTGCAAGTGTTTTACCAAGCTGCATTCTATATGCACGTGGACCTGACCCTGTATAAATCAATGCACTAGGAATTTTGCCATTGGGCAGTGGTATGAGGGTCAATCAGGGCATTAAATACCTTTATAGTGCCTTCATTTAAAGAAAACAAACCAAAACACAGTTCCAATGAGGAGGTGTTTCCTAAGGTGCAAGTGGCATGTAGCAAACTACCCTCCCTTGACTTTCAATGGCTATGTCTACACTTACCAAAGTTAGTTCAAATTAGTTAATTTGAACTAACTAATTCAAACTAATTTAAGTTAGTTTGAATTAACTTAATTCGAACTAGCCTGGCCCCACTGAATTTTAGTTCGAACTAAGCAAGTGCCATACATGGCACTTGCTTAGTTCGAATTAGTCAGTTGCATTAAGCTCAATGTGCCGGTTAGTTCAAACTAAGCAGTTAGTTCAAACTAATATGTCCACATTGACTTAATTTGAATTAACTAATTCAAATTAAGGTTTAGTTTGAAAGGTATAATCCAATTTACTAGTTCAAATTAAGGAAACCCTTAATTCGAACTAATGAAAGCCTAGTGTGGCCAAGGCTTAAGTTAGTTTGAATTAAGCCTCCTTAATTTGAACTAACTTGCAAGTGTAGACATAGCCAATGAGAGTTAAATGCCTAGCTGCCATTTATGCCCTTAAGAAATTCCTCCATGGCCACTTCATGGTCATATGGTGGGTGACCTTGGTTTTTCTGTTAGTATTAAACTGTGGAAAAATAAAAATGCTTCTGGGCTTACACCATGGAAGACAAGCTTTAGCTGGGAGCCAATTTTTGTTGCTGAGAAATAAAGTGAGACGATGATAGAGAAGTTGACTGACCCTTCACTAAAGCAGCACTTGGTGCCATTGCCATCGAAACTCTCAATAGAAGCAAGCAATGGTTTCTGCCATTTGTAGGAAATTGGTGAAACAAAACACTGAAATTCTGACTATTACAATTTTAAAGCATTGCTAGACTCTGTCTCTGGTTTGGTATCATGTTGAAGAAGATACAGGGATTCTCTTTGATATGTTGCTGTATCCCCACTTTCTACCCAATAAGGCCTGGATTCTGATCTCCTTATTTGCACTGAATAGTATCTTGACCCACTCATGGTCCCAATCAGTGCTTTTTTTTCTTTAAAAAAAAAAAA
Organism: Pelusios castaneus; assembly: GCA_007922175.1. Taxonomy (NCBI): domain Eukaryota; kingdom Metazoa; phylum Chordata; order Testudines; family Pelomedusidae; genus Pelusios; species Pelusios castaneus. The sequence continues at coordinate 7,233,506 of ML685755.1, read as the reverse complement.
AGTGCTGGTACTAAGTGCAGGGGGGGGGGTGGGGTGGGGGTGGGGGAGTATCATCAGGGTGAAAGAAGACCTGATCTTTTCCCCTGCTGTCCCTGGCCCCCAGCTGGGCAGTGGGGCCAGGAGAGGACAGGAGTGTCATACTCCTGGAGGATGGGGTCAGCAGGAGAAAGGATTGGGTCTTCTTTCCCCTGCTGACTCTGGCCCCCAGCTGGGCAGTGCAGGAGCAGCACACTCCTGGGGGCCAGGATCAGCAGGGGACAGGAGCAAGCTGCTCCTGTCCCCTGCCAGCCCTGCTGCCCAGCTGGGGGCCGGGATCAGCAGGGGAAAGGAGACTCGCTCCTTTCCCCTGCTGATCCCAGCCCCCAGTGAGCTGGCTAAGGAAAAATAAGTGCCAGTACGCTGTACTCACAGAAAAAAAGCCCTGGTCCCAATGAAGTTAATGGAACTATGTAGGGACCAAGATGCTGATTGATAGGAGTAAGGAACTGCAATCTGGTCCCCGGTGATTGCTTTCTTGGAGTCTCACCTCCAGCATACAAGAAAGCAATGCACTCCTGCTTCTTCCATCATTCACTGTTATCAGTATCCAGCTGAACGAGATGATTGTTAGGGTTGTATAGTAAGTGTATAGTCCTGGAGCACTTTTTAAAAAGTGCCACAGGACTCCTTGTTTGTTTTTTTGCTGAGCTAGACTAACATGGCTACCCTTCTGGAATTTGTGCTGTCCCGGTTCTTCTAAATTCTGGTCCTGCAGCGTTAATTCCATTGAAAAACATTGAATTCCTGCTTTTAAAAAAAGTCTTGCCTGCAGCAAAGAGGATTTTTAAAGAGTCAAGATTGTCTTTTCAATGCCTCGCTGCCACTTAGCGGCCAGTGTAAATTCAGTGTCCTACCATGAACTGGATAGCGAGCTGTTATCAGGGGCCCACGCTCATTTCATCAGCCAGCAGCTGGAAAGCTCTGAAGAGGGATAAAGAGAGGAATTTCATCACTACCTGTTGGTAACACGTTGTACTTTAAACGATACTGCACTCTCCTTTGGGGTGTCCTTCAGCTCTTAGCGCAGATGAGGTAGAAAGTAGAAAAGATCCATTAGGTCACAAGACAATGCCCCAGCCAGTATTGCATTATTTCCTACTGGGTATTCTGTTGTACCTTGTACAGACTCATTTTAAAATATTTCAATGTGTGGAAACATAGTATTTGTCCTAAAAAGAGATGGTCGGAAAAAGTTTTGTTTTCATGGGAAATGTTGATGACCGTGGGGGAGAAAAGTTAGTTTTTATCAAAACTTTTCCATGGAAAACTTTGACTTTTCATAGAGCCCTCCCCCCATACGAATATTTCAGGGTTCAGCAAACCAATATCATTAAAATTCAGTCAAACTGTTTTCAACCCCATCCCCACCCCATGTGTTGTCTTCAGTAGAAAATTTTCAGGTTCTGGATTTTTGATTTCCCTGGAAAAATGGAAAAAATCAGATGCTTTCTGTTGGGGGGGGGGGGGAGGATGTGTTTTGTGGAAAATTCAGTTTTCCCCTGGAAAAAATGTTTAGATGGACTATATTGGCGAAATTCTAGTCTCAAGTTCTTCCTTTTGAAAGGTGTAGGTTCACTGTGTGTAGTGGGCTTGTCAGAGCTTCTTGACTGGTTTCCTGAGGGTTGAGCAATAAGGACACTCTTTTTTCCCCCTGCTGGGTATGTTCAATACCCCTGCAAAAGCCAGCTGGCAAGTGTCCTAGCAATTGCAGTTTATCAGGTCATTCATACTGACTTAGGAATGGGAGAGACACCTCTTTACTGACAGAGGAGGATAATGACTTTGCTTCCAAAAAATCTTCAGTCCCCCTTGTATCCTGGATGAAAGAGCTTCTACAGCTGTTCCTGTAAGGATGACAGGGTTTGATCAGATGAAGACACGCTTTGCAATTCCCTTTTCTGTCCTGGCTCACAGCAAACATCACTGATAAGAAGCCTGCCACAGTACAAATCCAGGATTTTACAAGCTCCTATTAACCTCTCAATCATTAGTTATATTTTCGGTACCTTGCTAGAAGCAGGTGAACCTACGGTCCGTTTATTATACTTACGGGGTAGCCAAGGGATTAATTTTCAGCTCTGGCATTACTGTGCTTGACACAAGAGCCAGCAAGGAGCAGAAACCTGACTTTTTGCCAACCCTTGATTTTGGGACTCAGCAAGGGGATTGCAGAAATTCAGTAGTAGTCTGGCCAGACTCCCTTTGCTGGTTAGTCCCCTGATATGTCCTCTACATTGGAGGCTGTGATATCCAGAACTGAACTTGGTGGCTTGTGCCTGTATCTATGAGAAATATAATTCTCTGAGTACTTGGGGCTGCTGCAAGAAGACAAATAGTTAAATCTTTTACTAGTATGTCAAAAAACTTAGTGTTAAAGAGAGGAGGCTCTGCGAATATCACACTTTCCCCTCTCCAGTCCCTTTCCTCCCACGCAGCTCTGGGCTGCTGACTCTCAGATGGTAGAGAGCTATAAATATGCTCAGTTTTTGTCAACTGCAAAGATAACAAGTACTAGCACCCCTTCTGATAACGAAATCTTAGAAGTCAGCCTGTCTGTTTGTGTTTATGCACTACCCAAACCCACCTATTTTAGGAAAGCTAACTGCCAGAGAGGTCCAAAAGTGCTTCTCAATAATTACACACTTTCATCTTTTGAAAAACACACTTAGTACCTAGTTGACCCCAGAGGAATTTCATTTTCTATAGATGATCTGTGCTTCTGGTAATTGGCCAGCTGGAATTTTCCCTAAAGCAAGTTTAAAACATACATCCCTTATCTGTCACTGAAAAGCAATTTGTCCCATTATCTTCCCAAAGAGCAGCACACGACTTTAAAGACTCACATAAGTCTCGTGGAGGCTGTTGAAAATAGTCCCATTCAGCGTACTTCTACACTTACTGGTTGTAGAATATACGCATCGCAGGCCTCTCTAGAATGGGTTTGAATAGCAGTGTAGAGAGAGACACTGCAAGTAGAGACATGCTCTTCATGGCTCTCTCCATCCCCAAGCCGGACCTCCCAAGTCTACTCTAGCAGTGTAACATCCCGCTGCCCAGAGGCGCCTTTGGTTATTAGGGGCCCTAGGTGAAGGCCCATTGTGGGGCTCTCTATAGGCCCACCGGGCCCCCCCTCTGTGGCCCTGTTCCCCCTTTCCACCCCACCTCCTCCTCCAGTCCCAATTCACCCATGTGGCCCTGGCCCCATGAGCCAGTTCCTCCTCCTGCTGCCGACCAAGACAGATGGGCCTTTTGGGGTAGAAAAAGCAGGTGATGGGGCCCCTTATGCTCAGGGCCCTAGGCCTGTGCCTGCTTCGCCTACCCCAAAACTGCCTCTGCCGCTGCCAGAGTGAAACACTCCTATAGTGGGAACCGGCATTGTCATGGAGGAGGCAGCAGGGAAAGACTCCTGCAGCTCATCGCTGCTGGAGCTTTTCATGGCCATGTGTAGCAGCCCTCCTTTCACTGTGGTGTGTAATTTCATGCACCCCATACCACTGCACCAGGCTTCAGACAGAGCCTACATACAGTAGCTCTTAATTTTCCCTCTCCTACTTAGCAATTATTATTGGGTATATTTGCACAGAAACAGGACTGTGACAATCTGAGGAATACCATTTCTGAGGGGTCAGAGGCCTGATTATTCCTCTTGCTGCACCTGAGAAAAGAACTGGAACTAAATGGGTTGATCCTCGTTACAAAGGGCATCAGGGAACATAAATGGGAGGTAGTAAGACCCTCCAAAAAAAGCTGAAGAGACAGGAGCTGTGCGTCCAGTGGACTGATATTGGAACAACTGCAGAAAGGAATTGCTTCAGAAACCAAATGGAGAGAAGGGAGACAGCATGAGTTCCTTTTATTATTCAGGCTTTGAGATAAGAGCCAAGAAATGTTGACCTTGCTGAATTTACTGGTATGAAGGACAAATTTGGGGAAGGGACTACTCAGCCTGGCCAGACTTTGACAGAAGAGTCTATGAAGTTTTTGTTTGTTTTGTTAAGAAGGCTTGAAAGAAAAACAACTAACCCTACTGGAAACTGTTTTCCTGGGTCCTGTGAGAGAGCTCAGGCAGAAATATCCCAGGAAGTGAACTGCCTCAGGAAGAGCAGAACCTGGTTTCATAGGAGACCCTAGTTCCGAAAAGACATAAGATAGGTCCCGAGAGAAGGATCTTTATTGCTTAAACATTTACTTTCTCCTGCTCTGTGTGACCCATCTGATGACGCAATGGTAGACTCTAAACTCTTTGGAGATCTATATTCCATAAAATATCATAATTAATGAGACAATTGCGTCTGCGCCTCCGTACTGATACACTGGCCTTTTATACTTCTTTGAAGGCAGTGGAGTCACATGGGTGTGAATTTGCTCCAAAAATATCTGGGCTTGGGGCTTTCAGTTTTTCAGTGAGAAGCTAAACATTTCCAAAGAAAATTTTCAATGGAACCAATGCTTTTTCAAAGCTGGCAAAATTTTTCACAAGGAGAAAAAAATCAATTTCTTGACCAGCCTGAAGTCCCACCGTGAATCTGGTGAAACCGTCACAGGCCCTCAGGAGTCCTGATTCTCAGCCCTGTGCTATAATCAGTGTGCTGTATCCTCCCATGACGTCACACTTCACTTCCTGAAAGGTGATTCTGATCTCAAAACTGGTTGACTTCAGGTGGAGAATGTATAGCAGGAGTAGAGGAACTTTTAAGCAACTAAGATCTTATTTTCATTCCAGAATCATAGTAATAAAAATTAAAAGAAGCCAACGACAAGCCCTCCTGGAAATATGGTATTTCAGCAGAAGCGTCACTAAATGGAATGTTTTTCAAGGTTTCCCACCAGGCAGCAGCAGCTCTTTAACTTTTAATCTCTCTCTTTCATTCTGGCAACAAAATGCATTTTTTACATTAACTGTAAAATTGCCTTGTGACTTGTCACCAGTGAGGGTAATGCAGGAAAAAAAAAAACCTATTATCAAAGCTTCTCTTGATCAGACAGCCTCCTTGAAATACAGGGTTTGATTGGGAGCGAGGAGGGGGGAACGAGACTGAATGGTGACGACTTCTTCAATTCAAGTTTCTCCTGCTGATTGGCAGATGTAAAAAAAAACATCTTTCTGTGACTGTGTGTTTCCCGTTAAAATCTCTTATTAGAGTGGAGTGTTCATGCCATTACTGTTAAGGATAACAGCCGATGAAGAATCTTTCTTATGGAGACTAGGAGATCCATTACAAATCTAACCCCACATTTGGTTGGTGATTCAGTCATGAACTGAGTCTTGTATTTGTAAATGTATTCACGGCTCCTAAATATTTGCTGAAGAGTTTAGACAAATAATCCTCAGCCTGTGGGATATTCCTAAAGCATTGGCTTCGGCCGATTGCTATCGCTCATATGGCCTGACGCATCCAAGAAGCTGAACTCTGTGGTGCTTTTGTTTACTAAAATATTCATGAATCCAATTATTTACTTTTGATTTTTTTAAAATGATTTAAACAGTCAGAAATGAGCAAAACAGAGGCTAATTTTAACTGTTTTGTAAATAAAATTAATGGACATTTGGGTTTTTTTTTAAATGTCAACCTGTCCTCGGGAGGGTGTGTGTGTGAGTGTGTGTGCTCGTGTGTATTTTAATGATTGGACCTGATGTAATGGAAATCTTCTTTGAGGGGTGTATAACTCAGCAACAAAAAATTGCTCTCGGATGAACTTTGGAACTTTTCCAGTCTAGTTTTTGGTCCAGAAGTGCTTATTGCTCGCCATTTCTTCTTCTCCTTCTCCTTCTCCTTCTTCCTTTCTTTATTTTTTAACAGTTCCACTTAAAAAATGACAGTTCTGTCCTCATCTTTTACTACCATGTTTCAAGTTGTATCTTTAGCTATATTCTTTGTTTGTTGTTTTACAGCATAATGGTAGTTGGTGGTGTGAATGGACTGTTCAGCATTCTGTGTGTGTAGGAGGATGCTGAGTGGAAGGAGAATATTGACTAGATACTGTGTATAAATGGAACTTGCAGCTGACAGACTATTGACCAGATCTTTGCTTTGTGGTGTTAAATGCAAAATTAGCAGTGCACAAAGCAACTATGGCTTATCATTTGATCCTGGATGAAACCCCCAACTTTGCATGTGCAACCGCAACCCATTTGTGTAGTACTATTGGAGCAGTGTGGATGCAATTCATTCCCAACAGTCACATCAGCCTTAATTGGGGGAGCTGGGGAGAAGCTACAGCTGTGCTTTTTGCTGCTAACTATGCAGTTCTCATTTGTCATCAACATTTCAAAAGTTTCACCAACTCCCAAGCAGTTCCAATAACAACTCAAGCTGAAATTTGGCCCAACCACTAAGGGTAGTACCCATTGGGTGCGTCTACACTTACAAATTAAGGAAAAAGTAAGTCGACTTTATAAAACCTCGTTTTAAGTCGACTTTGCTGGCTATGTCGACTTTAGAAAGTCGACTTAGCCAGTGTGGATGTGGAAGGGCTTTAGGGCTTCCCCACTGCCCTCCATGCCAGGGTGGCTGGCACAGCCACAGCCTGGAGTGCCCTGCCCACCCTGCCCCATGCCCTGCCAGGGTCCCTGTCAGGCTCAGCCCCCATTGTACCCAGGTACAATGGGGCAAAGGCTGAGCCCCCTGGCACTTGGCAAGGGGTGCCCCCCCTGCCACCATGGACCTGTCCCAGGTCCACCTAGCCCTACAAGTCGATCTAGGCATCCAGTGTGGACGCTCTAGGTCGATTTGGTAGGGTCCCCTCTAAGTCGACTTAAATTTTGAGTGTGGATATGGTAAGTCGACTTAAGAAAGTCGACTTAAAGTCAACTTTAAGTTGACTTAGCTAAGTCGACTTAAATTAACAAGTGTAGACATAGCCATAGAGTATGGAAAATGCAAATGGATAATTAATGATTATGGGTGGTTAACACCTCCATTTTTCATCTTTTCCTAAAGGCAGCACAAGATAACAAGGGTGAAAATTCAGGACACTTATTTTTGGGGGGCAGGGGTATATTTCAAATCCCCTAATATCAGGGTGGCCCCAATAATTTTGGGGTGTTTGGTCACCAGAAGAGTATCCAATCACAGTCTGCCTCTGACATTGTGCTGGGCTAACACAGCTACCATGCAAACCCACAGGTAAAAATGCCACCTCTTGAGTCACTAACATCAATTCTTTTAGCATTTAAATGCTTCTTGGTAGTCTCCAATTCAAGGAGGGTCTCATCTTAACCCTCTTTAACCTGTAAAACTGACAAGTGCACATCAGTAGAGGGTCAAGTTGTAGACAATGAATCTAAATGTGACCTATAAATGGAGCCCCTAAAAGCTGGTCGCTGAAGACTTCATGGAACTTCCCACAATAATTGAGGCATTTACCATAATATCCTAGCCAAATTCTAGGAGTACCAACATCTTGTTTAATATTCCTACTCATATGATAGCTTACTTTTTCTCTGTCCTCCTAAATGACTTCCTTCATGTTATTTAAAAAAGCAACACACAGACCTGATTCTTTAAGAAGGGAGAAAACTTGCCATGTAGATCCTGTTACCTAGCAACAGGATGCCAGCTCTGCTAAATCAGTGGACAATTACCCTCCAATTTGTTTTCCATGTCTCAAATTTTTACCACTGCAACTTTTTGACCTTCTGACTATATGGGGCTTAACAGCAAAGTATGTCTAGATCACCAAAGGTCCTGGCATGTTTTCCTGGTTATATCACAGTTGTAACACAAAATAGCGGGAACAAAAGTTGCTAGGAACATCTGTTGTTATTAATAGAAACAGCAGGTTGTGAAACGCTAATTTCAACAAGAATTACTAAGAAATAAGTGATACCCATTATCGTAATCCTTAAAGAACTGTAAAACGATGTAACGCGTATTTTAAATACGTCTGGAGGTTGGTTTAGAGACCTTTGTCTTGCTGTTTTAAAAACGTGCATTTTCAATATCTGAGATATCAAGAATAATACCATCGCATTCCAGAAAGATGAATTGTATAGTAAGTTATTGGTGGAATTGAGTCATTGCTGTTCAACAGGATTGATTTGTCACTTTTTTGTAAAAGCTGTCGTAATGTGTACTTAAGTGGTTTTACTCTGCGGGAAACTGATTAATTCAAACTCCTTTTTAGTCCCATAAATGGTAGACTTTAGGGAGATGGCTTATTAAGTTTATCTTAACATGAAATTAAATTTTGATTGATGTATTTTTATTTGATGCATGTATAATTTCATGGAAGACCTTGAAAATTGTATACTATATACATCACATGAAATGAAACTTGGATAAAATGAAGCAAAGTAAAAGGATGCAGATGCAGTGGATGGCTTAGGTATTCCAACTCTTGATAACTTTTGTGATTGCAAAAAATGATGGTTATAACGTACATGTGATAACTTAGATCCCATGTGATAGATTTCCCCTTTAAAGAGTAAAATACACTCCACTACTGGAGCCTGATTTTGCTGTCCTGCTAACAGGGCATAACACCGGTGACTTCAGTGGAATTACATCTCATTTGCATAATTGCATGTGGGATGAAAATAAGGCATATGGTATTTACAAAAAAAAGCCTTTTCTTAAGCCTGAATATATCTCAGATCAGTATTAATTACATAGTTTGCCATATCTTGCATCTCTGATTATGCAGAAGGAAGGAACTTTGGGCTTTGACTTTCAAGAATTAGAGCCACAGGTAGCCTGACAAAGCTATTGCTTTTCCCAGCTCCATCTGATACTACATACTCATTTCAGAATGAAGAGGCTTGTTCCTTATTCCAGCACACCACTGACATCTGTGCTTTCATCCATATCTTTGTGGTTGATGACTTGCAATCTCCTGTCAATCAGTTGTTTCTGAGACATTTACAAATTAAAGATGTTTACAAAAATCTGCTAGGAAGTGGCTATAAATGTCAACATATTCAGCATGAATGAAGGCATTAGTAAATTTAAGAAAATATTTCGTTCAAAGCCTTCCTATAAGGCAATATTCAGAGAAGCAAGCTAGTCTATGTTTCTTGTGGCCACTGGAAAGCCTCTGCCAGAGGGTTTTGCCTATGATTACACAATTTGGACCCATTGACTTCAGAGGGACTGCCCATGAGTTAAGTTGAGGTTTGCCAAATTAGGGTCTTAGTTGACTATGCTCTTATAAAGGAAATTTAGTGGCTGTGATCTTATCCAAGTTACACAGAAATGGAGAAATATATGTTACATTATTATTGCATAAATCCCATTAATGTCAGTCTGCCACTGGACTTTGGGGCACAACCTTAGAACCAAAGAAGAGAATGCATGCTGTAAATAGAAAAACTTGTTTATATCCTCAAATGTATTTGAGCACCTAACTCCCATGGAAATAAATGGGACGTTGGGCCTTGCTTTCTGGCATATCCATTTACATTGTCTCTTCTGCAGCCTTTTGCGTTTGGCAAGATGATGTCTCTATAGTTATATAAGCAACAGATAGGTTTCTCTCTTCTCTGAGTTTTCAAGGTGAAGGCCTAATTTAGTCCACAGTCCTCATTGAATACCGCATTGCGATTTGGGCTTGTGAAAAACATTAACCCTTGATGTGTATTTTCAGTAACGAAACCTTTTGTAGAACAATCTCAGACAAAATAAATCTCACCATCCCAATGACAGATGGTGAAAGTGAAACCCAGTTATCTAGATGGCTCCAGAAAAAATGGAATCTTGTATTTTTTGACAGCATAATTGCTATGCTCTGTCAGATTTATATAGCTTTTTCATAAGAGACACTTAATACTTCATACGGATATTACTTTTCTCATCAAATATCATTTTGGAAAAAGTTAATAATTTAGCAACTTTTTTATTAAAAAATGGCTAATTCAACAGATGCATACGATACCACCACCAGATATTGCATTCATTATAGAGGGAAGTAAAACTTCGTTCTAAAGCTGTTTATGGGATAGTCTTTCAAACATGAAGAGCATGAGCTGCAAACAGAAGTTTAAATCTGTGTTGTAGAGGAGAGATGGTGTCTGTAGTTTTTTTTACTTATTCCAGGTTTACGGTAAATTCATTCCCATTATCCTTCCATTCCTGTGCCCAAAGTTGTATACTGATTCTGATGTCACTAAAATGCATTTTACCCTCCAATGCAATTCATAAATTCTGAAAGGGATTTGTTTCCTTTTCTGACCCTCAGCAGTTTTAGCCTTGACGTTACAAACACTTATGCATGTGCTTAACTTTATAACTTTAAGGATAAACACAAGCATATATGTTCATAGGACTGGAATCTACGTGAGAAGAGATCCTTACAAGGAATCTGTGATGAGGTGTAACAACCCCTCCAGCCATAGGGAGAGCCCTCAGCTTCCACAAAAGCCAGAAAGACCCCTTCACCAACAGGCAGGCCGCACTCTCTTTGGCAGGAGGCCAGGGTTAAAAGACCTGCAGAGGCTTCAGCAAAGTGTGGGACAGCAGGGGAGAGGGATTGACTCCCAGATCACATTAGGAGTATTGTAGAGCCAGTAGGCATAGCTGTGAGAAAGGGAAAGTGACCCTGTGAGGGGAGAGATTGAGGACTATACAGCAACCCCACCCAGCCCAACTGGGCAGGGAGCCCAGCCCTGCCCAGGGGTTGTTGGGCAGGAAAGCAGAGTGACAATACTACTTGGAGAAGGCCCCGGCCTTGTGCAGAGGGACTGCAAGGTCTGCACTGCCTGACGGGAGCAAAACACCCCTTTTTTAGAAAGACCACAGGCGTGGCCTTTCACAGGGTCATATATAGATATTTGACTAGATGGTGGATTCTTTTCTTTCCAAAATTACTTCCATCAGAACAAACTGAGGTGAAAGACTAGTGCTAAGACCAGAATATTGGAGAATTAATATCCAAGATGCGATGTTCCAACATACTGCGCAGAGCCAAAGCCCGCTGAAGTCAGTGGGAAATAAGGAGGACACTAAGGCACTGGCTACACTAGAAAAGTTAAGTTGACTTTATTAAGTCAACTTAATAAGTCGACTTAACTTTTCTAGTGTAGACAGAGCCCCTTGTTGACCTTATTAAGTCGACTTAATAAGGTTGATTTAGGCGCTAATCCCCGTCCACACTGGTTTAAATTGACTTAAGTCGACTTAAGAAAAGCGCAGTGTGGACATGTCTTTGTTTAGGTCGACTTAAGCCTCCTTAAGTCGACCTAAGTTGCCAGGGTAGAGGCACCCTAAGTATATAAAGTATCATTTCAGAAATGCCTTCCGTGGGAATTTGAATATTTCAGGCATTGCAAATGTCTATCATCTAGTTAAATTCCAGACTTAACTTTGCTCTCTCAGGAATTCCATTGTCCAATTAGCCTCTTTGGTGCTCAACTAAAAGCTCTACAAAGCTAGCTTGTTTTTCTTTAGTCTGTGGAGGACTAACCAGACTGCAGCACATTAAGCAGACGTAAGGGCTGTGCATAGCATCTCTTTAAAGCCATTCATGAGACAGCCATCGGTCTGTGCCTTCTCCTTCCCAGAGAGGGTGATAGATGAGCGCAATACAAAAACTGTTAGAGGATGTAGCTCAAAACGGAATGAGCCTAATAGTAGCATATACAATTTTGTTCAGAGTGGAGCATTGCTTTTTTTTCCTTGTTATGCAAAATTTAAGAGCTGTGTTTCACAGTCTCATTTTTTGCATGTTTTTTCTTCAAATCACATTGGGATGAAAAGTAAATGACTATTTATTCAGATGTAGAAGTAACAATGGTTAAGATGATTTGTTTAATCCTCAGTCCCAGACACTGTGAAAAGCCCACCTACAAAATTTATATTCTTATAGGGAAATGCAATATTTGGAACAAAAATGGATTATCAGCTAAACTGTATTGTCTTCAATAGAGTCAAAGTGTGGAGGTTATATCAGTTAAGAGAGTACGCCGCGGTATATAGCTAGTTATTCTACAGTGATTTGGCAGCATCTCCAGGAGTAGATTTTGTGCACGCTATGGTTTCTTTCAGATTATGCCAAAAGTTTTAATAAAATGCCAAAGTTTAAACTGCACCCTCATGTAAGGCTGCAATTGTTGCTCTTGAAGCGCTCTGTAATAATGGCTTATGCAACAACAAAGACAGGAATGCATATCAGATGACAGTTTAACCCAGATGTTTGCTGGACCAGGGAGAATCATTAAGCAAGTGATCGTGGCCATTATTTTTCCCTTTTTTATTTTCATATTTGCCCCTCTTCAGTTAGGGTTGAAACAGGTTCTTTTTTCAGAGCAGTAGCTCGTGAGAGTGTGTTTGGGGACAACGGGACTTGATGGAGATAGGGAAACACACCACATCAAAAGAAAATGCACTGTGCTGTGGAGATCAGTACATAGATCCCAAACTCTTTTTATTAGATAAAAGACTTGAATGCCAGCCACTGAAAGGAAAATGCTTGAGTCACTGATGTAGAAAACAATTAAAAGTTAGCAAGAGAAAGAGGAAGGCTTACTTATCGGTATGGCCCCCTCGGTTAATCGTTTAGAAAGCAATTCAATGCAGATCAAAGCTGAAGACACAGCAAAGAGAAAATATCTGCTAAAAGGGAAGATGTTGAAAGCAGCATACTGACAAGGGAAGAGATTTTCGAGTTCAGCTGAAGGAAGGAGAAAAAAAGGCTGATGTTCAGATGAACCATAGAATGCCATCAGGGTTCTTCTGAATTGTATTGCTAGATGAATGTAATATAAATCAAAGGAGATAGTGCTCTTGCTAGAAGGCTGCGGGAATGAAGATCTTGCTGAGAAAGCTGTGCTTGGAATTGGTCACTGCTTGGAGAAAAGGTGTAATTGCTGTTGAAGGGAAAGCAGTGCTGAGCAACCACAGATTAGACCAGATTTCAGAGATTTAAATGGAGAAGAAAGAGTGAGAAAAGCCAGACTTATTTCTCAGTGCAATAGATAAGACAGAGCTCCATGGGGACCTACATGAATCTGATAAAGTAACTAGAGAAGACTGAGAAAATGTGATCCAATTATACTATTTAAATAAACTGCAAACTGGAGCATTTAGCCGGAGGTACAGATGAAGGAAGTTTCAAGCAAAGGCCTAGTATTTCAGAATAAAAGCAGCAAAGTCACAGTATGAGTCCATGACTGGAAAGGCCATAGTGGAAAAGAGACACATAGAGTTCCAAAGCCAAAAAGAAAAACCTTTCTTTATCTTTTCAGATGAGACTTGCTGTTCAGGAAAGTGAGATGATTCTGGCTAGAGTTTGATACAGTGGAAACCTGGAGGGGTAGCTGTGTTAGTCTGTGTACAGCAAAAACAAGAAGTGTCCCATGGCACCTTAAAAACTAACAGTTGCATCTGATGAAGTGGGTTGGAGCCCACGAAAGCTTATGCCTGAAGAAATTTGTTAGTCTTTAAGGTGCCACAGGACTCTCGTTGTTCTTAATGGAAACCCAGTCTGTGAGTGCTCTCTTACAACTTTCCGTCTGCACGTGATCTATATTAGTCCTACTGGTTTAGTACTGGATGGCTTCTTTCAGACTGGCTGGGTGTTAGGACAGAGCCAATTTCAGATCGGATGTAAATGAACCTAACTCTATTGATGTCAATTGATTTTTTTTTTTTTTGGTTTGTTTTCACCCGTTATCATTTGTATTGTGGTAGTGCTTAGAAGCCCTAACCATAGACCAGGGCCGAGTACGCTAGGCACTGCACAAACACAGAACAAAAAGTTGGCCCCAAACCAACAAACTTGCAATCTAATAATTCAGTGGCCCACGCCAGATCTGAACTTGTCCCCCTCTTTCAAATGACTTTAGTCTGGGAATCAGGCTAATCTTCTCATGATTGCAGAGTCAGGAATATTACACAAACAGCCCTTCTTACTGCTTTGTTTTAATATTTCCTTTCATTACAAACCAGGAGGCACATCAAGGAGAATAATCAGAAACTATGTCTACACTTGCAAGTTAGTTCAAATTAAGGAAGCTTAATTCCAACTAACTTAAGCGTTGGCTGCACGAGGCTTTCATTAGTTTGAATTAAAGGCTTCCTTAATTCGAACTAATACATTCGATTGCTTAGTTCGAATTAACGGTTAATTCAATCCGTTAATTCAAATTAAGTCAAATGTGGCCATATTAGTTCGAACTAACTGCTTAGTTCGAAGTAATCGGCAGATTGACCTTCCTACAATTGACTAATTCGACTAAGCAAGTGCCCTGCATGGCCATGGCTAGTTCGAACTAGCATTCCAGTGGGGCCACGCTAGTTCGAATTAAGTTAATTCGAACTAACTAAAATTAGTTCCAATTAGTTAGTTCGAATTAACTAATTCAAACTAGCTTTTGTAAATGTAGACATAGCCAAAGAGAGCTTTGCAGATATTTAAAAACCTAAGTATGGTTCACTTTGGGAGAATGGGACCAAAGATTTTGGTTCTTGGTTTCTCTGAAGCAGGTTCTTACACAATATTTTCCTCAGAAACAACCACTAGATGGTGCTGCACTTTATTTAACACCCTCCTGATCACACTGTTAAAGGAACAGGTAGGTAGTAGATATGCTCTGTAAGTGTATACAGTTTATACCCTGCTTTAATGTAAAATGTGTGATCAATATTAGCTGAGAAGGGAGGAAAACTGTCTCCTTGTTTTACAGGTGTTTATGAGAATGTTTTCTTTGGTTTGAGGAAACAAGGGTTTGCATTTGAGTAGCTCCTTATAATTGTGTGGTTTGAGGGAAGGAGGGAGACGTCAAGCATTCAGAAAGGAGAGGATAGTGGGCTGTGGAAGTACCAATGGACTCTTTTTTGTGTGGTGTTTATACAATACACAGAAAAGAGAGTGGATATTGATGGGAGCTTTTGGGTGCTGCCACAACGAATATAAATAATAATAATAAGAATAGATATTGAAAGGGCCTTTCCTGACCTTTCTATTGATGAGTGTCTGAAGTAGAAAAGAGGAGAGGGAGTGGGCAGTGGAGTCTGAAAAGTTTTAAATCAGAACCACAGATTCTAATGTTCTTGAGCCAGAAACCATCATTTTAGGTAGTTTCAATCCCAATCCATAAATCAGCCCAGGTTTATAAGAAGGGCCATACAGGGACAGACCATGTTCCATTAGGCCCAGTAACCTGTTTTTTGACAATAGCCAGTGCCAGGTGCTTCAGAGGGAATTAACATCCTGGGACAATTTATTGAGTGAACCATTCCTTGTTGTCCAGTCCCATCTTCTGGAAGTCAGGTTTAGGGACACCCAGAACATAGAATTGCTCCTTGCTCCCTGATCATCTTGGTTAATAGCCCTTGATGGATCTCTCCTCCATGAATTTTTCCCATTCTCTTTAGAACCCAAATTCCAAAGGGGTAGCCGTGTTAGTCTATTGTAGAAAGACAACAGAGTCCTGTGGCACTTTTAAAGACTAACAGATTTATTTATCACATGAGCTTTCATGGGAGAAAGTGGATTTTCTTTAAAAGTGCCACAGGACTCTGTTGTCTTTAGAACCCAGTTAGACTTTTGACCTTCAAATATTCCTGGCAACAATTTCCACAGGTTGATTTTGTGTTGTGTGAAGAAGTATTTTCTTATATTTGTTTTTAACCTGCTGCTTTTTATTTCATCAGGTGATCCCCTGATTCTTATATTATCTGAAGGAGTGAATTACACTTCCTTATTCACTTTCTTCACACCACTCATGATTTTATAGACTTACATCATACCCCCTTTAGTGATCTCTTTTCTAATATGTAAAACATTGCCAATACAGTTGAGTTTTACTTAGTTTTCTTTTTCCTTTATATACTTTTTTTCCTGGCATATCTAAACCCAGGAAATGAATTGATTCTAACAAGAATTTGCTCCTGTATTATGAACTTTAGACAAGTATCTAGATTTGGATTGAAACTTTCCTCAGCCACGTTTGTATGTAGCTTCAGATCTGGAGTTGTTTAGATGCAAGGCTTTTTGTTTTATGCCAATTCCCTTCTGTGGATTTGCTGGATCTTATATTCTATACAGTATATTCTGTACACTAACAATCAGGATATGCTGTATCCTATAAACTTCATAGTGGAGAACTCAATAAATGATTGTTCAGGGTTTAACTGATCACCATATTGGGGCCATGAAGGAATTTCACCCCCAGGACACACAGACAAAGGCTCTGGGGTTTTGGTTTATTGTTGCGTTCCTCTGTAGCATGGGGCACAGATCACTTGTTGGTGGATTCTCTGTACCTCAACGTCCTTAAACCATGATTTGAGGACTTCAGTAACTCAATCATAGATGAGAGGTTTATTACAGAAGTACGTGAGTAAAGTTCTGTGGCCTGCATTATGTAGGAGGTCAGGCTAGATGATCATACTGGTCCCTTCCGACCTAACATCTATGGAGGCTAAGAAGCATACTTTTTCCATGTGGGCTAATGACAATGTTTTATCACTGTAGCCTTGGGCTTCTCTGTTTAAGAATGAGTTGGAAGGGGAAGTGAAAGGATGATGAATCCTGCAGGTAGTTCTGGGGGTATGAGGGAGCAGCGTGAAGTGCAACTCGATCATTTGCCATGCTTGTTGCTGTTCTCAAAGGAGGCAGCATATCTGAGCCATGCTTCTTCTCAGAAAGTTCCCATCATCCCTTCTGTTAGTGACCGCAGGGTAAACTAAGGTAGTTTCCAATCTGTTGGCCAAGGAATCGTTTGCACTTTCCTAAACATGGCTGTCTATGGTGCATGGCACATAGAACTCCTTAGGAACTACAAAGGGTATTTCTATCCAAATGTGGGGAGCAGGAACCATCTCAGAGAGATGAACGTATGTATTGGTCTATTTTGAGCAAGTGGGATTTTGTTATCGGTGTGGCAGCTCTTTCAGGAGCTGTATTGAGTGCTTAGACTGGAGATTTTAAAATGCACTGGGTAATTTTATGGCATCCAGGATAGCAGCTATGCAGGGATATGTCTCTGGTAGCTGTAATGCTGAAGTTGACAAAGGCTTTGGAATACCCATAAATGAGCCAGCCCCCCGCTTTTACACTGGGAGTGCTTATTCATGCTGGGCGGAGATGATCAATAAAGCCCACCGTTATGTACCACACTAAGGGCTTGCTCCCAAAGCCATAGAAGTCAATGGAAGAAATTCCGAAAAGTATTTAGGTGATTTCTGTGCTCTTATGCCCTTAAAGTGGGAGTTCCCCACATATAGAACATTCCACAATCAGGTGCCACTCTCCTACCCGCGGTCAATGTTGAGTTCCACTCATATCTCTGACCTGGACGATATTTGTCACTTAATGGAGTGATCACACCCTAGGGTATACAGTGTTTGCAGCTGAGCTGGCTTTATAGCTCCACAGCTCACAGCTCCTTTTGAGGAGGTGGTTTAATTGAATCTATTTCTGGATTGATTGAGCGGGTCTTCACGGCCACTCAGTCAATCCAGATAGATCGATCTGATCGTGGCGAATTTGCCACCGTCACTGTGTACATACCCTTAATTTACCCTTTGCCTTTGTCTAATACCTGTAAAATGAAGATATGACTTCCCTATCTCAGATAAAATTCATAGGTGTTTGCAAAGTGCTCAGAACCTATGGGGATGAGTGCCTAGGTAGAAATTTCAACTGATTACTTTTTTCTTAAGAGATGCAGTATTTTGTTGTGCAAGTGTAAGAGGAATGTCAGATATTTGTAATATTTCCTGCAAGTTCATATTTGCCTGTTATGCCAGCATGGAGCTGAATAAATATTTCTGATAGGTCTCTGGCTATCTGAAGTGCCTCTGTACATCAGCCTCCAAAGGGGTAGCTGTGTTAGTCTATTGCAGAAAAGCAAACAGAGGCCTGTGGCACATTTAAAGCCTAACAGATTTATTTATCGCCTGAGCTTTCGTGGGAGAAAATCCCACTTCATCAGATGCTTTGAAGATGGGAAAGCGTCTGACGAAGTGGGATTTTCTCCCACGAAAGCTCATGCAATAAATAAATGTTAGGCTTTAAAAGTGCCACAGGATTCTGTTTTTTGTACATCAGCCTGTGCTTTCCTCTTTGACTGTAAATTGTCCTGAAATCTCAGTAGGACTCTCAAAGGTGGGCAATAAAAACTTACTCTCCAAGTAGAGCAAATTCTCTCAATGTTATCCTGATAGATAGGTTGCTAATGATTTTCTGGGGGTTGTATCTCAATAGCATCTTTTGCTCCTTAATTACCTTCCTATAGCAGAGCTATCAGAGAGTCCATAAAGCACAATTTTGATGTGAACAAGGAAGAAAGAAGCTGTGTGACACAAAAATAACATGCATCTTGATTTGGGGTCTCATACTGAAAATCAACAGGACGTCTCTGCTTCTGGAGGAAAGACATCTTTCTTAGTGTCTGTGACAGCCTGTAGGCTGATAGGATTGCATGAGAGTACAGTTGTAGCATGTGGGGTTATAGCCATCATTTTCATGAAGAGAGGGAAACAGAAGTCCGTTTAAGTGGGAGTAAGAGCCCAGAACAACTGTCCTTTCAGGACAGTCTGCACTGCAGATTGACTCACTCTTCACAGCGAGAGAACCCCTTTATCACTCTGTTGACTAACATTATAGGCTTATGGTAGCATGAATGTTATTTCCGTTTCTCCCCCGAAGGTGAAAGAGAAAGAAAGGAGAAAGAAATCCCACCATAATAAGGCTGGTTTGTGAAAGTGGGCCATTTACTCGTTGGCTGGTGATGAAATTAGAATTTGCCTTTGCTAGCTGGCCACATGCATTTATTAAACACCATAGCCTAATATTGTAAGACCCCAGCCACCTGGCCTTCAAAACGAAGGGTCGGCACAGAAAATCTAGCTGGAGAAAGGTACTGTGCTTGCTGCGGGGGTGGGGATTTGGGGCCAATTTTGTGGCTTCCTAGCCCTCAGGGCAGGTCTAAGTGAGGTGGGTTGTCCATCATCCTCAGTGGGCTGTCCGTGGGCTGGTCTACACTGTAGCAGGATTTTGGCAGCAGTGGAAGGGAGATGCGTGAAGTACTTAAAATACCTTGCGTATCTCCCTTCAACTACCTACTGCCTACTTGCTGCATTGTCTTTAGTACGCTGAGTCAAAAGGAAAAGCCTTCCCTTCGTCTCAGCACTATTCTACTTGCAGGGATGGTCTTCAGCAATCGACTTCCTGACTGGCTGAGCATGTCTTCACAGACTCGATCAGTCAATTGGGAAGATTGATCTGACGGCAGCAAATTTGCCATGGTCAGTAAAGACTAGCCCTGTGTCTAGTTATAGGGTTTGCTGTATCTAGGCTTACTGGCATGCCAGGTTCAAATCTACACAACGTTAGTGTAGAAATAGGCTTGTAGAAGGTTGTGACTTTAGAGACATTCTCCAGCATGTTGTGTGTGGTGTGAATTGGGAGACGTGCCCTACAGGTGATATAACAACGCTGCTTTCAGCTGCACACCTGGGAAACACTCCTACTGGTGGTGTTAAAGTTCCATTCCTCACTCATTAAATAGTGTGCTCTTTAATGAACCCTCAAGATCATTACATTAGCTCAGCCTTTCATCTTATTGGTTGAGATGAATTTAGTGGACATGTGTAGACAGAGGTTGTTCTTACAGGTAACCCCTGTAAGATACAGAGTAGGTGCTGCAGGCCAGATGGTGGCAGATAACGTGGGTGGCAATTCACTGCCCCTGTAGACGCACTGGGGGAGGGAGCACCACCCTTATGCAAGACACTGAGGCCATGATCTGGGCTCCTCTTTTGACAATGCTCGCATGGAGAAGTCCCCATGGTCTGGAGAGGGCAGGGGCCACAGCTGTGGCTGGCATCTTTGGTCACTTACCCTCTGGTGCTTTCACACAACAGCCCGTGAGAGTGTGGCCATTTGAATCCCGCGTCACCTTTGTATATAAACAGGGGCTTATACCTCATTAAAGTTTTCCCTCCCCTTTCGAACTGTGCAACAGCCGAATCCTCCTCGCCGCCCCAGGCATGGCTACGTTTCAAGGCATCTGGCAATATATGCAACAAGTGAAGGGCTATGACTATTTGCACCAGTGAAGGATAACGAGGCCAGAGTCTCATGTAGTGTAAATCAGCATAACTCCATTAATGCCAGTGGAACGACACCAATTTAGGATCTAGCAGCTCATCCCGTTTGACATCTCTAGCGGCCTAACCGCAAGAATGGGTTCTGCCTCGCTAAACTTCATTTTCTTGATTATGCCTTTCTCCGCTCGGGGTAAGATCGAAGTTATTTTAAAAGTTAATCACTGGAAAACGATGTGTGACGGTTATCTTCCGCATTAAAAATGATAGTGTGTTACAATAACATGTGTGCCTTCGGTATTAATATATCACAGCTAGAAAAAAGCAAGTTGAAATCCATTGTTACCAGATCCTCCAGACTCACAATAGCAATATTGTTTGCATGTGCAGCTATTATCCCGTAGCACAAAGTAACAGGATATTAAAGATGTCAGGATACAGGAAGTACGAGGAGTCTGTGAACTGGATAACAATTGGCCTTGTTAACAACCAGACCATGTTGATAACCACAGCCCATTCTTTGCCATTACAGATGACCGTCAATTATACAGGAACTCGGGTTTCAGATGAATAGGTATTGTAAGGAAACAGAACAGAGAGTTCATTGCTTGGAGAATTTAGACCATCGTTTTTTGTGGATGATAGTGTCCAGGGGGCCCAATAGAGACTGGAGGTGAGAGGTCAAGGACGCAGCAGTGGAATGGAGAAAATAAAAGGGAAGAACCAGAATGTGCGGCTTTGTATTCTGAGAGTCGCATCAGTGTCTCTCTGGGTATAGTTAATGGGAATAATATTCGAGATTTAAAAAAAAAAAAAAAAAAAAAACACCTGAAACTAATAAATAGTGGAACATCTGCTGACATTCACACATAGTCTTGGAGTGATGATAGGCTAAATAGACTCTTAATTGAAGCAAAGGGAGTGCAGTCCAATGGATAGGAGTGTGGTGTCTGCTTCTGAATCTGCTACTGACTTGTGTTGTAACCTTGGGCAAGTTGTTCAACTTCTCTGCACCTCACTTTCTCCATCGGTCAATTAAGGCTAGTGAGCCACCCCTTTTGAAAGCACCTTGACATCTCTGGATGGCGGTGAATGTTCTGAAGTAGTACGATTTTGCCTGTCTTATTACTTGAATTTATATCTCCAGTTCAAGTCCCTGCCCAGTTTTCCAGGTTTCTTCATCAGAGTCCCAGGACCTGGGCCACCCGTGAACAGGTTCCATTACTTCTACTGCTCCTCCCAGAGTTTGCCTTTACCACATCCACTCAAAGATGTTAACGTCTTTACGCTCCCTTTTCAGCCGGGGAGAGATTTATTGTCCTTATGAGAGTGAGGTTAAAACGTAAGAGCCCTTGGCATAAGAAAAGTTCCTCTAGCTCAATTGTTCCCAAACTCTACTATGTTGTGTGCCACCAACATAAAATGCCACCATCTGTAGTACTATTGCCAGGAGGGAGAGGGGTGGAACTGGGAGGGGGAGCAGTCGCTACGCTGCTTGGGGGCTGGGCTGGTGCTGGAGTATCTTTTGGCCAGCCGCTATGTGTACTGGGGGTAAGGGCACAAACAGCCAGGCCACCATGCTGCTTCAGGGGAGGGCCGGTGCTGGAGTAGCTCCTGGCCAGCCCCCCAGCAGCAAGTGGACATGCACCATGGGGAAGTGGCCTGTGCATTTTGATTTCTGAGCATTTTTCAACATCCAACAGAAGAAAATTCTTCAAAGAGGAGCGTGGAAGAGACACGCCCCTTGAGCTTGATTTCAAACCCTCTGTATACTTGGCAGAGATCCCCTCTGCACCTCACTCTTTTATTTTTTATAGGATCATTCAGGGTTACAAATTAGATGAACGATTTTTTTCTTTGCTGTTTTAAATATTTAGTGTGTGTGTGTGTGTGTGTGTTTGTTTCATCCTTGTCCTTTGCTTCCTGGGTTTCCATGGAGTCAGTGGATTTTTTTCCTGTTCTCTCCCCCCCCACTTTCTCTTGTTAAGGGCTGTGGGAGTATTTGAGGAGGTGGAGAGTGGGAGTGTTTTGCTATTCTTTCTATGTTTCTTTCTGTTTTGGGGGGAAAAGAGTTGGGTTTTGTGGGTTGTTGGGTTTTGGGGTTTTTTTGTATTTGCTTAATTTTGCAGTGGCTGTAAATTTAGTTTCGGGGTTCTATACTGGTTCTTTGGGCAGAATTTCTTTGGGAAGGCTTTTGACTCTTCCCTGGGCTGGGCTGGCCAATGTGGGAGGATAAAGGGCCCAGTTTGTTGTGGATTTGGAAGATTTCACCTGTGCCCATGGCTTATGGACCTGATCTCTCTGGAAGAGCTCTAGCTGGGGGGAAGAGGACTGGGTTAAAAACATGTGGTATGCCTCCCTCTTGAGCTCGGCTGCAGGTGTTTGTGGAGAGGATCTCTGGGCAGGGTTTTTTCTGCCCCTGCAGTGCCCCCCTTTAACTCAATCTCTCTAGTGTCCCTCTTTTTTTTAAGGAAACGAGCAGCTGATTGGAGACGTGGCAAGTCACGGTTAGATCATTAGCCCTCTTAGGGGGATTTCCTCAGGCTACGTGCGGAAGAGCCCCCACCCAGCACCCTGAGCCATGTGCTCTGAGTGCGCTGGCCAAACTGAACTTTGGCATGTCCTGTCCTTTCGCAGGGAGGTTTTTCTGACGTTCGAGTTTAACAATGCTTCCAAGGTTCTAAAAGATTCCCCTAAATGGAGCACTGGGGAGTGTGACTGTGACGTGTGTGTGTGCACAGTCACTGAGGGCTTGGCCCGTTTTCACTGTGGGAGCCTGACACAATCAATCAATCAATCAATCAATCAATCAATCAATCAATCAGTGCCCCAAGAAGAGGCAGGCTCCCCTCAGCATGGTGACTCTGTGTCCAAGAACGTGGGGTTTCTGTGAGTAGAGGACAGGGCAGGGTCCATTTACACTCTAGGGGAGATGGTTCTGCGGCTCCTGATTCAGTGGACTCTTGTCCTGAGTCTGAAATGGAAACTGAGTGACTGCTGCTATTCCATGGCTTTGGCTGTGGGATCCGGCTTGCTGGCAACGTCCCAGAAGAAAAAAATGGCACTTTCTGGGCGATGGGGCACCACTTTCTGAGGGTGCTGCAAAGTGGATACGTTTGGCCAGCGCATTCGGAGCACATGGCTCAGGTTGGGGGTTCTTCGGCACAGGTTGGGGGTTCTTCGGCACATTGGTGGTGGTGTTTGAGGTTTTGGTATGCGGAGGAAGGAGGTTTTATTTCTGTCTTTTTATTTTTTCTGAGTGCTTTTTCCGATGAGTCATTTTGGATGTGGCCCTCTGAATAGGAATGGGTGCAGGGATGTTAAAAGACACATGGCTCTCTTTGCCTTCCTATGCTTGTCTGCTTGGGTGTGTAGAGAGCATGTGTAGGGTATTCCCCTTTGGGACTCAGGTATGTAACGGAGACCACTCACCGAAGATGTCTCACTATTTACTACACAGCCATTTATACCAGTGCTAGTTGGGCGTGTGGTGTCTACAGAGGTACCTTGAACGTCAGCACTCTTGAGCAAGCTCCCTTAGCTTACGTTTATTGAGAGAAAAATAACAGACTTCTGCTAGGGACGTTGGTGACTATCTATTGCCCTCTCCTCCCCCCCCCCCCGACCCCGGTAGGGTATTTTGGAGCTAAACTAGCTTCAAGGCACTGAAAATTTTGCTGGGACCAGATGATACCTTCTGTCAAAGCAGTAAGGCAGTTATGGAAGAGCTGGAGAGGGGGTTGAAGAGGCAGAAATGGTATTTATCTTGATTTTCTTTTCAACAGCAAGTGATAGCCATTAATAATTTAAATGCCTCCAAGTTGTGGCACAAGTCTGTGGGTTTGGAACACTCGCCACTCTGTCTACAAAGAATTCAGAAGGTTATCTTGGCATCTGTCTGGGATGGCCATCACTGGCTGAGAGGGAATTTCATATTTTACACACTTGGAGATTTTTTTAAGCTGAGGGTTCAGGGTAGGTAGCTGGGGTACACCGGGTTGCTTGCTGAGTTCCTTGGTTTGTAACTAGGCTTTGAGAACTCCTAACCTTGTTTCTAGGCATCTAGCCTCTTATCTTATTGCAGCAGCTGTAACAAAATGGGTTCATTGAAATTTTTTACTAATTTGACATGGATCTCAGCAGATATCCTTGCGGCTAAGCTTGGTTTTTATTCCATTTGCCAGGATTCTTGGTTTTTATCCAGTGTTAAACCAGGCCTCCCTAGTAGTGGCAGTCTGGACAGTTGCATCCTGGAGCTAGATATCCCTGATTATATTAAAGTTTCTATTTCTTTGCCATTTACTTCTGCTGCTGATATGCCTGGCAGTTTGCTTACCATCAATGGCTCTCATGAATTTACTTTTAATGACTTAGGACATAAGTCATCGTATATATCTGTGGCAAATATTTGGCATTTTTGAACTCTTATTGATTGTCCTAATTCAGTGTGGAGAAGACAGCTTCTGTGGGTGGACTGCAACCACCCAGCCTGGATAATTGTATAAAAGCCACCAAAGAAAAGGCTTGAATCACAATAGAAAATTCTCCTGGGACTATTGCTATGTGTTTCTGCATCGTTTGACTCCAGAAGTGTCTGTGTCATGTCATGTCCTTTTTGGGATGCAAAGGAAGTTTCTTTTGGGTGTTGCCCTAATTTTTTCTCATTCTGTATTTATTTTTATTAAGTAGAGATTCACAAAAAGATATGTGGCATGTGTTAAATTTAGTTTGGGTTATGCAAAGATGGCCATTTTGGAAAGTAGACAGTGTAATTTATTTGTTGTTGGGGTTACCAATGTTCATTTTGTAGGGTGTTGTGCCCTTATTTGGAGTGTGGATAGTGTATTCTCATTCATAATTTGGATCGATTTATTCAGCTGTGGGCTATTGGAAATTCCCTTTGTGTTATCACAAATGGGCAATATGGTTTTGAATTTGTATTTTTTCTTGTTATTAATGTGCGTTGTGTACTGATTTTATTAAGTGTTTTAAAAGCCAAAGTATCTCTCTATCTTCCACTAATATTCATCAACATTGAAATGGGATCTAGGAGTCTAAATATCTTTGAGTATCTGGGCTTATAGTAATTAAGCACGTCTTCAGAGTGTCATGTCATAGCAGCACCAAATCCCACTCAACTTTAGGACAAAAAGATTCTCTCCCACTGCTACGTCAAAGTCAAGCAATCTTCATTAAACTATTCCAACCCGTATTCACAGCTCATGACGACTTGCTAGATAGCTGTCTCTCTCTTCATCATCTCTTCAGATCAGAAATAAAAAGCAAATTAGGGGCTTTGGGGTCAAAACATTTTGTTGTGCTGCAAAAAGTGTGAATAATGCACAACCTTCTTCCCTTTTTAAAAAACAGATGCTAAATGTCTTCCAGTGTTAATGAGAGAAATGTGCTTTCCCATTAAAATAAACAGGAAGCATACTATTTCGCATATGCATTTGCTCCAGAGTTCTAAAAACGGTCATCATTAAACAGTGTACAGAAAGCCCAGCAATAGATAATGACAACAATAACATCATCAATGAGTTAAATACCTATTAGACATCTGGAGAGCCAGTGCAATGGCTTGCAGCACTTAGATACATGTGTGCTCATGTGTATCATGATGCACAGACCTGGAATTTGAATCTGCCCTCATTTGGACTGGTATAACTTCCCTGAAATACCTGGAGTTTTGCCTAGATAAAAACAGATTTAAGGAAGTGTGGAATAAGGCTCATTGATATAGATTGGAAGAAGCATAATTGTCTGTAGAGCCCTACAGATCCACGGATATTCGTATTACATCCGCAAATATCCACATCCGTGATTGCAATGTGGATACCCACAGACCATTTTTGGCAGATGCAGATCAGCTCTGGATCCACATATCTGTATCCACATGGGGCTCTACAGATGAGTAGAGCCCTGCAAATCCACAGGTATCCACATTATATCCGGATCCGCGGATGTGATGTGGATATCTGCAGACCATTTCTTGCAGATTGGATCCTGGTCCACATATTTGTATCATGCAGGGCTCTAATCATCTGGCACCATATCACAATACAATGGCATTGTGGCTCTTCTCTATGGGTCTGATCCTGCTCCCTTGAAAATTAATGGCAAAAGTACTATTCGTGGGATGAGACCATTCTGACATGAATATGTTTTGGAAAGAAAGGGGCAGTGTTTTGGGGTAGAGAAGGCGTTTGAACACTTGAATTTGTGGGTTGAATGAAGTGTGTAGCAGGTGTAAGTAGTTGTTAAATAGGCTATATGCCAAAAGGAGCTGGCCAGTCTTGCCTGATTCATTGGGAACCATATAAATTGTTTAGAACCATTTCCATATGGATCATTCCCAGCTCTGCTAAAATTTAAAACCATGAAAGTTTTATCTTCAAGTGCTATTTGGATCAACCATCATAAACAATGTCAAGAGAGAGCAGGAAATATGAACAGCAAATAGCTGAAAAAAACCAACTTTAGTCTGGTTAAATCATATACATACAGTTATGATTCAGTATATTTTTCTGAATGTTTTGGAGGGGAAAAAGAAAGATCTAATATTATTTTAGCTTGAACCATCTATCTTCAGGCTTCAGCTGCATGTCAGCTCACATGCTACTTTATCACCCCATCGCTCAAAATTCCCTTTACTTTTAGCAACAGCTCAGAATTTGACTCAAGGTCCCCTTTTCTGACCAGGAAGTTTCCTAGTTTCTTTCAGTCTAACTGGAGGTCGGATGGCAGGATATCACACATGAAGACAATAACCAAAGATGCCATTAGAACACACCAGGCCACACGTTCTCTCTACTTAACTCCATGTCTCTTGTTCCCCACCTAATGGTGAAAGAGCCACACAAGAGGGAATTGCAAAGTAGACTCAATGGGTTGATTTGGGAATGGTTTGCAGACCACTAGATAGATCCCATAGAACCATCCCAGAATTGCCCAACATGGCATTATTCCACTTGCTGACTCCCGGCCAATCCCACCATTGCCCCATGTGCTTCTTCCTCTTCTGCTCACCCCATGCTGGAACCTCAATTTGTGTTTAAGTAAGTAAAAGACAAATAAATCCATGTCCTGCTGTCTGGTATTTGGATCTGAAATGAGAAATCTGAGGTCAGAAATGCAGTGCTTCATTGAAAACAACATCACCTGTCAGTTTCATAAAAAAACGCCAGAAAAATATCTCATCAAGCAAAAAAATTGTCATCCAAAATAAATGCTAACCTTATCTATATAGATAAAATGACTAGGAATTGGTATGCTTCTTGCTGGAGCTGGATACCTCAACATAAATTACTGATTATTTGTGACTCAAATAGAATGACCAGAAGAGTAGCTAATGTGGCAGAGAACAACCAGACTTGCTTTGGGTGCTTTTTCGTTTTTTGTTTACCCCAGAGACAGTGAAATGTGCCATGTAAAAAGGTACATTTGCAGAATCTAAGGCCTTACCCATCTCAATCTAATCTCTCTTGTGACCTGAAGGTGGTTCTATCTATATCTGTATATTGCCCTGATCCTTCTACACTTTGCTTTTGCCTCTGCAGATGGCAACACAAATAGGAGTGCCACGTTTATTTGCTTCCTAAAGGACCATCTCGCTTAATATTTCAACTCTTTGCTTCTCAGTTTTGCTGTTCCTTTGCAGAGCTGTTGCAAAGAGAACAAAGCTGATTCAAGGGACGTTGGTGATGGGTGTCAGCTCTGGGTTGCAGGTTCAGATATAAAGGTCTTTCCCATCTGAGGACTGTGGTGTAGACCAGGTTAAATGAGCTTGCTGTTCTCCATCTATCAGTAAATACTAAATGGCATCTACAATATTTAGTGCTTTTCTTTAGATCATAAAGCACCTTACAAATGATTATTATTCCCATTTACATAATGGGGGAGCTGAAGCATGGATTGGTGACGTGCCCAAGGTCACTCAGCAAGACAGGCATTAAGCTGAGGCTAGGGCCTAGCTCTCCTGGCTCTTAGTCTAGTGTCCTATGCACTGTATCACACAACTGAAAGCATTTCCAAAGAGGACGCTATAATGGGGTCTACAAGCCCCATTCTGGACTTGGGCAGGAGGGGGATGGAGTTTTCCCTACCTGCAAACAAACAGAACAGCCATGCACAGGTGCAGCTGCAAGTCCTGCCAAACCTGGAGGCAGACAGCCACAGCTGAACCTTGCGGAGGAAGCAAAAACCAGTATAAATAAGGAAGAACAACCACGGAGGAGGAGGAGAAGCCTAGGACTGCAGAGTTGCAGTGGCCCTGCATCAGGTAGCCTCCCCAAGCCTCTAGACAAGACAGCATTAACCCAATAAACACAGCAAGGATCACCAGAGGCTGCCCAGTCATGGGGCACAAACTGGACACCCAAGGGGCCCAACAAGGAGCCCAACACAGACTTCAACAGGAACCTGGAATAGAGGTGTATTAACTTCAGAGTATCAGAATGCCCCAGCAGAAAAGAGAAGGACTGAATGGAGAGGAGATCCAATGGCCTTTTCATCTTTGGAGGGGACTGTTAAGCCTGGGGCAAATCTGACAGGGCCACACTGTAGACTCTAGACTGCCTTTCTGCTATTCTATGGATAGTCAAAGGACTTCCGTCACCCATGCTGTGTCCTGAAAGAAAGGCTTAAAGGCACATTTTACTGTTAAGGGTTTCGATCTGGAAAAAACAAAGTTCCCTACAAAAATGAACGATAAGAAAAAGAGGACTCATTGGCTATGTCTACACTTGGAAATTTAAGTCGACTTTAGCTAAGTCGACTTAACTAAGTCAACTTTAAGTCAACTTAATGAGTCTACACTTAAATTTTAAGTCGACTTTGGGGGGAACTTACAAAGTCAACCTAGAGTGTCCACACTGGACGCCTAGGTCAACTTCTAAGGGCTAGGGGGACCTAGGGTAGGTACACGGGGGCAGGGCGGGCATCCCCTGCCCAGTGCCAGGAGGCTCAGCCTTTGCCCCATTGTACATAGGTACAATGGGGCAAAGGAGGACAGGGACCCTGGCAGGGCATAGAGGCAGGGTGGGCAGGGCTCTGCTCTGCCATTTGGGGGGGGGCATGCCAGGCTTAGGGCTACCCCACGTCTACACTGGCTTAAGTCGACTCTAGGGAGTCAACTTAAGCCCTAAATTGAACTAAATCTAGGTTTAATAAAGTCAACTTAATTTTCATTAAGTTGACTTTATTTTCCTTAAGTCGACTTAAGCAGCTTGCTTAAGTCGACTTAAGGAAACTGTAGTGTAGACACAAAGTAAATTAAGTCAACTTAAGCAAGCTTAAGTCGACTTAATTTACAAGTGTAGACACAGCCATTGAGATGTAGAATTTCCAAACCCAGCATAAAGAATCAGAACGAACCCAATTACTTACCTGTTCCACTCACCATCATTTGCTACACACACATGCATTAAGGAAAGAGACAAATCTTCCTTTCCCAAAAGTTTGCTGTAGTGGGACATCCTTGCCAAATGTCTAACCATGATTTTGGAACAACCAAAGAAGAACCTTCCTTTGGAAAATTGAGCCCAGGAGTTATCCTCAGCCCAGTGCATTATGGGAGAGGCATTTGGGAGCTTGGTTGATGCTTTTCTGCTGATGCAGTATAGGAAAGATCAGAAAGGCTCAGCTTTGCACCTTGCTGTGGAATCTCAGGGCCTTGATTTAAAAAGCTCACAGCAGCCAAGAGCACGATAAAATGCCATTGGTGAACTGTGTCTTGTCTCAATGGGAAGAATGTTCTAAAATCAAATCCCTTGCCTATCAGCTTCTCCATACTGTGTGGTGCAAAGGTCAACAGTTTGAAACCCAATGATGCAACAGGAAGTCAGTCTGTGGATGGACCTAGTGGTAGATTGATACAATACTGTTTAAAACCTTGGGGTGAGCCTACACTTGTAAATTAAGTCAACTTAGAATCATAGAATCATAGAATCATAGGATTGGAAGGGACCTCACGAGGTCATCTAGTCCAACCCCCTGCTAAAAAGCAGGACCACTCCCCCTAAATTATCCCAGCCAGAGTTTTGTCTAACCGAGCCTTAAAAATCTCCAAAGATGAAGATTCTACCACCTCCCTAGATAGCCCATTCCAATGCTTCACCACCCTCCTCGTGAGAAAGTTTTTCCTAATATCCAACCTTGACCTCCCCAGCTGTAATTTGAAACCATTGCTCCTTGTTCTGTCCTCTGTTACCCTCGAGAACAGCCTAGCTCCCTCCTCTTTGGAGCAACCCTTCAAGTAGTTGAAGGTTGCTATCAAATCTCCCCTCAGTCTTCTCTTCTCTAGACTAAATAAGCCTAGTTCCTTCAGTCTCTCCTCATAAGTCATGTGCCCCAGCCCCCTAATCATTTTTGTTGCCCTCCGCTGGACTCTTTCTAATTTGTCCACATCCTTTCTGTAGTGGGGAGCCCAAAACTGGACACAGTACTCCAGATGCGGCCTGACCAGTGTCGAATAGAGGGGAATTATCACATCCCTCGATCTGCTGGCAATACTCCTACTGATGCAGCCTAATATGCCATTGGCCTTTTTGGCAACAAGGGCACACTGTTGGCTCATATTCATCTTCCCGTCCACCATAACTCCCAGGTCCTTTTCTACAGCGCTGCTACTTAGCTGATCGGTCCCCAGCCTGTAGCAGTGCATGGGATTTTTCCGTCCTAAGTGCAGGACTTTGCACTTGTCTTTGTTGAACCTCATGAGGTTTCTTTCGGCCCAGTGTTCCAATTTGTCCAAGTCTCTCTGGATCCTGTCCCTGCCCTCCAGAGTATCTACCATTCCCCCCAACTTGGTGTCATCCGCAAACTTACTAAGCACGCAGTCTATTCCATCATCAAGATCATTAATGAAGATGTTGAATAGAACCGGCCCCAGGACCGACCCCTGGGGCACTCCACTCGTTACCGGTTGCCAACCAGACATCGAGCCATTGATTCCTACCCGCTGAGCCCGTTGATCTAACCAGTTTTCGATCCACCTTACGGTCCACTCATCCAACCCATACTTCCTTAACTTGCCAACGAGAATGTTGTGGGAAACCGTATCAAAAGCCTTGCTAAAGTCAAGGTATATCACGTCAACGGCTCTTCCCGCATCCACAAATCCAGTCATCTCATCATAGAAGGAAATCAGGTTGGTCAGGCACGATTTGCCCTTGGTGAATCCATGTTGACTGTTCCTGATCACTCTATTTTCCTCCAAGTGTTTCAGGATGGATTCCTTGAGGACCTGCTCCATGATTTTCCCAGGGATTGAGGTGAGGCTGACCGGTCTGTAGTTCCCCGGATCCTCCTTTTTCCCTTTCTTAAAGATAGGTACTATATTTGCCTTTTTCCAATCCTCCGGGACCACCCCTGTTCGCCACGAGTTCTCAAAGATAATGGCCAGCGGCTCTGCAATCACTTCCCCCAACTCCCTCAGCACCCTCGGATGCAGTTCATCCGGCCCCATGGACTTGTGCACATCCAATTTCATTAAGTGTTCCATAACCTGACTTTCCATCACTGAGGGCCACTCTTCTCTCCAGTCCGCGTTACCCCGTGTAGTAGCCTGGGAGCTGGCCCGCCCTGTGAAGACTGAAGTAAAAAAAGCATTGAGTACTTCAGCCTTTTCCGCATCATCCTCCACGAGGATGCCTGCCCCATTCAGTAAGGGACCTACACCACCTCTGATCCTTTTCTTGTTGCTGATATACTTATAGAATCCCTTTCTGTTATCCTTCACATCTCTTGCTAGCTGCAACTCCAATTGTCCTTTGGCCTTTCTGATTTGATCCCTGCAGTCCCGAGCAATATCTTTATACGCCTCCCTTGTCATCTGTCCAAGCTTCCACTTCTTGTAAGCTTCCCTTTTATGTTTCAGCTCCCCGCAGAGTTCCCTGCTAAGCCACGCTGGTCGCCGTCCACATTTGCTGTTCTTTCTGCACATCGGAATGTTATCTTCCTGTGCCTTTAACAGGGTTTCTTTAAAATACAGCCAGCTGTCTTGGACACCTTTCCCCTTCAGATCAGCTTCCCATGGGACCCTGCCCATCAGCTCCCTAAGGGAGCCAAAATCTGCTTTTCTGAAGTCCAGGGTGTGTGTTCTGCTTCTTTCCTTCCTTCCATTGATCAGGATCCTGAACTCTACCATCTCATGGTCGCTGCTGCCCAGGTTGCCATTTACTTCTACTTCCCCAATTAATTCTTCTCTGTTTGTGAGCAATAGGTCTAGAGGTGCAAGGCCCCTAGTTGGTTCCTCCAGCATTTGTACTAGGAAGTTGTCTTCAATACTCTCCAAAAACTTCCTGGATCGCCTGTGCACTGCTGTATTATCTTCCCAGCAGACATCAGGATAATTGAAGTCCCCCATAAGAACCAGGGCCTGCGACTTGCTTAAGTTGACTTAATTTACTTTGCGTCTACACTACAGTTTCCTTAAGTCGACTTAAGCAAGCTGCTTAAGTCGACTTAAGGAAAATAAAGTCGACTTAAGGAAAATTAAGTCGACTTTATTAAACCTACTTTTAGGTTGACTTTAGGCTTAAGTCGACTTTTTAAAGTCAACTTAAGCCAGTGTAGACCTGGAGTAGCCCTAAGTCGACTTAGGGCTACTCCAGGATTCTCCCACTGCCTTCCCTGCCAGGGGGGTGGCACAGGGAAAGCCTGGCATGCCCTCCAAAGGGCAGGGAAGAGCCCTGCCCATCCTGCCCCTATGCCCTGCCAGGATCCCTGTCCCCCTTTGCCCCATTGTACCCAGGTACAATGTGGCAAAGGCGGAGCCCCCTGGCACTTGGCATGGGGTGCCCCCCTGCCACCGTGGACCTGCCCAAGGTCCACCTAGCCCCTAGAAGTCAACCTAGGCATCCAGTGTGGACGCTTTAGGTCGACTTTGTAAGTTCCCCCCTAAGTCGACTTTTAATTTAGGTGTAGACATGCTGAGTCGACTTAACTAAGTTGACTTAAAGTTGACTTAGTTAAGTCGATTTAGCTAAAGTCGACCTAAATTTACAAGTGTAGACATAGCCTTGGTTTTTAAGTGAAAACTTGAAACATACATGCTGGACAGCACAAGACCGTAAATTGTGGAGAATGGGTGTCAGCAGCCTTTGATGGGATACATTCTCCAGCAATCATCTTGGGTTTATTGCTCTTCTAGGGCCTGATCCTAAGCCCTCTGAAGTCAATGGGAGCCATTCCACTGACTGTAAGGAGCTTTAGATCAAACCTCTAACATAGCCAGAACCATGGTGTGTATTAATCCTACCCAGGCTGCAGCATAGTATGCTAGCTGCAGTGCATACGTGTTCTTCAAGGCATGGGAAAGTTGCACACAGAGCTGGACTATGTGTTTTCTATTTGATTGCGACTCCCTGATGGTTAGGATTTGCCTTATAAATAGGTACTGCTTTCTTTTCTTTAACGAAATTCAATAAGGCTGCAACATATTGAAGAGCTAAAAAGAAGCACAGCTCTGGGGAATGTTGTTAAGGCATTAGGCATTTGTGAGATGCTTGGCAACACGTCAGGGAGTGTGAACCCCACGTTAAGGGGTGCAATACCTGTGAAGAATTTTTGAAAGTCCTTTATATCATGGGATTACTTCTCAAAGTAAGTTGCCTGATACGAGGAGAGATGTTTGGAACCCAAACGCCTAGGGAAAGTTCTAAATATATTCAACGCTGTCTCACCCTTAGGGTCTAGGGTTTGCTCCAAAGCCAGTTTCAGAGTCTCATTTCAAATGAAAGCTTTTACTCAATCTGTAATGCATTGTGATATCCAGCAGGTAGAACTTATTGAGGGAAATTGCTTCCTGCAATGATATATGATTCATTCAGTCACATCTCTGAGCTATTTAGGGGAAATTATCCATGGGATTGTGTCATTAGTTTAAGAGGCTCCAATTGTTTTTTTTTCTTCTTCTTTTTTGGTCAGGATAATTTTAAGTCACGCAAGAGTATTAGTTGGAAAAACATATTTGAAAAGGTGCCTAAACTTTCCATCTTGCTCAGATTGGGATGTTAAGCCATGTATTACTCTTCATTGGCAACCAGTTCCATGGGTGAGATCATGAGTGCAGCCAACTCTCTGCCAGCTGGTTAGCAGATATCATTCTAATAGTAGCTACTCTCTGCACAAGGACATATATCACCCATTGGTCTCTTGGGCCCTGGCGGGTGCAGTAAAAGCTCTTTTGTGAGGACATAATCACCAAGAACAACATCTAGAGAGCTCGCCGACCACAAATTTACATGTTTATTAAGTGTCCCGCAGCAACAGATCCTGGTCTTCTTGTGTAACCGAGGCGAACCAGAAACTCTATACCCACTCCACATCTCCTTCTCTGATAATAAAAAGATTAAAGCTTAAATTATAAACCAGTATATATATGTAGCACAGTTCAAACTAAACGTCCAATTCCTTAAAACTGTTTACATTACTATGCCCCTATGAAGGGAAGCCCTCATTGCCAGCGTTACCTATGGATCAGGTGCAGCAGATTTTCTTTCTCTTGGATGTCAGCATTTTTCACTATAAATCTGCCCTGCGGTGGTCTGTCCCATTTTTGCTATTCAGCCATCCAGCCAGATCAAGCATTCCAGTCCACCCCTTTTGGGGTACACCCAAAATGTCCAATAATGAGATCACGCTCTCTCTGTAACAGAGAGAGAGAGAGAAGTACTGAAGAGCACACTTTTGCATATACAGCACTCCGTGATGCCATGAGAGTGCCATAGTATTTCGATTTATATTATGTATGGCCCTCCTGAAGTATATTTATGTCAACTCTGGCCCGCCATAGCAAATGAGTTTGACACACCTATTTTAAAGTCTCCCCTAGCTAGAGTCTGGGAGTTTCTGGTATGTTCCAAACAGTAACAAATGTCTTGGAGTTTTTCAGTCAAACTTTGTTCGGGGTCTCAGTCTGTGAGTACCTGTGCCCTTTGCTGAACAGTGAAATTTTGTTGTTGCTGAATTTCTATTTTGGCACCCTGCTTTCCAAATTCCATCAGGTCAGGTCATTTAGGTTTAACTTGTTTCGGTGTCACAAGTAAAGGCATCGGTAGTTGTCTTCCTATCTGAATGTCTGGTGGAGATAGCACACATGCAAATGGTGTTCATCGATATGCTAGCTGTGGTTAATATGGGCTCACTGAAGGCAGGTCTTAGATGACAGGGGCACATCAGTTCAAACTTCCTGATCGACTGCTTGGATATGTGGAGACCCATAGGGAGGCCCCCTTCCTTAGAACCGGTGCAGTGTGTGTGCAGGGACTAGAGAATCCCAACATAGATACGCAAGTTATTTTAGGTAACTTGAGTATCTATGTTCAACTGCCACTGAAAAGGGCAGGCAGTGTTGACCTGTCCTGATTTTTGCAGAAGTTTTTTAAAAGTTTGCACTGCTTGCTCCCATCTTCCTGTTTTTTGC
>ML685755.1:7067576-7197649 GCA_007922175.1 Pelusios castaneus | reverse complement strand
TTAGTTCGAATTAACATGGCCACATTGGTTAATTCGAACTAGTTAGTTCAAATTAACCCCTTAGTTCAAATACCCTATTCGAACTTATTAGTTTGAATTACGGAAACCCTTAAATTGAACTAACTAAAGCCTAGTGTAGCCATGGCTTTAGTTAGTTCGAATTAAGCCTCCTTAATTCAAACTAACTTGCCAGTGTAGACATAGCCATAGACAGGGAGTCCTAGAGAAGTCCAAGGAGAGTCAGTGGAAACAGAGTATGGGTTTTTGAATTGGAGCAACAGCCCTGCCTGTTTCCTTTTTTTTTTTTTTCATTTGTTTGGTGGCAGCAGAGCTCCTGGAAGGACCAGGAGGGGGCCAGGCAGCTAGGTTTGGAGGATCCAGCAACATCCATGCCTAAGAAGGGCTTAATTCTGTAACCAACCATGCATGAGTAGAACAAGAAATGTTTAGCTAAGCACATTCAGGTTATTTCTTTGTGTTGGTTCTTTTTTGGATTCCTCAGTGCTGAGCCGATGTACCCCCTCCTACTATCCTGTAACTACCTGAGTTAAATCCCAGAGAAGCAATTCTCATGGGCCATGTCTACACTTGTTAATTTAGGTCAACTTAGCTAAGTCGACTTAACAAAATCGATTTTAATTTTAGCATGTCCACACTTAAATTTTAAGTCGACTTGGGGGGACCTACAAAATCGACCTAGAGCGTCCACACTGGACGCCTAGGTCAACTTCTAGGGGCTAGGTGGACCCGGGACAGGTCCACGGTGGCAGGGGGGGGGACATGCCTTGCCAAGTTCCAGGGGGCTCAGCCTTTGCCCCATTGTACCTGAGTACAATGGGGCAAAGGGGGACAGGGACCCTGGCAGGGCATAAGGGCAGGGTGGGCAGGGCTCTGCCCTGCCCTTTAGGGTGGCACAGCCAGGCTGTGGCTGTGCCAGCCACCCTAGCAGGGAGGGCAGTGGGGAAGCCTTGGAGACCCCTAAGTCGACTTAAAGTCGACTTAGGGGTACTCCACGTCTACACTGGCTTAAGTCGACTTTAAACGAGGTTTTAAAAAGTCGACTTAATTTTCCTCAAGGCGACTTAAGCAGCTTGCTTAAGTCAACTTAAGGAAAGTGTAGTGTAGATGCAGAGTAAATGAAGTCGACTTAAGCAAGCTTAAATTGACTTAATTTACAAGAGTAGATGCACCCTATGTTTCTTAGCTGTTCTTAATTAAAGAAAATGTATTTAAAATAAACTCTTGTTCTCTGTCCTAAAAGGCAAGAGGTTTTGTGTGCAGTACCTCAGACTGCACAGCCAGCTACTAAAGGGATTCAGTCCCATTTTCAACTTATATCACAGCTGGGGTTCAGTTGCTCTCCTGAGGGAGGAATAAAGGCAATTGACGTCACCTTGCAGGAAGAAATTCCCAAGTGCGCCTTCCTGGGTACTCAAAGAGGTTTTGCATTTGGGTGGTGGCAACAATACCACTCCAAGGCCAGGAAATTGGTATCCTTGGAATTGTTTTAAGACAAGGCCTTTTGCAGGTCCCCACCTTCTGCACTCAAAGTGCCAGAGTGGGGAAACAGCCTTGACAGCATTATATCCAGAAACATAATCAACTACAATAATTTTTGTATGTTTTTTCCAGAGAAACAAATCTGTTACTATTTGCTGCCAGAGTCTGTCAGATGACTTGGCTGGGAGTAATGGTTCTGAGGACTAATTTTTTTTGCTCCTTTGGTTACATATTCCTTGGCTTGGCGGGATTCAATTTTTAATCCGTACACCCACAAACTGATGAAAACAATATTTTCACAGGTAACAATGGAAATGTACAGATAAGCAAAGTATGAAAAATCTGCTTGAGAACTTCTTAGCTTTTGATTTAAGTATATGTATTTTGTGTATTTTAAGGGTTATAAAGCTTTAGATTTGGAATCTCAATGCCTATTATCATTAACTAATTATTGTGTATCCCCTTCCCTCCCTCAAAAATCCCACAACTGTGAACATTTTAATGGATAAAAATAGAAAAAAAATGCTTTCAAATAAACATCAAATTCATCTATCAAAATTATTTTAAAATTTTTGAATTTTACCAAACCTACATATCTCACAGTCCTCTACTAAGGTCACAATTTGCCCACTCAGACTGGGCCATGATATGGGCTGCTGTGATCGTGCCCTGCACAGGGGCATGCATAAGGGGGTGCAAGCAGGAGAATGGGTCACCTCAATAATCGGCAGGGGTACAGAAATCCTCTGGCCCTGGCCTCAGCGCCAGGATAGGGAAAGCCAGTTTCAGAGAGGCCACTCCTCCAGCCTCAGAGGGAGCTGACAGCTCTTCTGGCCATGGGGCTGCAGAAGAAGTGAGTCCACACAATGCACCCCTCCAAAGAGGACAAACTTTCATTCCTGCACATGCCCCAACCCTGCACTAGTTTACACCTTGGTATCCTTTGTGGGACTCTGGAGAAGTTTCTCTTTCTGAAGCACCACAGGAACAAGAATGTGCTGTCCTTTCAAAAGCAGGCAACCAGACATGTGAAGGTTGTTTAGTTCTACCAGGTAGCAGATCTCCAGGAAGTGGATTCCTTTGCCCTCACCCTCCTTGTCTGCATTGAATCAGTTTCTGGCAAGTCTTACCCTTTGTTATTCAGCTCTAAGGGCTAGTCTCCACTGATGGTGACCCATCAGATCAATCTTCCCAATCGACTGATCGGGTCTGTGACAATCCTGGTCTCTTTTTAGCTGCTTTTGTGTAAGCACTGCTCTTAAACTGTATGAAGATGCTTCTGTTGCGACAGTTTTTGGATAGTTCATCTGATATTGTCTCAAACAGGTGGGGAAGTCAGTAGTTTTTAGATTTTATTAAATGTTTTGTTGTGTGCTCCCCCCGATCCAATACATTGTGATCACTCAGGGGATCCTTTAAAAGGCTTTGTAAAATGAGCTACATTTGATAAGGACCCAGAATGATTGGTCATGCCCAGGAATCTTGTTACAGAAGAAACATCTCTGGGTTCAGGTAAGGCAAGTATGTCTTCAGTTCATTTGAATCTGGCTGAATTCCCTGTTTGTTAATAACACCTCCTACAAAATTAATCTGCTCCTTTCCAAATTCACATTTCTCATTCAGAGTGAGGTCGGCTTGGTGGAAGCATCTCAAAACTGCAGGTAGTCGCTTATCACGCTCATTTTTAATCTCTGCCATATACCTACACATCATCTGCATGGCAGAGGATGCCAGAGAAAACTGACACAATCTGGGCCATTCTATTTTGGAACCTTCTTGTGCTTAAAATATGCCAAATGGAAGACAATTGAAGCAGTACCTTCCAAATGAGGTGATAAATGTCATTATCAGTATAGTGTTTAGCAGGACGGATTTGCCAGAAGCTGGCTGTAGCATCCAACTTTGAGAAGACTTTGCTTTCTGAGAACTGCGTTAACATCTTGCCCACTTCAGGAAGCACATGTCTTTCTCTGCACATGCTTTTAAGATGTATAAGGTCTGCACAAACCCAGATTTTGCTGCTAGACTTTGGAACTATAACCATAGCCATACATGACTCAGTGAATTCCTCTCCAGGAGCTGTGTGTGTGGCTCTGAAAAATTCCAGTCTGAATCCTATCCTCTCTTCTGTCAAAATCCATGGAATAACAACGTGCTAGAAATGGAAAGGTCTGTTAATAAAACCCTGACAGGTAATCTTACAACTAAGAAGCCCTTCTTCAATCAGAAATCTTGAGGGCTATGGGGAACTCAGAGGTTATGTCTACACTAGCAATTTAGGTCGACTTAAGGACCCTTAAGTCGACCTAAATTACTCCATGTCTACACCTGACTTTCATTAAATCGACTTAAGAAATTCCTTAAGTTGACTTAATGAAAGCTTAAGTCGACTTAATAACAACTTAATAACAACATTAGGTTGACTTAAGCCTTAAATCGAATCCTTAAGTCGACTTAAGGATGGTGTGAATAGGAAATAACCCTTAAGTCGACTTTATTAAGTCGACTTAAAGCCAGTTAAGTCCACTTTAAGTCGACTTATTAAGGTCATCTTTAAGTCGACTTAAAGTTGACCTTATTAAGTTGACTTAACAAAGTCAACTTAACTTTTTCTAGTGTAAACATACCCAGAGAGGAAATAAAGCCAGAAGAATACTGTAAACTGGAGGTTGTGAACTTGAGATAAAAACATTAGAACATAAGAGCCATGGGAGCTTTGGAAATATCTACCTGGAGAGCAAATTAAACCTCTTGCTCTTGTGAAATTCTCTGCACACCTAGGGAGGGCTTAAAGAAGGTCACTGTGGTAAATATAAAGGACTTAGGGGCTGGTGATTAGCCCAAGGAAGTGACAGTTGGAGAGGAAGGATGGTCCATTGCTTAGGACAGTAGCTGCTGGTTCAAGTCCCTTCTCTTTTACAGGCTTCCTGCCTGATGTTAGGTGACTCAGTGTATCTGTCTTCAAGTTCCCCACCTATGGAATAGGGTTATAGCCCTGTGCTGCCTCACCGGGGCTAGTGATAATACATCCTTTACAAATTATGAAGTACTCAGATACTATCAGGAACATGTGTAACCCATATGCCAAAAAAAGGCTCTCTATTTGGGAGACCTACTGAGGGTGGGTCACTGTTGCTGGGCAGATTAGCTACTCACAACCAGAAACTTTTGGAAGCAGGGCGTGGTAGCATTTTGAGCATGCTCCACAGGATGCCCTGCTGGTGTGATGTGGTGTGCTCAGAGTCAGATCACATGAGAGCAGCAGTCTGTGCAGACAACAGGCAGGAGCTGCTTTGAGGAGAGCCTATGTGCTCAGTTTTCATAAGCAAAGCTGAGCCAGGAGTGAACAACATGTTTTCTCCCTCTAATGGAGTCTTCTGCAACAGACTTTGGGCACATGCATATGGGACTGAGGGCTGGTTAACCAGTGAACTGACCAGATGGCGCTGGTTCCAAAGGAGAAGGAAAAGCCTGCATGGAATTCTACAGAAGATTCCTGCAATGAAAGAAGAAGAGGACAGCTACTTCTTGCCTCTCAAGCCTCTAGACTTGAACAAAGACTGTAGCTGAGAGTTGGGTGAACTCCATCTGGACTTCGGGACTCTTGGGTATCTTTCCTGTGGGGTTTCTGTTGGGATTGTTCTGTTTAACTTCATTTTGTTTTCTTAGCATAAGGTTTATTTAGTTAGTAGTTAATAAAGTGCATTGTTTGTTTTTAGTAGTATTTTAATGTGGGGTGGTAACTCTGAGCAATCTTTGCTGTGAGTCCCATACAGACTGGATCCTCGGTCTCCAGCTGCTTTCTCCACAGGGATTGGGGTTTATTTCTGTGAGGCACTGGAGAAGGGCAATTGATTTAATTTTAGCCCACCAGAAGGTTATAGATGCCTAAAAATTTAACTTTTGACCCTTTTGGAGAGGACTTCTTCTGTCCCCCACCGTGGTCCCGAGATGCGTTGTATTTTGACTGCGTGTGCTTGCCCCTGTGTCTGGCAAATATTTCGTGGCTGCCTGTGCAAAATGATGTAAGTGGGAGAGGCTTCCAAGATTCTAGGCCAGGATTCTCTGTAGTAGAAGAAAATGTGAGACTTTGCATTCCCGACTGAACTAATGCGAGGCAGATTCACTTAGCAAGAAGCCACTGCTCCAGAAACCTCATTATTGCCTTTGTCATTAAATGAATGGCACAGCTTTCGAGATCTGGCTGTGATCTCTCAGGCCCTAGCAGCATGTACATAAACCGTTGTAGTGTAATACTGGAGAGCTGAAAAGTGTGGGTACCAAAGTCTTTTGGTAGAGTAGCAATGCTAATATGTTGAATCTGGGGATCAGATCTATAAAGTGCGAGTGATTCACCACTGGAATAAGTTGCCTAGGCAGGTTGTGGAATCTCCATCATTGGAAGTTTTTAAGAGCAGGTCAGACAAACACCTGTCAGGGATGGTTTAAGAGGGTACTTGGTCCTGCCATGAGTGCAGGGGACTGGACTCGATGACCTCTCATGGTCCCTTCCAGCTTCTATGATTCTATGTCCATTATTGCAAATACTTGGTGCCTTACAAAAACAAATAGAAGTGCATGGTGCCCGACATCAAGACGAAGGTAGCATGTAATATGCTCCAGCAGAATAAACATGATCTTGTCTACAAGCTACTGTGTGAGGTTCCTTGAGGGGTGGAGCTTTTTGTGGGTGGAGCTTGGAAAAGTACCAATAACATTTTCCCCTGGTTCAAACCCTGAGCAGAATTAGAGGATGTAGAACGTGTGTTAGGCATAGAGCACGTTGCTTACAGGAATTGTTGACGTTAATTGCGGAAATATCAATCAAATGAACAGAGACCTCTGTCTGTGTAAGTACACCGATTGCCTCTCCCCGAGCATTAAATCAGTGGGAGCAGGGCCAGATTAACGCAGGGGATTTAGAGGGCTATTGGTGCTGGGAAGGTGCAGGGGACTGTAGCCAGAAGCCAGGCTCTGTGCTCCGCTCTGCCCCTGGACCAGCTGGCCTGCCCATGAGGGTGGAGTGGGGTGGGCCAACCCCTGTTTGCTCCACCCGGGGCGGCTGGCCAGCCTCAGCAAGGCTGCTGCTGCTCCTGCGCGGCTCTGTCGGGGGCCCCCGTGCAGCGTGACAGCTGTCCCAGCCCCTCAGTCCCATCCCCCCAGCTGACTGGCCAGAATGGGGACAGGGTGCCCTCTGGCCTCAGGCCCCCCTCCAGCAACAGGGGGCCCCGCGGTCGGGGAGCAGGCGGGGTGGGGGGCCCACGGTCAGGGGCAGCCCGGGACCCTGGGCCATTAATCTAGCGCCGAGTGGGAGAATACATAGACAGAGTCAGATCTCTACAATTCCACCCAGATTTGCTTTGAACTAGGCATGGGCCTTCTCCAAAATCCTGGATCTGTACAACCTTGAATGGTGGA
Organism: Pelusios castaneus; assembly: GCA_007922175.1. Lineage (NCBI taxonomy): Eukaryota > Metazoa > Chordata > Testudines > Pelomedusidae > Pelusios > Pelusios castaneus. Next base: position 7,190,731 of record ML685755.1, on the reverse strand, counting down.
GAAGTTGGGTTATGGATCAATAGAAAATTGTAACCCCTTGGATTGTTTTGGGAGGTGCAGTGAGCCACAGCTGAACTTTGTGACTTGAGTCCTTCTCTGCTTAAGAAGGCATCAGCATAATTTACAGCCACAAGTTTTAAAGTTTGTACTTCAGAAAGCAGGAATCCTCTGGAAATCCCCTTCTTTCCAATTTCCCACACTGGCGATGAAATAACACTCCTGTAACCTCTTTGAAATGTGACTGTAGTGAACGTCTTTCTCTGAAGGACGCTATCAGTAAATCTGCATTAATTGTAAACAATTGTCAATATCAAATTAAAGTTTGGGTCCCCTAAGATTATCTGCAGCCTTGGAGAACTGCAGTAGTAGAAACAGCCAAAGGAGAGACTGTGGAACTGGGATTCAGTGAGAAAATGGGGCCCTTGAGCTGATTAGCTGTTTGCTCTAACTCTCTGCCTCCCCCACTTTCCCTCACATTCTCGTCATCTCAGTTCACCCCCACACCTGTCATTCTTAACCCCCTCTCCCCTGCCCTGTCCCTCACCCCCTTTCCTTTCCATTTAGCCGATGCCCTCCAAAGTCAACCCAACCCAACAAAAAGAATCATGGATCTGTGATCGAGTTGCTCAGTCTGCTCATGTGTTCTAATCTTTCCCTTACCCTGCACCTGCCTTGTCTAGACGATATGTTCTTTGGGACGGGAACAGCTTTAGGTTGTGCAGAGCCTGGCACATTGAGACCCTGTTCTTGGTCCTTAGGCCTTACTGAGTTAAACATGATTAAAAATAATTATAGGTGACTGGTAACATGGCCTATTAAGGTTGCCCTAAACTTCCTGTTATAAGAATCTATTTTTGGTTGTTTTTAAAACTTTGTCAGACTCATCGGTTTGGGCTTTTTTTTTTTTTTTTTTTCTGCACGAGGCGTCTGCCTCAGGCTGATTTGTTTGGGAAACTTTTAGCCAAAATAATGTGGCTGTTTTTGAGAATGAGATCGGGGGGGAAAAACATTCTTTTTCAGTGTTTAAAAAAAAAATTCCAGTGACCTTATTTTGGAAAATCATAGCACCTGCAAGCTTCAGAGTAAGGACTTGAAATTAACAAAGGAGTAGCCTTTGTATTAGGGATAGGTCTTTTGCCATCCGTGTGAAAATCTGCCTCATTTAGCCACCCCTGTGAAAATCCGAAATACATTAGAGTTTATAGGGAAGTCACTATAGAATGGCACACTTCATAAATACACATTTCAATAAACTGCATTTGAAAAACAAGCAGATGAAACTTTTCTATAACCAGAAAAAGGAAAAAAAATTGAATCAACAAAATGTTATCAGAGGATAAAGAATCATACATTGTATTGCGATTCTTTGCTGTGTTCCTGAGAATCCAACTTATCTGTCTCAAGCATTGTTCTCTAGCCTGCTCAGAGGTAAGAAAAAACTGATATCAATGCATGTAAAAAACAACAATAGGAAAATTTACAGGGAAAACTGTGTATCAGAGAACCATTTTTCAAGATCCTTATCAGGAGAGACTTTGAGGAAGATTAGCTATTCAGAGTACATTGTCTGCAAGCTCCTTGAAGAATAGGCATTTGGGGCCTGATGAATGATCATTTTCTGCATCATTTATGCCCATCCTCTCTGAAGTTTACATCTAAAATATTTAATACATCATTTCCATACAAAATATGTAAAGGAATTTTCCTGTCCAAGGAGCATGGTTTAGTGGCTGAAGCACAGGACTAGAAACCAGAAGTCCGCTGTTTCTGTATTGACTGTGAGCAAACCCTGGTGCTTTACAATAATATATTACATGTATTCATCAAAGGCCTTTTCCAGTGACTAGCACAGTAGCTAGTGAGTAGGTATGCTGTATGCTAGTTTAGGAGAAGAAGCATCAATGAATATCATATCCATGTAGAGAGAAATTAGATGGGCATATTATAGTAAATTAGAAGTTGGCCAAGACATTGGGGCTCACACTACTGGGTGCATCTACACTGGCAAGTTTAAGTCGATTTAAGGAGGCTTAAGTCGACCTAAACAAAGCCGTGTCCACACTGGGCTTTTCTTAAGTCAACTTAAGCATTTCCTTAAGTCGACTTAAGGAAAGCTTAAGTCGACTTAATAACACCTGCTTTTAAGTCGATTTAAGGCCAGTGTAGACAGGGATTAATGCGAAATCGACTTTATTAAGTCGACTTAAAGCCAATATAACGGCTCGCTCTGCTGTTAAGTCAACTTAACACAGTCGACTTAAAGCGTAGCCAATTTAAGTCAACTTAACAAGGTCGATTTTAAGTCGACATAAAGTCAACCTTGTTAATTTGACTTAACAAAGTTGACTTAACTTTGTAAGTGTAGACATAGCCACTGTTAGGAATGAATTCTAATGTGAACTTACAAGGAAGTGGAGCCATGTCCTGGCAAAGTCAATGCACACATCAAATAGGAGCCAAAAAAAGAAGTGTTCCTGGCTCCTAGGTGCTTTTAATTTACACTCTGAGCTGTACCCAGCTTGCCCCTGAGATCAATGTGGTAGCGTCTCTTTATCATTTTCATTATATGTGCTTTAAAAACAATAATTTATTGCAAAGCTTGCATTTCACTGTTAAATATCACTTAATTTTTGCTCAGTCACACAGGTTGTGTGATGTGCCATTAATAAACAGGCTGACTCGTGTGAGCCGCGTATTCATAGGAAAAGTCACGTCCGGGTGTGCTCTGTACAGTGTGGGGTGATCTATGTGTTTGTGAGGGCGCAAGATGTATATTGACCGACTTGGCATCACCCAAGGAAATATGTGATAAGTGAACGTGGAACGTGAGTGATCGCTGCAGTTCGGCATAATCCTTCTTGGGAATGGTGTCATGTTCTCTGATATATATTAAGCTACTGCCTGGCCTTTCTATGTACAGCAGAAAATATGCACATAAGAGAATATACTGTAGTGAGTGTCAAGATGCCAGATATAGGGCATGGATCCAGGACAAGAGTGGTGGGGAGGGGACATGGTCTGAATGAGGTGAGGGGGTCGAGGCCAGGAGCAGCAGTCTCTACTAATGTCACGGTGTAGGATCAGGTTGGAGATGAGGTTGATGAGCCGGACTGGCTTAGAGCCAAGTCAGTCATCTGAAATAGGGTTAGTGGAACAGGAGTCTGGTGTGAGCAGGGGGCTAGGAACAGAGGTAGGTCAGGACTCGGAAGTGAAGCAGGCGTCCGGGAACGAGACATGAGGCTAGCTATCAGGAGTGGGACAGAGGTTAGGAAACGAGCAAGTCAAGAGATCAGGCATGCACAGCAAAATCTGTTTCCAGCAGCCAGTCAGGCATCCCCTTAGCTGCACAAACAGCCTCCAGATGCATTCCCTAGCTCTTAAATAGTGTGCCTGAGCCAGTCAGGGAACACAGGAGACTCTGCCAATCAAGACCTTTGTGGGCAGGAAATCTAATGATGCTTGAACCCCTAGGACTTACAGGCTGCTATTCCCCACTTTCCCAGGGGTAGAGGTGCGGACATGGCAGTCACTCAGAAGCCAGCAGATCTGGTTTCCAGCCTGTGTGTGCGTGCACATGCGCGAGAATTACTGACCATTTGGGAATGGATGGAGTGAAAGATGTTCAATTTTACATCCAAGGCAGCATGGTAGGAGAGTCTCCTTTTGCTAAAGGGGATCTGTAGTCTCTCCTTTCTGACAACATGACATTCCAGCAAGTGATGGTGTGCAGAGCATTCACACATGAGATGTTTCTCATGGGTTGTGGGATTTTCACAATGTATATCCATGGCGTGTGCAAACATCATGGCATGCTTAGAAAGTCTAGGGCAACGCAGAAAGCATATGAAGTGTCTCCCTATTCTGAGCGCCATCAGCATCTAGGGAGCTCATCTCCCTTCCCCAGCTAGTACATCCAAACTGCCAGTGCCTGATTTCTGCTTGTAAGCCAGTTCTCTGTGAGGTGTATAGATATGATGGTGTGTATATACACCCCATCCTAGCTTTAAAAGAGCTAATGTGGTCCTGGAAGGCTGCACCTAGAGAGTAGGCCAGGCCCAATAAAAGAGGAGTCCCAGCTGGGAGAGGAGCTAAGTGGCTGCTGTGAAGGCAGGAAATTTGGAACAGAAGCTGATGGCAGAGGGAATCTTTTCAGTCACTCTCTGGGATGAGAAATCAGGAGGAAGTCCACAGGGAGAGTTGGTCCTGAGATTTTTCTCCTGAGTAGCAAAGTCTGTTGGGAGGGCAATGGTGAAAGAGCATGAGATGGGGCAAGCTCCAGCAATGAGCCTTGATACAAGGGCAGGAGAGCACTTCGTAAGAGAGAGCCCAGGGATATGTTGAGTTGAGAAATTGAGTAAGAGAAATGTAAGGGGGCAGAAAGGTCAAACCTGGGGAGTGTAGAAGAGGGTTTGTTTATATTTTTTATTTGGAATTCGTGGGGATATTCTGGGGGAAGCTCTGTGTGTTCTGACTCTGAGAGAAGAGTGAACCTATAGAGGTTTGTGGGAGAGGTCATTTGACATACTTGGCAGAAAGAAGTCCAGGAAGGTAGCAGTAAAGAATCTGACAGACCAGATCTTGACTGATGGTTATAGGATTCCTGGACTGCACCTAGAGAAGAGGGTGGGCCTGAGTTCCTCTATTAACCACCTATAAGGTGGCATGCAGGGGGCAAGAAGGATACTAGTATCTCTGAAGGACGTTAAACAGAAGCTGCTGAAGTTACGTATTTCTAAATTAGCAGGTTCAGACAAATTGAGTCCAAGAGTTTTAAAAGAGGTAGCTGAGGAGCACACTGGACCAGGACTCTTGATTTTAGAGAAGTTTTGGAGAACTGGGGAAATTCCAGGAGACTGCAAAAAAGCTGATGTGCCAACATTTAAAAACAGGATGACCCAGATAATTATAAGTCTGTCTACCTGGCATTAATCCTAGGCCAGATAATAGAACAGCTGATATGGGAATCAATTAATAATGAATTAGAGGAAGATTTGCAATTAATGCAAATCAACATGGGCTTATCAAAAATAGATTCTGCCAAAGTAACTTGGTATCCTTCTTTATGAGAAAACAAGTCTGGTTAATAAGAATTATAGTGTTGGCTTCGTGTACACAGACTTCTCTAAAGCGTTTGTCTTGGTACCAATTGATTGAAAAGCTAGAATTATATAAAATTAACATGGCACACATAAAAGAGGTTAAAAACTGCTTAAATGATAGATCTCAAAATGTAAATTGTTTCATTCAGCTCTAGTGTGCCTAGGAGAGGACCCCTCTGCTATCGGACAGCGTTCTAGAGCCTTGTAGGTTTGTTTACAGCAGCTATCTCATCAGTAATACACTGCACGTCGACAATGAGGACTATAGGAATTACCAGGATGAACGAGACCAAAGATTCTTCAAGAGCGTGTAGGGTAAGGGTGTTTATTTTTATGCTAAAGCAGAAAAAAAATCAGCCTTAGCAATGATTTGGGTGAAATTGTCTCTAGAATCCACTGACAGTAACATCAACAGATATTAGTGCACCAGGCTGTTTGCAGTTGAGGAAGCCTGGTGGTGGTATTGGTGTATGATGGATACATAAGGAACCCTTATAACTCACATATTACTGGGGGGTGAGTGTATTTGCTTCTGTTGCTGCCTGTTGTTGTTAGTGATTGTTCCATGGAGGAAAGGCAAACGTGCGCAGAAGGGAGTGAAAAGCAATCAGCGGGCAAATGAATTTGCTTTGCAGCATAGACTTGCATTAGAATCCATCACACTGGGACACTCTTGATTGGACTTCTGGTAGAGCTGCTCTTTGCCTGGGTTCTCCTTAGCAACTGCGGATTGGTTTATCCTTTCTTTTTTTTTTTTTGCTGCTTCCAGGTGAACCATAAGTTAAGTTGACACATCAATACAGAAACAAAGGGATTTCTGTTGTTTCTTCTCATGGTCTGTCCCATGGGCACCTTTTTTAATTTCCACAACAAAGTAAAGAATAAAAATAATCACAATTTTTTAATATTACTGTGGTGCCTAGGAACCCTAGTCCTGGACCTGGACCCATATTGCCAGGTGTGGTACAGAACACATAGGCTATGTCTACACTGGCAAGTTAGTTCGAATTAAGGAGGCTTAATTCGAACTAACTAAAGCCATGGCTACACTAGTCTTTAGTTAGTTCGAATTAAGGGCTTCCTTAATTCGAACTAATAAGTTCGAATAGGGTATTCAAACGAAAGGGTTAATTCAAACTAACTAGTTCGAATTAACCGATGTGGCCATGTTAATTCGAACTAATTTCTTAGTTCGAACTAACCGGCCATTGAAATGAATGGGGATCGCTAATTCAAACTAAGCAAGTGCCATTCATGGCACTTGCTTAGTTCGAATTAAGCTAATTCAAACTAACTAAAATTAGTCCGAATTAGTTAATTTGAACTAACTAATTCAAACTAATTTTAGCAAGTGTAGACATAGTCATAGACGGTTTCTACCCCTAAAGCTTACCCTGTAAGAATAAGACAAGAGTTAGCAGATGGATACGGACAGATGGGGAGCACAAATTGAGACAATATTGGTCAGCAAGGCAAGACATAACCTCAGCACTCCAGTAGTCTAGCCATCATCAAGTTTTCTGTAGGCACCATGGCACAGGCGAGTTTAAGGAGGGATTCAATGGTGGACAATGAGGTGATTTTGCAAATGATTACACGGAGCTCCTCCCAAGAATAAAAAGTAGCGCGGGAGCAAGCATAGAGAATTTGTTTGAAGATGTAACAAATTGGCATTTGGATCCAAAGTTTCATTCAACCCATTAATGAGATGAAGCCAAGGCATAAACATCTGACCTAGATCTGGTGAAACTTTCCCCAAGTTTGTGGATGTTTGGACCCCCCGTTTTCAGCATCGCCAATGTCAACTGTTGAACAATGAGTCAGGTCCCCCAAAATAATGGAGACTCACTTAAATATCTGAGCTGTTAAAAATATATATATATTTAGAGTTCTTTTTATTCTTTTCTGCCTCTTGACCCTTTGAAGTTCACATTTTCAGACTTTTCCCTGCAATCAGGGGGACAAGGAAATTACTTAAAGCAAAAAGCAAAAAAAAAAAACCAACCAAACAAAAAACAAAAAAAACCCCCCCCCCCCCCAAAAAAAAACCCAGAAATGAAAGCTCAGATTGAGTCCTATTCACAGGACTGTAGGATCTAGAGCTTTAAGAAAAAATGTCAAATATTGAGATGGTGACCAAACAGAATTTTGTCCAACATATAAATGGGACCAGCTGTGATATTTGGATCAAAAATTCTCCAAATTTCCAGAGGGATTGAGATCTGGGTATTGCTTTGGGCCATTCTCTTAAGCAAAAGAAAAAGGAGATGGTAGGAAATAACTAAATGGGTTCAAATGATTCAAAGAACCAAACAAAACCAAAGACCTGGAGTGAGATAGATCAGTGGGATCATAGAACACGCAGTATCAGAATAGGCCATTTTCTTTATTGCTCTCATCACACTAGCAGCATAAAACATATTAGTGTATGGTACTATTGGATGACTAAAGTTATGTGTATTGTATTAATTAGAGATGTATCCCAGAGACACCCTAGACTCCACTCTTCTACGCATACCTCTTTATGGGGACTGGATCATGGACAGTAAGTTAACAGAGAAATTACTTGATGTGGTAAAATCAAGAAACTTTTAGACTGGATATCAAGGGAAGTATCCTGGCAGTGAGATCTGTTAGGCTGTGAAGTAAGGACATGTTGGAAGTCCCACTGGTTAGAGCATGTAGAACTAGACTGGACAAAACGTTAAGCTAGCCTTGTGCTGAAGGGAACAATGATGTTCTTGCTAAGACATGGACTGGATGACCTATTTTCCATCTCTAACATGTGATTCATGTACCTTGCATGGGTAAGCACACCTTCCCTATGCAGCATACACACCTTTTCCTTGTAAGACCAGAAGTACATATTGGCCTATGGCTAGAAATATTCTGTACAATGACCCACTGTGGCCTCTTGTGGGGATTGAACCCAGGACCTTTGGATCTAAAAAGCACCAGTAGCTACTAGGTGAGCTCAATGTTCAGGCTTATTGTTATTAAGACAATAGCACATACGTAAACCTGCATACATGGTGTAGCCAGTAGAGAGGAGCAAAGAGACACATAGTGTGAGCATGGGTTACAGTAGCAAAATGTGTTGCCCCCTTACCTGCCTCTGTCAGGCCTGTCCCTGGGGCCAGGGCAGTGCAGGCAACAGCTCTGGCTCTGATTAGGGTCAGGCAATCCTGGCCTAGTGAGGAGAAGGGGAACAGCTGGTGGCCTGACCCCAGGAGGTAAATAAATCAGAGCAGAAAACTAGAGAGAGCAATCTGGCCAACTGGGGCCGGGGAGGCCTGTGAGGCAGGTTGTCTGCTATCCAGAAGGGACACCAAACTCTGAGCCCCTAGAGCATCTGAAGGCAGGAACAGGGAATGCTGCATCTGCACTATAAATAAAGAGCATGGGTGACTGCAAACAGCAAGGAGGGGTGAGTCCTTTGTGAGTCACGGGACCAGAATCTTGTGGGAACCAGAGTGTCTGGGGGATAACCTGCTATGTTCTAAGCAGAGGTGTCCCTAAAGAAGAACCTGAAGCCTTCATGTAACACTGAGGACAAATAAATCCTTGGACAACAGAAGACATGGGATTTTAAATTTTTTGTTGTCACCGACTCTGTCCTCCTTGCTAGAACATGATTGCTTCTTCAGCGGTATTTCCCTAATGATTTGTCCAGTGCATTTTGAAAGAGCAGGATATGACCATGGACCATGCTGTGCCTGATCCAAAGCCTGTTGAAATCAATAGGACTCTGACCCCAGACTTCCATGGGCTATCAATGAGACCAATACTGCATAAATACACTACAGAGACATGCTCATAAATCATTAAAATTCAGATAGAACCTATCATCAATAAATTAGGCTCAAGGAAATGCCTTAATCTGTTTAAATTATCTAACCTTAACTGCCTATTAGCATATTATTTCAAATGTAAGAACTGGCTTAGTTTTCCTTGCTTAATCATGAAATACTACACAGCAACAAACCCTGGTAACTATTCTTGGCCAAAGCCACACAGAATGCTGGGATAGTTCTGGGAGTATATTTTTGAGTAGGTCTTTGTATTAAGTAGTAACTAATTAATGGTAAATAACTCTGAGTTCTATGAAAAATGACATATTGCATCCCAGATTACATTTGCACCCACCAATTCCAATGTAATTAATTACAATATGGTAAATACTGGAAGAATTATTTATTAACGATGAAGTTAGCCTCGTGTTGCAAAGCAGATGGCCATGTCTACATATACAACAGTCGCTGCAGAAAGTAAGTGTTGGTTGCAAGTACCAAAAATGTCAGGCCTTGTTGCAACGTGGAAATGCCGATGAGAGCTACTGATTTTTAGCAACAACAGCCACGCGATACCTTTGTAACGTGTCTTTTATTCCCAAAGTTGTTAAAGTTCTTTACAAAATAGGGTTGTTGATTTTTCTGGGTGTTTTGTCTGGGGAAGGACTGAATAAAAAAAGTCAACATATGACCCTATATAAAGAACTGTATAAGAACACCGGCTGAGAGTCTGTCCCAGTAAATGCAATGTGCGGGTCATGTAAATCATTTGCACGTCACTGAAATGCATGCATCCCTGGGGTTGCAGCCAATGGCTATAGAACAGCCCCTGACAACACTACACGACTATGCTGAATTGGAAGTAGGGATGAACTATACGTGCTGCATGGGCTCTGAAATGGTTACCTGAGCCCATTTAGGCCTTGGAGTGGTACTGGGCAAGGAGCCAGCAGAGGTGTAGTGGGGAGCCTCCTCTCTTAGACTGAAGGCAGAGAGAAGCCTGGGACATCAAAAGCTAGAACCGGAAGGTTCTGAGCTGGGGCCAGAGGAAACTTTCCTGGGCCAGAAGGAAGCCAATGGCAGTAAAGCCTAAGGGGCAGACAAGGGATGTCTGAAGGACTGCAAAGAGAGAGAGGAGACCTTTGCAGTCCCTCTCTGAGGAATAAAGGGAGGGGAGAGTTCTTTGGGGAACCAGGAGGCCTGCAGGTGGAGGAGGAAGCCCTGGGAGGGAAGATACCTTGACAATACAGGGTTGCAGCAAACTGCTTGGATTGACCTGGACACGTGGGCAGGAAGCAGACATCTGTAGAGAAGCCCTGGGAAGTGCAGATCCCGCAAAGAGCCCTGGAAGGGGCTGGAGAAAAGGCCAGCTGAAAAGCTAATGGTAGGAGGGAGTCCAAGGAGGCAATGGCTAGTGTCTGAGGGAGCAGACCTTGGTTACGCCTCCTAGGGTTTCTGGACAGGAATTCAGTGTAGATGGGGACTTGAGGTCACCTATTAACCAGTGGGAAGCCTCCTGATATAAGCAGATAAGGACAATTCAGAGCCTAGAGAGACTGGGTCATTGACAATGGAAGTCAAATCAGGGATCATAGACCTCGCACCAGATCTTGGAATTATTTGCTAGACTTTTGTTTGGACTTTCTGATCCCCTGGAAGAGGGGGGACTTAAGTACAATCTGGCTGGAAGGCTGTGGCATGAGAAGAGGAAGATCACCATAGGGTCAGAGCAGGTGGCACTAGGGAGAAGATGACAGAGATGCCAGTGGTGAATTTACCCTTCCACTGAGGTGAAGACCGACACTGTACCCACTTGACGTTTCAGGGGGAAGTGATGGAAGCAGAGTGTAATTTTGCCTGTTGGAATTTGAACAGAACATGAATCTTAATGCCCCTAACAACCTTGCAGACTGTGCCATGGGAACTTTGGTGATGACAGATAACCTGAATAATAGTTCCTCCAATAGAGCTGTGTCTGTTAACCCCAGACTAGAACGTTGCACTGTCTCTGAGGGAAGATCACCTCCACTAAATCATTAACACCATTTCCTACAGAACCTGCAGGTTACTGAGAGTCTCCTAACTCCCTAGTGAAGCCTGTTTCATTATGAGACCTGACAGGATACAATATTTCAGTCTGCATACAGGCAGCTCATGGAGCAGACACTGGCATTGTCTATACGTTCAAATTAGAACAAGACTTCACATCACTCTGGTGTGATGCAATCACATTTTGTGTTAGGAAGTGCTCGCTGTGATGAAAATGGAATGTCTCTAATTTCTTGTTCCAGTGAATGTGAAATGCTTATAAATGCTGTCTAATCAGATTTTCATGACACATGCAAGCCATCACCCATAGTATCTAGGGTAATCACTCTAGGTTGTCAGACATGGGGATTAATAATAGACTATGGAGCCTTTCACTTCTACTATAGATCTTGGTTCAAATTCTGCTCAGATCAGTAGGGAAATAAAGATGGAAGGATCTTCTGGTTGTTTCACTGAGCAGTGGAATGAGCTAGTGACCTGAGTCAAGTTTTCATCGTGTTAGGTCCCCACTGCTTTAAAACTGGTATCATAATTAACAATCTCAGTGGACATGTTTGGGCTGAATGAGCATACAGATGGAGGTATTAGAGAAAGTCCCTTCAGCTTATGCTAGAGGGAAATTAGCAGGGTATAGTCCAGAGAAGCTTGCAGTGGAAGGGCCTCATTCTCTACCTCATCCAGAGGGGGGAGCAGGAGAAATTAGAGGGTTTCATTTGACCGTCAAGTAGACCAAAGTCCTTCATGAGAATGGAAAGACATTTAGATTTAATTCCTATACATAAGGATGATTAAAAGTATATTACTTCATCTGTATATTTCCATTTTTAGTGATTACAAGATTATTTTGGTCTGTTTTTTTCAAGGGAAAATAGCTTCCTCATGCTGGAAGTGGAAGTGGAAAAATGCATATCCTCATGATAGCTTTAAAAATCTTAACTGTGGGCACTGTATCTTATGTGCTTGTAGAGCACCTCGCGTAACAGGAACCCAGTCCTAACTTGGGACAATCACAGTTGGAATGATGACAATGGACCTTATCCCTTAGCTGGTGGGACTAAGTATAGCTCCATTTATAACAGCTGAATTACGCCGGTGGAGAATCTGGCCAGGTAAGGTTTGCCCTGACAGGAAATGGAAGTGGAGGTTGTCAATTATTTTCATGCTTTGCAATTTTGTTGACAATATGTAGTTATTTGTTTGGGGTTAATTTTTTCATGCCTTTTGCTGATATGGTGATGGTAAGTTTTCAGGTGTCCTCGATCCCTGCATCCAGCATCCCTCTGATGCCCTACTTTTAAAAGACAGCTTCAATCTAAATGGTATTGCACTCTCCAGATACGTTAGTAGTGTGATCATCCTGGCTATTTTTGTTTCCAGTTTTCTGGGGCAAACAGAGGATTTCAGAAACACTGGTTGCCGGCACCTAGGATTTCCAAAAGTGCCGAGGAGGCCTGTTTACTCAGCTGCCAGTGAAGCTCAGTGCAACCCAGGCAACGATACCAATGAAGGATTTTATAATTTCCCAAGCTCTGGAAGGCTAGCAGTGCTTAAGGTCAGTGGGGTGCAATCATGGATAATCATGAATGAGAAACTCTTTCCCCATCACATCCACAAACTGCTGCTTTAGCAGTTGTAAGTTCTGCTTTAAAGGAGGACGTCATCTATGCAAAGGGCAATCCCGTATATCTCCATGACTACAGCAATACCATTACTGTCCAGAAAATGACAGGGGAGTGGATTTACTGTTTGAAGGGCTTCTCGGTAAGTCAATGGTTCCAGTGGAGAAGCATTTTCCTAATTTATTAAGGAAGCAATCAATCACTAGAAATATGGGCCAAACATTAAAGTAAGGCTCTGGGCCTTTGCCAGGACCTGAAGGGTCTTACAAAAGGTAATCTGGAACTATTTGTCCCCAGCGTTGGTTTTTGGTTAACAACTTCAGAGGTTACTTTCCAATACTAATATCCTGACATGGTTGTATGATTTATGGCTAAAGTTTTAGGAAGGAAAGTGTGTACAAAGCTGGCTCAAATTCATTTGTATGTGGTAGATTCTGTTAGTGCTGATATCAACAGCTTCCTCATGCTGGTATTAAGAGGGGTTGGTAGTGGGACTGGTTTTATTCAACAACATGATTAAGGAGCTGGAGGATGGGGTAGATTGCACCCTCAGCAAGTTTGCAGATGACCCTAAACTGGGATGAGTGGTAGATACACTGGTGGGTGTGGATAGGATACAGAATGACCTAGACAAATTAGAGGATTGGGCCAAAAGAAATCTGTTGAAATTCAACAAGGACAAATGCAAAGTCCTGCACTTAGGATGGAAGAATCTCTTGCCCTACTACAGACTGGGGACCAATTGGCTAGGTGACATTTCTGTAGAAAAGGACTTGGGGGTTACAGTGGACAAGAAGCTAGGTGGGCGTCAATAGTTTGCCCTTTTTGCCAAGAAGGCTAACGGCATACTGGGCTGCATTAGTAGGAGCATTGCCAGTAGATGGAGGGAAGTGATTGTTCTCCTCTATTTGGCACTGGTGAGGCCTCATTTGGAGTATTGTGTCCAAGTTTGGGTCCTCTGCCAAAGGAAGGATGTGGACAAATTGGAGAGACTCCAGTGGAGGGCATGGGGTTGCATTCCTGACTATCTTAGCCAATAGCCATTGATGAGTTTCTCCTCCATAAACTTCTCTTTCTTTTTTTAAACCCTATTAAAATTTTGGCCTTTACAATGTCCCTTGACTATGCACTGTGTGAAGAAGTACCTCCTTTGTTTGTTTTTAATCTGCTGCCCATTAATTCAATTGACTGACCCCTGGTTCTTGTTTTATGTGAAGGAGTATATAAAACTTCCTTATTCACCTTCTCCATGCCATTCATGATTTTACAGACTCTATCATATTCCCCCCTCAGTCATTTCTTTTCAAAGCCAAGCATCCCCAGTCTTTTGAATTTCTCCTCACATAGAAGCTCTTCCATACCCCTAATAATTTTTGTTGACTTTTTCTGTACCTTTTCCAGTTCTAAAGTTGGTGGATTTTTGAATTGGGATGACCAGAACTGCACATAGTATTTGAGGTGTGAGCATACCATGGAATTATATAGTGGTATTATGAAATTTTCTGTCTTACTAACTCTCCCTTTCCTAATAGTTCCTAACATTCTGTTAGCTTTTTTGACTGCTGCTGCATATTGAGTGAATATTTTTCAGAGAATTATCCTCAATGACTTTAAGAACTTTTTCTTCAGTGGGAACAGTTTATTTAGATCCCACAATTTTGTATTATAGTTGGGATTATGTTTTCCAATGTGCATTACTTTGCATTTATCAGCACTGAATTTCATCAACTACTTTGTTGCCCAGTCATCCAGTTTTGTGAGATACATTTTGAAACTCTTCACAGTCTGCTTTGGACTTAACTATCCTGAGTAATTTTGTATCTGCAAATTTTGCTACTTCATTGTTCCCCTTTTATCAAAATAGTTTATGAATATGTTGAACAGCATTGGTCCCAATATGGATTCTTGGGGGACACCACTATTTACCTCCCTCCATTCTAAACGTTGACCATTTATTCCTATCCTTTGTTTCCTGTCTTTTAACCAGTTACTGATCCAAGAGAGGACTTTCCCTCTTATCCCAAGACAGTTTACTTTGCTTAAGAGTCTTTGGTGAAGGAGTTGGTCAAAGGCTTTCTCAAAATCTAAATACACTATATTTTCTGGATCACCCTTGTACACATTCTTGTTGACTCCCTCAAAGAATTCTGATTGGTGAGGCATAATTTTCGTTTACAGAAGTTGTGTGGATTCTTCCCCAATAAATCATGCTCGTCTATGTGTCTGTTAATTCTGTTCTTTACTATAGTTTTGACCAGTTTTTCTGGTAACGAGGTTAAGCTTACCCGCCAGTAACTGTCAGGGTTGCCTCTTGAGCCTTTTTAAAAAATTGGGGTCACATTAGCTATCCCCCAGTCACCTGGTACAGAAACTGATTTAAGTGTTAAGTTATATACCATAGTTAGTAGTTCTGCAATTTCATATTTGCATGCCTTCAGAACTCATGTGAATACCATCTGGTTCTGGTGACTTATTACTATACCTAAATACATTTTTTTCCCCAACTCAAACTGGTTGCATGGCTGTATAACTCCACTGGCTTTGAATGAGTTACTTTTGATTTCCAACAAAGTGGGAACAGAAACAGTTTTATCAGCTATATCAATCCGATAAGATCTTCTGATATCACAAGAAATTGCTGCTTTTGTGTGCTAGAGAAAATTAAAAGCCAGAAATTAATACACTAAGACTTGGTAGATGATGTGTGGAATAAAGGCATGCTTTTTTTTCTTTCTTAAAAAAAAAAGTGCTGGTTCGCTGGCAGGAGTGGCAAGGAGGGTTGGGGAGGTGTTGGGACCCTCGACCATTGCCAGCCCCCAGTGGCCTTCCCAGGCCCCACCTTTCCTCCCTGCTGGTCCCAGGCCCTTTTCCCCACTCCTCTTGCCCCTCCCACATCCACCCACCAGCTCCCTGCTCCTCTTGGCCCCCTCTCCAGCTCCTTTCCCACTCCTCTCTGCCCCTCTAACCCCTTCCTCATCCCTCCACTGGTTCCCGCTCCTCTCGCCTGCCTGCCCACTGGTTCCCGGCTCCTCTCGGCCCCCTTCCGCCCCTGCCCCACCACCGGTTCCCTGACCCTCCTGACCCTTCTCCCCCCTCACCTGGCAGGAGCTGCAGGGCTGGCTGTGGCCAGAGTCACTCCCTGTCCAGACTGCTCCTGCCCTGAGCCACACATCTGAGCATGCTCAGGGTGGGAGATTTGAAAAAGCTCCCAGATGACCACGGGTCATATCCAGCCTCTGGCAGGCCGGATTCTGGCCCGCAGCTGCCACTCCTGGCCCCTGCCAGCCCCGCTGCCCAGCTGGGGGCTGGGGTCAGCAGGGGAAAGGAGACCCCCTTCTTTCCCTGCAATCTTAAGTCAACTTAATTTACAAGTGTAGACGCAGCCCTAGTGTGGATGTGGCTTAATTTAAGTTGACTTAAGACTCCTTACGTTGACTTAAATTGCCAGTGTGGACATAGCCCAGAAGCTCAGGCTGGTTGAAAAATTTCCCTTAAGGTTGTTTCTTGTCTCTCCCCAGTTTTGCCTATAGTAAATTCGTCACAAAAGGTGGCTACTTTTCATCTTCCTGTTGAGAAAACCGAGTGTCCTGAAATGAAAGTGTTTTGGTTTGGAAATGCCGCTCTGATGTCTTAGAAGAACTGTAATTTAGATGCCTCAGGCTCCCATTCTGCTCCTTCGGCTATGCTCCATATCTGACTTCATCTCCCATCATGCGCCATGCTTCTACAACTGCCATGATGCATAGTCTCCTCTCATATGACAGGAAACCACGGTGCATCGTAGGAGGGGTAGTCCAACCAGACAACCCCAATGAAGTAGGACACTGAGACCTTGAGGAACCAAAACCGCAACTGCCATGTAACACTGCAGCAGCATTTCAGAATCTATTCCAGGGCTTTACCAAGAAAACGGACATGTGAAATGGATGTAAGGCATGTTGCTTGAAGCTATGGTGATGAGCTCGGTATAAAAGCCTATTTAGGATAGAATAAAATGACAAGGCCATCTTTCCTCTTTAATGGTTCCTTCCATTAGTCTAATCCTTCAATCACAGGAGGGCCTTCAGTGGTGATTTCCCTGTATCACAAAATTTGTGTTTTTGGATTGTTGTTTTTTTTTTTAACTTTCAGGGACTGTTGCAAATCTTATCTATTCAGTCAGGCTTTTGCTGCATGCTGGTCGCTTGAAAAGGTCTGAGTTTAATTTGCAGTTGTGAAGGAATTTATTTGAATTGATTCTTAGTCAATTTTATGCCTTGTTAATTGATGTTTTTATCATTTTTGTACAAGTGCCCAGAGGGGGCCAGGCTGGATGCATTTTTAATTATGTGAAGAAAAAATGAAATAACTTGAACAACCCCTAGCTGAGTGTTGGGTCCCAATGTGAATGGCGTTGTATGTAAAAATTGGCATGGATTCTTCAGAGATTGTTTGTTCCAAGGATCTGGTCTGGAAAACAGAAGGGTCTTTCCTCTTCAAAGAGATCAGATGCTAAAAACCTTAGGGAATAATTTTCTGCTAGTTCTTGCTGGTGTGCTTTTCAATCACAATTTCTGCTAGCTATGAATACACAGAAATAAAGATATGGAAGATATTCAAAGGATTTCCTTTGGTGGAAGTGTCTGGGGTGCGTCTACACTGGCAACTTAGGTCAACTTAAGGAGGCTTAAATTGACCTAAACAAAGCCACATCCACACTGGGGTTTTATTAAGTTGACTTAAGGTAAGCTTAAGTTGACTTAATAACACCTGGTTTTATGTCGACTTAAGCCTTAAAAGAACTGAAAGCCGGTGTGGATGGGATTAGCGCCTAAATTGACCTTATTAAGTCGATTTAATGCTCAACAAGGGGCTAGGTCTACACTCAAATTCCAAAGGGGTAGCCATGTTAGTCTATTGTAGAAAGACAACAGAGTCCTGTGGCACTTTTAAAGACTAACAGATTTATTTATCGCATGAGCTTTCGTGGGAGAAAATCCCACTTCATCAGATGCTTTGAAGATGGGAAAGTTACAGAATGGGAGGAAATTAAATGCAGGGGAGTGTATGACATAGGATCAGGTCAGGCTGTAATAGGTGTTAGGATTCAAAATAGGTGTTAGGATTCAAACACTGGGGA
Source organism: Pelusios castaneus (assembly GCA_007922175.1). NCBI lineage: Eukaryota > Metazoa > Chordata > Testudines > Pelomedusidae > Pelusios > Pelusios castaneus. The sequence continues at coordinate 7,173,054 of ML685755.1, read as the reverse complement.
ACAGCACATAGAGGAGGGTGAGGTCAAATCACTTGTTGTAATGAGAGAAAAATCCATAGTCCTTGTTTAACCCCAAGACAACTGAGTCAAATTTGCATATAAATCCAATCCATTGATGGTCTTCCAGAAAATACCATCCTGGCCACTATGGACGTAGAGGCTCTTTACACTAACATCCCACACAAGGATGGATTACAAGCTATTAGAAGAACTATCCAAGATGATGACACAGCTAAATTTGTGGCTGACCTCTGTGACTTTGTACTCACCCACAACCATTTCAGATTTGAAGATAATTTATACCTTCAAGTCAGTGGCACTGCTATAGGTACCCGCATGGCCCCACAATATGCCAACATCTTTATGGCCGATTTAGAACAACGTTTCCTCACGTCTCATCCCAAAGCACCTCTACTTTACCTATGCTATATTGATGACATCTTCATCATCTGGCCCACGGTAAAGATGCCCTTCAAGATTTCCATAGAGATTTCAACAATTTCCACAACACAATCAAACTTAGCCTGGAACACTCCACACAAGAGATCCACTTTCTGGACACTACAGTGCAAATTAGCGATGGGCACATAAAGACCTCCCTATACCGCAAACCTACTGATCGGTATAGTTACCTACATCCCTCGAGCTTTCATCCTCGACACACCACACAATCCACTGTGTACAGTCAAGCCCTAAGATATAACCGCATTTGCTCTGACCCTTTAGACAGAGACAGACACCTTCAGGATCTCTACCAGGCATTCTTAAAACTACAGTATCCACCCGCAGAAGTGACGAAACAAATTGAGAGAGCCAAATGGGTACCCAGAAGTCAACTACTGCAGGAGAAGCCCATGAAAAACAACAACAGAATGCCACTGGTCACCACCTACAACCCCCAAGCCAGACCTCTTCAACACATCATCAAATATCTACAGCTTATTTTACAAGATGATCCATCACTCTCTCAAGCCTTAGGAGACAGACCTCTCCTTGCTTTCAGACAGCCCCCTAACCTTAAAAGGATACTTACCAGCAACTACAGATCATACAACAGAAACACTAAAGCAGGAACATATCCCTGCAACAGACCACGCTGCCAACTTTGCCCTCATATCTACACTAATGACACCATCACAGGGCCTAATCAAGCCACCTACTCCATCAAGGGCTCGTTCACCTGCTCATCCACCAATGTGATTTATGCCATCATGTGCCGGAAATGCCCCTCTGCCTTATATATTGGACAAACAGGACAGTCTCTGCGCCAAAGAATCAATGGACACAAATCTGACATCAGAAATTGCAACACTACAAAACCAATAGGGGAACACTTCAATCTCCCTGCTCACTCCCTTGACGACTTGTTAATAGCTGTGTTGAAACAGATGAATAACAAATCACAACTTCAAAGAGAAACTGCAGAACTCAAACTTATATGCAAATTTGACTCAGTTGTCTTGGGGTTAAACAGGGACTATGGATTTTTCTCTCATTACAACAGGTGATTTGACCTCACCCTCCTCTATGTGCTGTTCCCCAGTGTCTGAATCCTAACACCTATTTTGATTTGCTGTTACAGCCTGACCTGATCCTATGTCATACACTCCCCTGCATTTAATTTCCTCCCATTCTGTAACTTTCCCATCTTCAAAGCGTCTGACGAAGTGGGATTTTCTCCCACGAAAGCTCATGCGATAAATAAATCTGTTAGTCTTTAAAAGTGCCACAGGACTCAGGTCTACACTAGAAAAGTTAAGTTGACTTAATGAAGTCAACTTAACTTTTCTAGTGTAGACATAGCCTAGGAGTCTTTTCAAGGCTTCTCATTGGGAAATGATATCCAATGGGATAAATATTGTAGCATCTAGTTTTTCTTCCAATTCCTTACACAGATGAGTAGAAGAGAGCTGAATTGACAATGAATCTAGGAATATTTGAAAATTCTTCTAGGTGATGGTAATAATTATGGCCTCTGTTTACTGTCAATTTTGGTATCTTTTTTCCTGTGGAGCCACTAGTTGTATAGATATCAGATCTTAATAGATTCAGTGCTGGGAACAGAGCTAAGTGATGGCAACAGAATCAAATGGTCTGGACCCACTCAGACATAGTCCCTAATCTTCCAAAGCCCGTTCAATAGATGGAAAAATGCATGCACATATTGAAAGAATTCTCCTAGATATCTAAGACAAGAAGGGATCATTCTGAGTACCCATGATCCCTTGAACAACAAACAATTTCATCCAGTAATTCCTGCATCAAACTCATCATTTCTGTTTGAGTTATAGCCTCTCTTTTAGAAAGACTTTGATCAGCTGCGGGATTATTAGACATTATTAGAAATCAGTGTAGTTAGATAATTAAAGTAGCAACCTAGCGTTGTATAAAAATGGAGTAAGGAACTCAGGATTTGGATAAGATCCAAAGCTCTCTTAAGAGAGCATATATCATTGACATATGGTTACCTGGTAGGGATGCAATTTAACCAAACAATGACCCAAACTCTTGGGGAAACATAGTTAGTCAGTTAAGAAAGAACTTTGTGCCTGTTTCATCTTTGGCTGATCTTTGGCTACTGGTGGATATGCCAGTGGCCTAAGAAGGGAGAGTAGATGAGGTGGGTTCTGATTTATTACAGAGAATTCTTTCTTGGGTGACTGGCTGGTGAGACTTGCTCACATGCTCAGGGTTTAATTGATTGCCATATTTGGGGTTAGGAAGGAATTCTTCCGCGGGGCAGGTGGGCTAGGGCTCTGGGGGTTTTCTCCTTCCTCTGTAGCATGGGAATGGCTCACTTACTGGTGGATTCTCTGTATCTTAAAATCTTTAAATCATGATTTGAGGACTTTAATAACTCAGTCATAGGTTAGAAGCTTATTGCTGGAGTGGATGGGTGAGGTTTTGTGGCCTGCGTTGTGCAGAAGGTCAGACTAGATGATCATATTAGTCCTTTCTGACCTTGGTCTTTGTATACTTTCTGTGTGGGGATAGGGAGACGCAACACTGATCCCCAGCCAGGTTCTAGATCTGGAATGCATTGGCACGCCCCTGAGGGCTGAATGGTTTGAAGATGCTGTTGTCTGAATACAAGCTGAATTGAAACAGAAGCTTTCATTGGGAATTTCCCTTCATAGTTCTATTGCCTTCAGTTGCACAATCCCCAGATTATGCGCTTTAAAAGAGTCTCAATTTTTTATAAAAATCTTTGTCTTTATCCAGACCTTTTCCTCTTGGATCCTGTTCTCATTTCCCTTTAAATGTGTTTTGTCTTCTCATTTCCCTCCTTCAGTTCCTGGTTGTCTTTCCCAGGGTGTTAGCTGCTTTTCATAAATTTCTTTCTCGTTTTTTGTCCACTCCCTGTTTTCCTCTATTGTTCTTTGATTGCTGCTGTGGGGCTAACACTGTAATGTCATCAGCCTGCTCTGCTGCCTATTTAAGCAAAGGCTTCTTACTCCCTGGACAGTAAATAATTCTGTAACTCCTCTGTCTGACTCTTAGGTCACCTTCTTTTCCATCCACCCTGCCCAGAAGTTTGCCCTGCCGCTACAGAATCATCTCATTATTTCATGGAAGCACACTGATGCCACTGACCTTTCTGCTCACCCACTCCTCATGCTCCACAAACCACCCTGCTACTGGTATGCTGGGTGTGCTACCCTAAAGACAGACTTCTGGTTTTAAGAGGCTATCGACCCCTAGTGTAATCCCTTCTCTTCTCTTGATGAAATCTGTTGAATCGTGAGATTTCATCTGGCACAGTCTATGGTTTGAAAGCAGAAATTCTTATCTAAAATTCCAAACACCTGCAGAAACCTACCAGCAATTGAAGAGATGCCGACATCTTCATTAATGGGATGTAAAGAAAAGCTAGCAAGGGGTAAAAGAGTTTGGGTTAAGAACGCTAAAAAGGGACCTTGGGAGGCTGAAGAGTTAGTAGGAGCATGAGGCTGGGGAGTTCCTAAAGAGTCTCCTCTCTTCATATGAGGAAATATGAACAAGGCACTTGGGAGATCTGGATTCAAGTTTTACCTCTGCCACAGACTCCCTATGTGACCTTAGGCAAATCATTTAACCTATGTTCCTCAGTTTCCATTGTTTAAAATGAGCTTTTTTTGTCTGCCTTATCTGTTTAGACTGTAAGCTCTCTAGGGCTATGTCTACACTTGCACTTTTAAGTCGACTTTAACTAAGTCGACTTAAAGTCGACTTAAGCAAGCTGCTTAAGTCGACTTAAGCAAAGTGTAGTGTAGATGCAGTGCAAATTAAGTCAACTTAAGCCAAGCTTAAGTCGACTTAATTTACCAGTGTAGACGCAGCCTAGGTGTGGGGCTGTCTTCTGTGTACAGTGTTTATGTACAGTAATGGGCCTTGAGCCTCTACTATAGTATAAAATATTAGAATTTAGATCGCAGTGTCATAGCTGGGCCCTGTCTTTATAATGAGGCTGACTCAAAACGTTAAGATCCATAAACTCCTGAAATGTTGAAGCTGAGAGTTGGATTTTGCAGCTTAGATCTGTCATGAGTCCTTGTTCTGCAGATGACTTCACTGATTCTTCTTAAGGCCATGTGGGAGACCTAGCGTTGATAGCAAAGGTTCAGGGACAATTCTCACAAGTGGTAACTATCAGATAATCTGGTGCATATGTATTCAGTGTTGTTATGTATTCTTGTGTCTTAAAGACACTTGCTCACCTTTCTGCACTTTGATCTTTTGTACTTTCCTTTCACATTTTAAAGGAATATTATTCATGTTCTATTAGCCAATAATAGCAAGAACAGAAATGAAATAACATGGATGGAACACTAAACCCCTCAGATAACATGCTCCCCAATTTGTAGCCAAAGGGGGTAAGTAATATGTGTGTCTGTAGTAACCACATGCACACACATATATAAATATATAGAGAGAGACATATTATTGCTAATATATTCATAGGAAAAAATCTTCACACCGTTTACTATTACTTGTTACTTACTGGTGGTTTTTAAAAATTCTGTCAAACAATCTTATCTCTTTAGAAAAAGTAAGACCAGAAAACACAGTAGAGGTGGAGTGTCAAAAAACAAAATAAAACAAAACAAAACAAAAAAACAAAGAGAAGGGACGTGGCTTAGGTAGAATGCAGCATTAGCATTTGTTTTGAGCTCTTTTGTTGTTGTATAAATTAACATGGATAGAAACAGATGCAGAAATGGATTAAATATCAGTTTGAAGTTAACAACCCAAGAGTTGACCAAATCCATAGAGATTAATGAAATAAGCATCAAAGGCACATTTCACAAGGGATGGCATTCCGAATCAGGAGGAGAATTTGCTATTGATTCTGTGATGCCACAGAGGCAGTCCCATTATTTCTTAAAGATGTGTGATAACCTGACACTTCTTTTTTATAAAGTCTCTTCAATGCTCTCCTCCCTCCCCTTCCCCCCCCACTCCTTCCTGATTGCTTTCTTTGGGGGATGAAATTGAGCCAAGAGAAATTGAGCTGAACAATGGAGAAAAACCTTCTGGTGATGATATCTGTTATTCTGTGGCATGATCTTCCAAGAGCAGAAATGATTGGAGTCCTGCTGAATCATTTAAAAGTACTCTGGAAAACATACTGGAAGAAATAGCCCAGTACTGCGACGGGAGAGATGTAAAAACTTGTTTTCCACCTCTGATTTCTATGACTCTGCACAGTTTAGTAAAAACAATATGATGCAGAGTCTTCTAAAGCTTCTGCTTTAACCCCAAACCTTGTCAGTCCTAGACTCGTAACAAATCATGTGTGGTGTCTTGATGACACAGGGATGCATCTCCCAGGAAGGTGAAGATGTTCGTTGCTAACTTTAGATACACAATTCTCAGGCTCATCATAATTGTCACTAACGGCTCTCTTTATTAATGTAATGGTTAAGGCTCTACTTTAATCTTTAAATGATTGTGGCCAAGATGCAGACAAGACATGGGAAATCACGGAAAAGTAATAATGGATCTTTATTAATAGTGATAATTTGGAAAAGCCAGAGTAGACCTGTTTGGTTTTTAAAAATTGCTGGAATGTAAACACTCAAATATTGTGTTATTCTTGCTGATTTTATCTTTTTTTGTTGTTACCCGGATATTTTGCTCCAAGTATATTACATGTGGTTTTTTTCTTTTTTTAAAATGACTGGTATAATATAAAATTCAGAAGAATAATTGTCTTAACACAACTGCTAGAGAAATCGAGCCCAGTCATTTTAGCTTTTCACATTTTACAAGCATTGAATGTTAGTGCAGTACTAAATGCACCCTCACAGGTCAGCAAAATTGTGGAATGTGCAGAGTAAGCCAATAAAAATCAAAATTACCGTGGAAGCTTAATCATGCAAGATCTGCAATATCACAAATGAAATAGGGTCTTAATAATTGTATCTGTCTACTACTGTCTATCATATTTCTTTGTCTGCGCAATTGCTATTTCATCATTACCAAAGTCCATGAGCATCTCTCCCCAATACTTGCTCATGACATCTAGGGACACTCTTGGAAGTTGCGCATGCTCATGCTTGACCGGGAGCAGCATGACAATCTTTTGCACAGGACAATGAACCAGGAGACATAAGTTCTACTTACAGCTCTCCCGCAGTTGCCTTGTGTACCACTAAGCAAATATTTTCAAACCTGAGTGTCTAGAAGTGCTTGTAAAATGCTGGCTCATATTATTTTAATGCAAAAGTCTTTGGAACTTAAAAAAAAAATCAGTTTTCAACCCCCCTCCAAATATTTTGCGTAGGTGTTTTTCTAGAAAAATGGGAAAGTTTCGGTCCAAATTTTTCTTTTGGATAAAAGGCCATTTTTTTCACTGAAAAAGAAAGCTTTGGAAAAATTGTCAAACAACTCTACTAACCATATAAACCCCTGTTTACTCATGTAAATAGACAGATTGAACTTTTGAAGTGCTGATCCTCTGCTGCTCCTACTGAAATCAATGGGAAATTTGCAGGAGTAAGGGATTCAGGATTTTTCCCAGTTTTTTGAGATCCTTGGCTATAAGAAACGAAAGTATTGCCAACTAATATTTACTATTATTATTTTGATCCCTCCTAAGAGCCAAGCCTTGGTATGACAGATGAATCCTATATTCTCAGTCTTTGTCGAACTGTGTGTTGACATGTGCTCTAGTGTATTTAGTTCTCTGGCTAATTGGCTGATGCTACAACAGGAACTTACCATTGATTAAGTATAATTGAAAGCGGAGAGCATGCATGTGTTAGCACAGTGTTTTAAGTGTAAGCACAGTAGATGTCACGGCTGACTGCACTGCGGATGCTGATGGCGGCTGAGGTTCAGTCTCCAGCCAGAAAACATGGCCTTTACAAATGAACAAACAAAATTGGCTAATATTGAACATGCCTTAAGAGGAAAATGTGCTTAATGTTTCCCTCCTTTTGCTCTCATCAAAGATTTCAGTAAGTCCCTTAGAGTATTTTGCCCTTGAAAGGCAATTGACTATGTCTATTTGCCATGTCTCTACAGTGGGCAAATCTCTGTTATATGTATGTAAGTATATGTAGATAGCTTCCATATCTTTGATGTGCTGCAGTACATTTTTTCAGCCAGGGATCTGTACTCCCTTTCTGAACCAAAGTTTGCGACGACAGTAGTCTTAGCTTTACAGTGAGAAAAAGTACAGAACTTGGAGACCTATGATCGCCGTTTTTCTTTAATTTAACCTGTAGGCATGATGAAATAAGTTAGGCTATGTCTACATTTACTAAAATTAGTTCGAATTAGTTAGTTTGAACTAACTAATTTGAACTAATTTTATTTAGTTCAAATTAACTTAATTCGAACTAGAAAAAATTATTCATGTCACTTGCTTAGTTCGAATTAGCCAATTGCATTGAGTTCAATGGGCCGGTTAGTTCGAACTAAGCAATTAGTTCCAACTAACATGGCCACATTGGTTAATTCAAACTAACTAGTTTGAATTAACTCTTACTTCTAATACCCTATTTGAAGTTATTAGTTTGAATTAAGGAAGCCATTAATTCGAACTAATTAAAGCCTAGGGTAGCCATGGCTTTAGTTAGTTCGAATTAAGCTTCCTTAATTAGAACTAACTTGCCAGTGTAGACATAGGCTTAGTGTCCTACATTTGAGAGTTAGTGTTACTGGACTCCGTGTTTGTTTTACATCTGAGAAGATTCCTATGTGCGCTGGCTAAATGGTGGTTAAGATATTAATTAATGAGTTTCTTCAGTAGCATTATACAATTAAGACTTGGTTTACACTGCCAACATAAATTAATATAACTATATACACAATACATAAAATATAATTATATCTATCAGCCTCATGTGTAGACAGCACTATTTTGAAAGGAAGGTACCTCCTGTCGAGATAGCTACTGCCTCTCAGGGAGAGGCTGATGAGAGAAGCTGTCCTGTTGACTTAGTTATTTGAAAATATCTACTCAGCATGCAGTGGCAGTCAAAAAAAGCTAGCAGAGTGCTGGGAATCATTAGGAAAGGGTCAGATAAGACACAAAATATTGTATTGCCTCTTTATAAATCCATGTATGCCCGTATCTTGAATACTGTGTGCAGATCTGGCCGCCCCATCTCAAAAAAGATAAATTGGAATTGGGAAAGAAACAGAAAAGGACAACAAAAAATAAGGTATACAGAAAAGCTTCCAGATGAGGAGAGATTAATAACAAGACTGTGACTTTTCAGCTTGGAAAAGAGATGTGTAAGGCGGGGATAGATAGTGGTCTATAAAACCATGACTGGTGTGGAGAAAGCCTAGCTGGCTTCAGAACTGAGGTGGATACATTTATGGCGGGGATGGTATGATGGGACAGCCTAATTTTGCAATTAACTGATCTTTGACTACTAGTGGTAAATGTGCCAATGGCCTTTGATGGGATGTTAGATGGGGTGAGTTCTAGTTGATGCAGAGAATTCTTTTTTGATGTCTGACTGGTGAGTCTTGCCCACATGCTCAGGGATAAGCTGATCACCATATTTGGAGTCAGCAGGGGATTTTTCCCTTAGGGCAGATTGACAGGGGCCCTGGGGGAGGGGAAGGGGGGTTCATCTTCCCCTGTAAAATGGGGCACAGGACACTTGCTGGTGGTTTCTCTGTACCTTGAAGTCTTTAAACCATTGTTTGGGGCCTTCAGTGACTCAATCGTAGGTTAGGTCTCTGTTGCAGGAGTGGATGGGAGGTTCTGTGGCCTGCATTGTGCAGGAGGTCAGACTAGATGATCATATTGGTCCCTTCTGACCTTAGAACCTTTGAATCTATGAAACTATAAGTAAATAAGGAAATGTTATTTACTCCTCATAATACAAAAACTAGGGGTCACCAAAAGAAATTAATAGACAGCAGGTTTAAAACGAACAAAAGGAAGTACTTCTTCACACAATGTACAATCAACATGTGGACCGCCAGTCCAGAGGATGTTGTGAAGGCCAAGACTATAATGGTCTTAGTGAATCTGGGACCCTGGGCAAAAGTCAAGGAAACAATAATGGGGTTCAAAAATGAACTGGGTAAATTCATGGCGGATACGTCCATCAATGGCTATTAGCCAGGGTAGGCAAGGATTGTTATGTTGCTAGAGGCGAATTTGCCCCCGTCAGTGAAGACCTGCCCTCAGTCCATCCAGGCCCAAGAGAAAAACAAACCAATCTGAATCTTGGTTCAGATTTCAAGCGGTCTCAAAACTTGGGGATGTTGAAGTTAGTCAACTGTTTTCATTCAGCCCCTTTTCTAGACGGTGGGTGGTAGGGGCCATCTTTTTAGTCATATACACAGATGGTAAAAAAAGAGTTCCGTTTTGATCATAGTTGGGCCTTGGTGAAGTTCAGGAAAGAAGTAATAAAAGATAACACTGAGGGGGATCAATGTATGAACAATCAGTGGCCAGTGGAGAAAAAAACTTATGAAATGAATGTGATACCCATACCACAGGACTTAATAATCCTATATCTGGATTCAGGCAACTTCTAAGTTGCTGTCCAGATCCACCCCAATGCCTGTAGTAACTGCCTGTTTACCCTTAGGAAGCTGTTCAATCGGTTATTGTTTCTGTACAGTTTCTAGTGGACAGAAATGCACATCATGAGAAGCCACCACCATTGATATAACTGTTAACCTTGCTGAGGTTAAAGATCTGAAAGGGTCAGGCAATGGAACAAATGTCTCATCCTTAAACAGTCCACCCAGAACAGGATTAAGGAAGTATGCAGCATGGGAGAAACCTGCAGTGCCATCGTCTAGCTCTTCTCTTCCGTGGCTCAGTAAAGGGCTTCCGTCTCCAGTGCTGTAAGTCTGGAATCTTTCACTAGTCACAGACAAAGCCCTTAAAAAGAAAATAATAATCCAATTTGGTGGAGAATTAATGGTGAACAACATCATTCCATGACTTATATTATTGAAATTCTCTCTCTCTTACCCATAAGGACAGAAAATATATTTCAATTATATTACTACATATGTCTCCTATATTAGATGGAAATGTTTTAATATCTGTGTATCGATCTTAATATATTTGTAATCTGTAGGCCCTCATCTATGGCTTACTGAGGTATATATGCTTTTTCCTGGAGGAGCACTACAAATTAAAAATAATTATTTCTCTTTTCAATAAGCAGTATATGGTGTGCTTCTAAGACACATGAAATACCGACTCTGAGCCTCTTTGTAATGTACAACATTCATCTGTGCTCACAAAGGAAGATTCTAATGGGAGTTTTCCCATTGACTTCAATGGCAGTGAGATGGGTAGCACATCCGTCATGAATAAGAGTCTTTGCAAGCAATCCTGTTCTGAAAAAGAAGTAGATGCATTTTATTACTAAGGCTGGAACTTTCAGCTGTTTGGTGGACTACTGCTTGTGATAAGCTGATGGCTTTAGATAGGTGCCCATGTCAGGAAATCCTTTTCGCAATTACTATTCTTATGTATTGTTCATGTTACGATAACTTTTGGACACCTAAATTGAAATGAGAGGCTGAACTTTTTAAATCAATAGGTGTTTGGTGCCCCCAACCTGGTTAGACAATTTTCAAAAGTGCAATAGGCACATATCTTCATCCTTAGGTACTGAAATGTCTTTGAAATTCTGGCCCAAGGGCCCTATTTGTTCCAGCCTTTATAAATATGTAATAAGAGACAGCAAGACAGAGGCACAGGTAGATACATTCACTTGCCCATGATCATACAGCAAGGAGGTATTAGAGCTGATGGTAGACACTTAGCGCATTGTCTTATCGATTCCACCACCCTGATTCACAATTGGTGCTATGTGAAAGCCTCATCAAACAGGCCAGAAAGACTCTAGTTGAACATCACATCTGTACAGGGCCTGGTCGCCAAAGCCTGTACACTGTTAAGTGCTGAGTGAAAACCAGAACTTCCATCCTGCAGGAAATTCTGATATTTAAGCATTTGCTTTCATCCCAAATCAGGAAGAAAAGTTGAAAAAAAAATGTTTTTTTTTTTTCATAAAATGCAAAACACCAGAAAAATTTGATTAGTAATTGGTGAAAGAGATTGCTTTTAATTTGGCTGAAAAAAATATTCCAATATTCATTAATCAAAATATTTCATTTCACTTTGGTGAACTGACCTGAAATGTGGAGTTTTGAGTAAACTTAGCACTAAACTTAATTCACTTGTGGTGCCACATTTCCCAATGAGAGCCGTAGTTCAGGTGCCTGATACGCCCCCTCCCTTATTCCTTATTGGCTGGGCTCCCTGGATGGACTAAATCTCACATGATGCACCATGTTGCTTAGTCAGAAGGGAGACTCTGCTGCATCGTGGGAGATGTAGGACTGTTTTCAGTGCTAGAGAAAGATTCCATGTTTACAGTTCTAGAGAATGAAGACCTTTAATGATTGACAGAAGAGGTACAGATACCTAATAGTTAATGGCCGACAGGAGAAAATTAGGGCATTGGTAATCCAGCCTTTGATTCCCAAGTGGACCAGGAAATTCTTGTTAGATGTTGAACTAACGCAAAAGAAAATATTTTGCATCAGTTCAACAAACCAAAATATTTAGATTTGGGTCAAAGCAATACAAAATTAAATATTTTGTTTTAGTCTTGATGAAAAATTAAGAAACGTCATCAAAATCAAAATTTCCTTGCAAAAATTTTGCATATTGTGCAATCTACATTTGTATTTAAAAAAGGAAAATCAAATGGAAAACTCCCAACCAACTCTATTTAACATCCACATTAACCAGATTACAAAGATGTCAGTGGAACTCATGTGATGTACAAGCCTTATGCTGGTTTTCAGGACAGGGGTTAGTTTTACCCTGAGAGAATAGAGAGGCTGAATTGTCTTTCCACTGGTAGATATGGTCCCTCCAGTTGAGAGCTGGGGATCTTGGATGAAGAGAGCTGGTGATGTTTGCCTTGAAGCCACCTCTGATTCAGGAGTGGGTGGGTGAGGTTTTGAGGCCTGCGTTGTGCAGGAGGTCAGACTAGATGATAGTACTGGTCCCTTCTGACCTTAGAGTCTATGAGTCTGTGAAAGGAACGTGCCTTGAGACTTGCAGAAAGGCAAAAGACAAATGCACTCCATCCAGAGAAAGTGTAACAGGTAATATAAGAAGCAAGGCCAGAAAGGAAACGAGAATGGCAAAGGACGATGGCCACACAGCTTCAGCCTTCACAGTGACCAAGAGAGAGACAGTAGAGAGGAGTCAAGGGGGAAATGAAAGAAAGCAAAGGTGCAAGTAGCTGACTTAATTGTCCATAAAATGTTAGCGCTATTAGAGGTGCTGAATGTCAATGGGTCAGAGGGTGGAAAGGAAATGGGAGGTGCTTTGGATGGCTTAGCAGCCAGTGTGGCAGTGGTTGGGGTGGTGGGATATTCATTCCTGGAGGATTCCCACCTCCTATCTCCCCATCTAGTGCAAGGGGAAAAAGACTATTGCACCACTTCTCTCCCTGTTCCTGATGTAGAGGACATGGCTAGAGGAATTCCCCATTTGAATGTCATCCCAGACATTATGGGCTGGCATAATTAGAGCAGCCTTCAGATTGCTCCAATGTATGTCTGGAACCCACTTCTGCGCCAGCGCCTCCAGGAGCTTTTCCCCACCTTTTCATGCACATTCTCTTGGAAGTTCCTCAGCCACGGACAAGGATCAGTCCTACGGGAGAGTTCACTGCATTTTCCTTTCTTGCTTTGTCCCACCTTGGTGCTCCTCTTTGTGGCAATATTGGTGGCGGCGGGGGAGAATATGGTCAGTGACCACATACCATACTATGCAGACCCCCTGGCAAACCGTTTAGGGAGGAGGAAATACAAACTCTGTATCTATGCCAGGAGCCCTGGGGCCACATGAACAGCTGCAGGGAATGTCCAGAGTGCCCCATGGATGAAGGAGAGGGGAGGATCCCCTGCCTAATCCTGTGTGGCAAACTGCTAACAAAAAGTCGTTCACTCAGGCGTTGCACAAGGGGAAAGAGTCTGGCCCACAGAAGAGCTTCCCTGCTGCGGACTGACTGGCTTGCTCTATTTTATTTAATGCTAGCAGGATAGACCACACTCTGCTCTGAGACCCCAGCTGTCTAAATGCAGGTGACTGAATTCAGGGCATTGCCCTGCCTACATGTGAAATTTCCTCATCTCAGTCTAAGTCAGAGCCTGGCTGTTATTTTAAGGCACAACTGATTCTCTCCCTTGGTATTTTATAGAGCACTGACATGCTCTGCTGCCTAGATGCAGGGCTCGGTCATAAGGCAGGGAGTTAATGTCCCCAACTTATACTTACATGAAGCCAGAGATATGTTTCTCTTCCCAACGACATGGCGGCGGACTGTGAAAATTTTCCTGGATGACATTAAAATTATCTCCATTCAGGAGGAGAAACAGACAAACTCAGGGCTTGGATGTGTAATGTGCGAGGACATCCCCTCCTGTACAGAGCAGATGCACCAAGGATCTGTTTCTGATCTCATGATAGTGTAGAATAGGGGTAATTCTACTGAAGTCATTAGGCTTACATTGGGGTAAGTGGGAGGGTAATTGGACCTTAAGCAGGTGAACATACACATGGAGAAAAGACACAGGATAGTAGGCAGGAATCATAGTAGCAGTTGAAGATGCTTACAGATGGTGCTGTTAGCATCAAACTGATACTCATTTTCCCATCTCTGTACAACGGTTTCCCCTCCTGCTCTTTCTCTGTTTCATTGGTTTAGTTTACAAGGTCTTTTGGGCAGGGCCAGTCTCTCATTGTGTTTGCACAATACCTAGCAATGTTCGGATCAAAATTGAGTTGGGAACTCTGTGCACAGCTGTAATTCAAATAATTCTGTGATTGACAAGAACGGTTAGATCACTGAGTTAATCCCCTTTCAAGGAAAAAATGTAATCCCTCAGTCGTGAATGTAGCAGCATAAACATTATGTTACTCTGGACATTAGAGACAAGGCCATGGAGCATTAACAAATATTTTTTCCATGGGCTTGTGATAAGTTTTCCCAAATCTATTAAAAATGTGTGACTGTATGAGCACAGGAGAAACTTTTACAAGATTCCAAACTAAAAAATTGTCCTGGTATTTATCATGTAATATTTCAAGTACATTCATTGCTTTATCATTTGGGTGCCATAAACACTAGCTGTATGAAATGCGTGCATGTATGTGCTCTCTCTATAGCTATAATTTTACATTTCCAGGTAGAGCTTATGGAAGTGGGCCACCTACTTGACCACCAGTTACTGGAAAGGGGACTACCAAAAGGAAGAGGTTGGTTCACACCCATGAGAGGGGAGTGGCAGAAAAGTAACTGGATTCAACTTAAAAATAAAAGTGCAGAGACAGTCATGAGGATGAAGGGTCACTAGTAGGGATTCAGAGAAGGACACAGACCAGAGAGCCAAGGAACATGACCATTGCTCTGAGACATGAGCACGGGACTCAGTGGATTCATTCTGCCCAGCTGAGTGCAAGGAAAATGGCCTCACAGTCACGGACGGCCACCCCATGACTTAACCTCCTCCTCCTGGATTTGAAAACGGCCAGTTTCCTCAGGCATTCCTGAGAAGATGCCTGTATCTGGTGCAGGCTCAAAGTGTAGCTGGTCTATTTGACTGTGAGCGGAAAGTGACAGAGTCCCCAAAAGGGCCAAAACAGTAACAAAAACCTCCTTCTGGGAGTGAGCAGCTCAAAAGAAAATGGGACTCCCTTGCTTCTGGAGGTCAACTGAAGAAAGCAGAAGATGGGGGATGAGGTATAATATCAGCTTGGCAATGGAGCACACCCAACAGAGAACACTCGCACAGTGCCCACCGCTCCAGGAAAATGGCAAGGGAGGTGATGGGTGCCACCTAGTGGAACTCGGGTTGGAGGTGTGCATGTCTGAGGCCAAGCAAGATGTCCCTACAGTCATCGAGAGCCTCTTCTTCCTTCAGACTAGTCAAGGCCAATTTGGCATGCCAGGAGGAGAATCCTGAGGCTACCCCTCGGTTTAGTGAGAGTTGGATTGGCAGCACTGGAGACTGGAGTTGTGTGTTAATCCACAGAACAGGTGGGCAATTGCCAGGCAATCTTTGTCTTCTTTGACAGCATGCAAAAACTCTTCCCAGGAGGGAGCTGAAGGTAGTTCAGTCTATCTTTGGAATTGTGTAGACTGAGGGTGGCAAATTCACTACTGTCAGATCAAACTTCCCAGTTTGATTGAGTGGGTCTGTGAAGACTTGCTCAATTGATCATGGAGTCGATGCAGTAACTCCAGCTCCTCAACTGGAGTAGTGTAAGTTGAAGGAATGGTGTTTCCCTTTCACTCAGCTCAGTAGACCTGCTGGACATTACGAAGTCAAAAGGAGATGTGCAAGTTATTTTAAGTAACTTGCATGTCTTCCTTTGATTGCCACTGAAAATGGTGGGCGGTGTAGATTAGGGCTTTGCCTTGATTTGGGCAGGCTTTGTTCTGGACCTCTACGCAGGGTGCTTTCCACCCAGAATGAATTAAACCAATTGTCTCAATCTAGTTCTGAGAACAGATCTTAAGTCGCAATTAATAAATGCATAGGTTGAGCACTGGCCTGCTGCATAGTGGTGAATTTCACATTATATTTAGCAGCAACCGAAAGTCAGACCCTGTGATTTAAACATCGGGACACACTAATCATTTCCCTCATTGCACAGGCTGTTGTTTTCATTCATGACGAACGCCTCTGATCAAATATAGACACTAAAAACTCCACCCCTTTTAGAGATTGCTAAAACTCAGTGAGTGGTTTCTAAAAATGTGAATTCACAGTAAATCAATGCATCCTGGATAGGATGTGAGCTGCTGTGTCTTCCTTTTCGAGTCACGCCCATGTCCCCTGAGAAGATAAAGTGACACAGCCTTGAAATACTCATTCAAACGTGTGCCAAAGTTCTTGTCACTAATAACATTGAGGGCACATCACCTCCCTGGGATTGCCTTTTTCCATTCCAGAGGGGGAAGGACTCTATAATTTCTTTAGCTGTCATCCCAAATGGGCTCTTTAAATACTGCAGTCAAGGTGAATACCTTCCCTGCCTCTTTCACTAAAGCAAGTTCTGCGTTTGTGAGCACTAACCGGAAAGGATTAGCATCGAATCCCAAAGTGCATCTAAAAAACATTGCAAGATGTGCTATTATATAGCTGCATAATCTGGGGCCCATATGGCCTCTGCTAATTACAAACAAGAATCAGGCCATGCTTGGGGCTGGCATGGAGCAACTGATTACCTTATGCCTTAGCAATCATAAGACAAACTAATAAAAGCCCCCCAAATAAATAATTAACAAATATTCTCCCTGCAGTTTATTCATCTGGTTATTGTTTTAGGAAACTAGTTAATTGGGGATGTGTGAGTGTATCTGAAAGGGTATCTAGGAGTAACACTGAAAATACAGCTGTTTCAAACAATAGACATATACTGGGGGATTTCTCCTTGTAAATCTACATCTGTTAATGGGCTGAGACTGCCCATCACAATGCAGGAAATATTTAGTGATATGGTCTGAAACGTACAGTTGGGAATGGAAACTACTACCAATGAAGTTAATGGTCCAATGCCCTTCAACTTCACTGATTTGCAGGCTCACACCCTTCGTGCAGCTATACCAGGAAAACACGTATACGTCAGTCCATTTATATTCAATGGAATGTACTCATGGTCCTCTGTGCTTGCCTGAATCTCACTGCTTTTCTGAATCAGGGCCTCAGATTGGCATCAAATCCAAATCTGCCATTAGTTTAACTGTCTACTCGCATAGCAGTTAGATCACAAGAGACTGTTCTGTATGTCCAGCCCAATAGAGAAAAGCTGCTAACAGTAGTACATTAAGAGTTAGATTCTTACATGCTTACATTTACATTGCACTGGAAAATAGATGTCTGTATAGAGCTAGCCTACGTATAAGCAAATTATGTGTTTGGCCATAGGGCAATAAGATATGTTTGAAAGCAATCACCGGCAGTTAAAGGGTGGAGAAGGGGCAAGAATAGTTTGAATTGTGGTTTGGAACGTAAGAAAAACCATCCTGGGGTCAGACCAGTGGTCCTTCTAGCCCATGATCGTGTCTTCCAACAGTGGCCAGTCCCAGATTCATCAGAGGGAACAAACAGAACAGCGCAATTACCAAACAGAGGTTTAGGGAAACCCAGAATACATTGCTGCATCCCTGCCCATCTTGGTTCATAGCCACTGAATGATTTATCCTCCATGAATTTGTCCAAGTCTTTTTTTAAATCCAGTTACACTTTTGGCCTTCACAACATCCCCTTGCAACAAGTTCCAGTGTGTGCTGTGTGAAATGCTTCCTTGTGTTTGTTTTAAACCTGATGCCTATTAATTCCATAGGGTGACCTCTAGGTTCTTGTGTTATGGGAAGGAATATATATATATATATATCCAAAAGAAGTGGAGAACAATTTCAAAAAATGACTAGTGATTTTGGGTGCCATATTCGAGATACCTTAAAGTGGCCAGGTATTGGAAATCTGGTCATCTACCTGGTGAAAATCAGGACTGCTTAATGTGACTTTTGAAACTCTTGGCCAACATAATGAAGGCAAGCAGGGCAAATTAGGATAAACCAAAGGAAATTTCCTGTGCAACAGTAAACTATAACAATGGTATGATAATGGTGATATTAACAATGGCTCTCAGCTAATCAGATGCCCATTGGTGAAAGGTCTGAATACAGTCCAAATTTGGAGACAGAATCTTTTTTTTTTCTTGTTTGAGCTGAGAAATCGTATTTCATTCCCCTACTTTTTGTTCCTACATCTGGTGAGGAGAAATGTGAATGAATGCAGATGCTTAATTGGAGCGTATGAAAATGTTTGTGCTATGGCTTAGTAAACAAGCCAAGAGTCATTTATAAACACACATGCCATAGCAGATTGGGTTAGTTTAAATTAATTCATAAATAACTGTTTTTTTTGTGTGGCAATTAGTTCAGACTGAAATCTCTTTCAACTCCCTAGTCAATTGTTTACTACTTATTATTTATTTTGTAAACAGCTGTAGTGCTCCCTGCCCTTTTTATGAACACACTCCTCTCCACAACCCCCAATTCTTTCCCTGGACAAATTTCTATCTCCTTAACTCTTAATGTCACTTGCTCACTCCCACAAATAGGGATCAAATCTGCATAAAACAAGCCACTTCTTGCAATTGTAAGAAGTCGGTGTCTGTGCGGTGCTAAATGGATAAAATGAAGGTTGGAAGTCCTGTTATTTGTTAAAACCCAATGGACGTTCTATGGACTCCTTTTCAGGCTCAATAGCAGGAGCAATTAAGTCCCTCTGTGTAATAAAACCACTGCAGAGAGGGACAGCTACCATCCAAGGTACTTGGTTGCATAGCAAGTCAGAGCTAAGGTGTATAGATTTAGGGTTTTCCCTGGCTGCAGATGCAGTGGGTAGTGGTTGCAGGCTTCCTGGGAAAGCCAAGAGAAGGAGCTGTTGAGTGTGACCCTGAGAGCAAACAGAGGGATGTAACTTCTTGGGCACAGGGCTTGCTGGAGTCCCAGACTTGGGGACTTCTGATCAAGCATACTAGCTGCCCCTACTATGTTCAGGGAAGCAGGATTTGGTGGACATTTTTGCATATTGGACCAAATGACACTTTGAATATATCTGAGTGGTCTTACTGATTTCTTATCCCAATGGAAACAACACTTGATGTCACAAATATTGGATCCAACAGGCAACTGTGTTTTTTGACCAGACCTCCTCCCCATTGCCTAATCTTATGCACTGTTCAGTGCTTCTGAAAGGTGCTGAGTGTCCTTAACTCCCATCGGCTGAGATATTTTTTCAAGTGATGAGTTGCCTCCATTTTTGGGTGCCCAGCTGGAGACACATTAGGGCGGTGTTATCTTCAGAAAGAGCTGAGCAGCTAACTTCTGACCATCAGCCCCCTTTTAAAGTGTCTCAAGTTCATCATCAAAAAATGGAGAATCCAAAAGCACTGGCCACTTCTGAAAATCTTGGTGGCTTGGGAGTACCCAGCACTTTACAGTACGGGGCGCTAGATGAACCTGAAAACTCTGAATCAGGTGACAGCCTCCTTTTTCGGGTGACCTATTTTCTAACGGTGCTGTGATGGAGTGGCTGCTCCATGCTAGTCTGGAAAGGATAAATAAAGCCCTCAGGAGGCTGCACTAGGAACAGCCAGTCAGGACCAAGGAGGTCCTATATAGGCAGCCAGTAGCATGTAGAAATATAATCACTCCCAGGAGCTTGGGAAGGGAAGGACATGCTGGTGGCTCTTCAGGCTGAGGAAGGTCAGCACCATGGACAGAGAAGTGGCTAGCGCTGAACAAGGAAGAGCTGGGCGCCCTGAGCTAAGGGCCTGACAGTGGACTGAAGCTGCTACTGAAGGAAGTGGCTAGACTGGGATTGTAGAATTCCCCAGAAGGTGGATGAACACACATTTGGCACAGCTGGAGGACTGTGTCATGAAATGGATGCTGTGGGCTTTGAAGAAACATGAGTCCTAAGATAGAGACCCATGGCCTGTGTCAGCAGACTCAGGCTCACGGAGCTCAGGCTATTCAGGGTTGGGTAGGAACCTGGGATCTGCTGTGGTGAGGGGAGCATCCCAGAGCCCAGGCTGCATCCTGAGCATCTACACAGCAAGTCTCCAGCCCTGCTTCCTGAGCCCCACAAATCTCAGTCAGCTGGTATGAGCCAGCCCCGGGTGTTTAATTGCTGTGTAGACATACCCAATCCAGGCAGGGCTAAGGAGGGGAGTGAAAGACTGAATAAGGATGTGACAATCTGACCCTCTCCTTAGACAATAGCAATTGAAGCTTTCCCATTCGATGCGCTGAGGTGCCTCCTGGCTACAACACTGCAGAAAGCAAATTGCAGACATCCATTGGCATATGTATACTGATTGCTTTTGACTGTCTCTATGTCCCCCAGGGCAATGGGAGCCAGAGAAGCACCTAGTGAGGTAGATGGATATGGGGGGCTTTGCATGCAGAGTCCAACTCCTTATAGCCTTAAGATTAATTTGGGGGTGTAAAATGCACTTATCACCAATAACAGGTTCGTTCTAGCTACTTAGAGATTAATTAAGATGAGCGATGAGACGCACACGGTCTGAGGAGTTTTATTAATACCTCACTACCAATAAGCAATAGGCACAGAAAAAAGAAGGTAACAGTGGAATCTGCATCATCTATGCTCCTGAGCCCACGGGGTGGTGTGATTCTCTTCAATTGAGATTGTGTTAATGTTCTCACCACCCTGCTACACGAGGTCCCGCTGCATGTTGGGACTGAGTCCCTTTTTTGCTTACATATTCCTTACAACCACTTAATTCTGAGCCTATTCAGCACCTGTACAGAGCCTATACACCTATACAGTCACCTATTTCTGAGACTATATTTGACCTCTTGTCCAGATCTGCCATTCCTGCTGCCCATTTGGGGGTACAGACAATTGCCATAAGCTTTTGCACGGATAGTAGTTTCCATACAAAGTGGTTAAGAGGCCTGGCTAAATAAATCCTTTCGAATCTAGACAATTCATCACACGGTATATAGTGTGAAATCTTCTGACCCAAGAGCACTTACTAATGTTAAATTTTATTAGGCCTAAAGTGGCCTTATGCTAATAATGACTTGATCTCAAACCATACTCTAGACACCAATGCAAAGCCCTTTTTTAAAAACAACCTTTAAATTTCTTTGCTTATTACTACTTAAGTTGCAGCTTTTAATTTCCTTTGGACTAATTTAGCAAGTATCTTACCTCTTCCCTAGATATGCCCATTGCAAAGGGCGAACCATGTCAATCTAGTTCAGAAAAACAAACAAGGAGTCTGGTGGCACTTTTAAAGACTAACACATTTATTTATCGCATGAGCTATCGTGGGAGAAAAATCCCGCTTCATCAGACACTTCAAGGTTCTAAAGTGGGATTTTATTCTACGAAAGCTCATGAGATAAATAAATTTGTTAGTCTTTAAAAGTGCCACCAGACTCCCTTTTGTTTTTCAAGAGATGCATGTTTCTTTACCTGAGCACCTTAGTTCAGGTTATGAGTGAACGATTGACTACCTTGTGGCCCAGTTAGCTAGTTACCTATAGTGACCCCAATTAGCTTTCTCCAGGGCAGCTAATGGTTGTAAGAGTGATCAGAGTGCAGGCCCCCCTGCTAACTCCCTTCATCCTGTCACAATTATAATCCATATGAACTTTCAGGTGTATAAACAAAGC
Source organism: Pelusios castaneus (assembly GCA_007922175.1). NCBI lineage: Eukaryota > Metazoa > Chordata > Testudines > Pelomedusidae > Pelusios > Pelusios castaneus. The sequence goes on along the minus strand of ML685755.1, from coordinate 7,151,323 downwards.
TGATGCCACCCACAGTGTTGAGATTTTTTCTCCTTACATGTGTGTAACTCCCAGGACTGTAAATGAGAGTGAGGCATGACCAGAGCAAATGACACTGTGCCACAACGTCATTGAATATAGACAGGAGGAAAAGATAGTGAGGATCAATGTTAGATGCAGTATTAAGCAACCAATGTGGGAAGCCTGTGTGGTAATCCCCTGGATGGGGAGTCATATGAGCTGGCTTTTCTTCCCGACTCTTTTGTGGATTGTGTGAGCTTTGGTAAGTCACTTCCCATATCTGTGCCTCAGTTTTCCCATCCGTATAATAAGGATAATGCTATTTACTTCCTTTGAAGTGCTTTGAGATTTATGGCTGAAATGGGCTATTTCAGGGTTAAGTAAAATAAGGAAAGTGGACCAGTGTAAATAATACAGTGTAGAATGGTAGGTGTGAGAGGAGCAAAGCCCTGTTTAGGAGGAGACAGTCAAAAGTCCCAAAGGATCCAGCAGAGGGATGGAAAGGAGTTATTTAAATTAAGGGCCAATGTTGGCATAAAACCAAATGGGTATAACCCAGTCATCAACAAGTGTCGGCTTGAAATTAGACAAAGGTTTCTAATCAGAAGATGAAAAAAGTTCTGAAACAGCTTTTCAAAGGGAGCAAAAAATCCCAAACTTGTTTCAAGGCTGAGCTTGGTACATTTCTGAAGGGATTGCCTATAGTGGCACATGGCTCATCTGCATCAGCTATTAGCAAATATCCCCAATAGCTGGAGATAGGACACGAGATGGGGAGGGCTCTGAGTTACTACGGAGAATTCTTCCCCAGGTGTCTTCCTGTTGGCTCTTGTCCACATGCCTAAGTGATCGCCATATTTGGGGCAGGAAGGAAGTTCCCCACCAGTCAGATTGGCAGACCCTGGGGATTTTCGCCACCTCCTGTAGCATGGGGTACAGGTCACTTGCTGGCTTGAATTAGAATAAATGGTAGATTCTCTGTAACTTGATGTCCTCAAATGATGATCTGAGGATCTCAGTAGCTCAGCCACAGATTATGTGCCTATTACAGGAGTGGATGGGTGAGGTTCTGTGGTCTGTGTTGTGCTGGAGGTCAGACTAGAGAGTCACAGTGGTCCCTTTTGGCCTTACAGTCCATGAATCAATGGATGAGGATAAGTCCCATTCCAAATCCATAAGATTTGTGTTCCTAAACCCATAAGGCATTTTGAAAATCTCCCCCTTAATTCATTCCCGTCCCAGTGCAGGATGATTCTCTGCTGTTCATTAATATTGCCTCTGGTCTCCTCAGGTCTGAGACCATTGGAGTCGGTGGAAAGTCATGGTCTTTGGGGTTTTGGTGCGAGACGCTGAGGGAAAAGGCAAAAGTAACAAATATAATACCAGCGTTATTACCTTCTGGCCGAACAAGAGGCAGTGCTATATAGACCCTAATTTCTAGGGGATGTAGGCAGCTTTCCCCTGGAAACCTGATGGCTTGGTTACCGGAGAGCTTCCGCATGGAGCTGGCAGTCATTTAGTTTAATCTAAAATTAACCCGCGACTTGAGAACAATTTAGAGGCAGATAACTCAGAAAAGGATTAAACCCTTTTATGAATATGAACAGCACCAGCAGTTGCACTCTCAAAGAACATTTACAAGGGTCATCAATCCTAACACTTCAGAGAATAGGGAAGTAATATTTTCTTTCCCGCAAAGCTCTTCATCCCCTGAGGCCCCAGTTGGGGAAATCCTTTCCTGACGAGCAAAGTCTGGCAAGAGGCCAGGAGAGGCACAGAGTGGCTAGAGGGGTGGAGCGGGCTCTGCTGGCGAGTGCGGATGATAGGGCAGGCTCTGGAGTTCCAGGGAGAAAGCCCCAGCGTGGGGAGGGATTGCAAAGCCTGGGTTTAGTTTTGGAACTTACTGGGGATTGCAGGGAGGAGAAGGGTGTATTGAGAGAAGCTTGTGGGAGATGCATGCTGAGAGGAACAAGTCTAGGGGTGTAGCAGCAAAGAAGCTGGCAGTGTGAACATGGGCTGTCTGTCCCAAGTCTCTGGACTGGAATCCAAGGTAGGCAACAAGCCTGTGTTCCCATTCCAGCCCCTGGAAAGGCGATATGAAGTAGAGCCCGGCGCAGGGCTACTTTTAAAATCCTGTTCCCACACGCTCCCCCATTCTTTCCTGCATTTTTATCCAGCTTCCACCTGAAAAAACTATAGATCATGCAAGAGAGAGAGATTCCTCTATAGTATGAAAAAGAAAGGGTTGGTTAATAAATATGTATGCAATTCAGACACAATTTTTACCACTAAAAGAATAAAGTAAACCTTACTTAAACCACGAAAAAATGCTTTAACACCTGTTATAAGAGACATCACAGTCTCTCTCTCTCTCTTAAATTTTAAAATTAAAACCTTTATTAAAAAAAGAACTACTTGCTTTACATTGCTGAAATTCTATTTACGACAAACAGATGGGAGATTTAGTGTTTTTGTGCATTTGTTTTGCCCACTCAATCCAACCTGCAAGAAAGTACATTTTACCCACTCCCCCTATTGTGGCAGAGTCCTGGGGGAGTCCCAGTCCCCTTGCAGGGTTCAAGTGTGACACTCCCGAGAAAGGTATTAGGATGACTGAGAGAAGGCTCTGAAGACCATGGATCTCAAACCTTTTGTGAGGACATCGGGCAGTTATGCGTTGGCAGAAGCGGCTTTTGGGATAAGCGAAGCAGGCGCATGTCCAGGGCCCCAAGCAGTAAGGGGCTCCATCGCCTGCTTCACCTACCCCAAAAGCTGTGTCTGCCTCAGTTGGCAGCAGGAGGAGGAGTTGGCCAAGGGGGCCAAGGCTGCATGAAGGGAGCTGGGACCAGGAGGAGTGGCGGGGGGGATCTGAGGAGGGGGGGCCACAGAGCAGGGCCCCCATGGGCCTATAAGGGGTCCTAGCAGGCCTGCAATGGGCCTTCGCCTAGGGCCTCCAATAGCCAAAGGCTGCCTCTGTTTGTTGGACTTTATTCACCAGAAGGGTTGGGGGTGGGGACTGTCAGTGACCTTGGTCGAAGGGCCAAATAATGAGAAGATGGAGGGCTAGCGCAGCCCCTGGCAAGGGGCACTGGAGGAGGAGAGCCAACTGAGCCATGGACTGCCATAAGGGAGCGCTCCAGTGGTGACGTTACCATTCTACATTTGGAAAGAGTTTTGACCTATAAAACATTTTGTGGTGTGCCAAGAAGCCACTAAACAGTAATGTTTAATGGTCACTCTTGACCTGTATTGGATTTGAACCAACAATGTTCAAGTCTTAATGTCCTTCGAAAGGGCTTTAGTAATGTGTGTGGGTGTGACAGAGAGTAGCAATGGAAACTCTCGCCAGTCCTGAACTAAGGGTGATGGTGGGTGTTTCAATTAGATGAGTTTTATGCCAACGGAGGCTGGGAGTTGAGTGTGGAAATCTTTTCCTGACAATATTCGGCTTAAGGGTTTAGTAAATTGCAAACCGTCCCTAACTTGGACTGTGGGGATATGCTTGTCTAAATCCCTATCCAGACAGCAAGTTGTCTATCCCATTACCAGTTGCTCTAGTCATCCTGTTCCTAGAAGGTTAGATTACTTGGGGAATCAGAAAGTTAAGTAACATTAGTTTCTCCACCACCAGCTAAATGTAAGGTAGACTGAAGGAAGGGACTTTATAGTCTATGACCAGGGGTCTGCAACCTGTGGCTCTGGAGCCACATGCGGCTCTTTGGCTGCCCCCTTGCGGCTCTGGGCTCCCCCAACCACCGGGGTACCCTGCAGGAGGCCCATGCCTCACGCTGGGCTTCCCACAGCCACCAGGGACCCCACGGGCAGCCCATGCCAAGTTCCAGACTTCCCCTCCCCCTGCATAAGGGGACCCCGCAGCAGAAATCCTGGCTCACCTCCCTGCACCTCCCACCAGGAGGCTACACCCATTGTGGCTCTCAAAACACTTTGTTATTGAGGGAATTTTCAAAAATGGCTCTTCTTATCTTTTGGGTTGCAGACCCCTGGTCTATGATGGTGGTTCCCAACCTGGGGCCGAAAGTGGCCTGCAGGATCTTTCAAAGGGGCCCATGTCTCTCCTCCTGCTAGCTGCAGAAGGGAGCCACTGCCTAAGGATCCAAGTGGAGCACGTTTCCACGGTGCAGCTTCTTGCTGCCAAAGGGTTAGGAAATCAGCACTTCCTCCCCATGGCTGTAGTAGGGAGTATCGCAAAATGCTCCACCTAGGTCCATAAGTGCTGGGATCCTTGCTAGAGTCAGAGGGCGGGGGGCGCTGATCTTCTGTCCCCCTGGCTCCAGAACGTGTGTGGTTTTCCTGCTGCAGCCAGAGAGATGAGAGATCAGGAGGAGGCAGGCTGGTTTTTTGGGGGGAGGGGGAGGAGTCTGATGGGGGGCTGCTGGTGGAGCCCAGTGGCCCTTTAGAGCTGTAAAATTATATCTGTGGGCCCTTGAGGCAAAAAGTTTGGGAATCACTGGTTTTGACAATCTGAACTCTTATTTCCTGTTGCCTTTTCTTAGAAGACACATTGGCTCAACCTTACCTTGGACGTAACTCTGCTGAGCTGTATGGAGAGACATCAGGGGTGAATTTGCCCCAGTATAAAGTTCTCTTTGCTTTTTGGCTGAAGCTTTATTTTTGAACAGCCTATCCTTCTCTCCTATAATGAGAAAGAAGAGCTCTAGGGCTGGATGATTTTCCATCTTTCTAATGGACGTATTTCTTAGCCAAAAAATAGGCCTGTGTCACTTTCCAGCCTTCATTTTCCCTGATGTTTCATGTATTCTTCATCAAAAGATTCTAGTCCAAAATGATTCCAGTCCAAAATGAGACTGTGATGCCAGGAGAATTATATTGAATTCAAACTCTCTTAAGCACAGCATGATATGATGGTGGAGTCATCAGGTGAAATGAAGAGTGACAGTTTAATTTCTCTAAATACTGTAAAAGAAAAGACATCTGCCTTGATGGCTAGTGGCTTTCACAGGTTGAGAGTAATAGACTGTGACTCTCTTTACTACTAACCCCCTCCCTGCTTTTTTTTATAGATACAATATTTTTCTTAGTAGGGGAAAGCACGGTATTGGTGTCCAAAGATCCTGTGTCTTTAAGTGTGAATTTAGTGGCTTCTGAAACCTGACTTTGGGATCTGTCCTATGCTCTATTTCCTCAACGCAGTGACAATCAGGATTGGGGAGGAGTTAACTGGGCTGTGAATTTTTGTAGATGGGGGTGTTCTGGTTTTCCAGAGCCCCAGGGTTTGGCTGTGGTGTGTTACAGTTCACATGAATGGCCCTGGATTATGTTAAGGCGGGGGTCACCCCTCACACAGCAGAGCAGGGCTATGAATGCTGAGCAGAGCATAGAACTGCCAGCACATATGCTGTGAAGTGGATGTAAAGATAAAAACAAGAGAAGCTATTCTTTTCCTACAAGCTCTCCTAGCATTCATGAAAAGAGCGATGTGCTCTCCATGACGGGTTAGCCGCAGCCACGTTCTACTCCCTCCAACAAAGGGACCCTTCTCCTGAGTGAGGCCTTCGGTGCAAACATAATAACAACATACCCTGAATAATTAATGAGAACAGACAGGCCATGATGATTGCTCCAGTGCAGGGACAAATAATTGCAATGTACTTCAGCCTGCAGGTGGCTAAACGTTTTTTGTCAAAACATTTTGTCTATGAAAAATAGCTCAAAACAAAACAAATATGCTCATTTTAAATGAAGGTTTCCAGTTTCCAGAAACAAAAACCTGAAAAGTTCTGGCAGCAATGGTTTTCAAAAACTGAATTTGTTTTGGGCTTAGGGTTTTTTGGTTTTTTCATTGAAAAATTGAAAAGGGTTCACTGGAAAAAAAATTTTTTAAATATTTTTCTCATGAAAAATTAGCATTTTGCAACCAATCCTATCTTCTTCCCCTACTCAACAGATGCTCTCGGAATCCAGAATGTGAGAGAAGGTTATTTTAAAGGGCTGAGATTCCCCAGAACAGGCAACAGATGGGATCAGAGAAAAAGGAACTGGCAGGTTAAAAGTTTTTTTTTTTTTTAAAGAAACATCCTATCTTATGTTCCGGATAGCACTGTAGATTAGCAAAGCTGGAAAGATCTTTAAAATCTAACTTTCCCTTCAGCGTTTGTATTGCTGCCTTACTTCTGGAATGTCAGTCATCTGGGCCTTTTAAATTAGTTTCATTTTCTGGCTCTAGTATGTATGATGGTTTTCTTTTTTTTAACATTTATGGAAAAATCCTATAGAACTTGATAGAGAGGAAACAAATGGCATTCTACAGAAGTGACTTTGAAAACCTAACAGGTGTAATAGAAAATGTTAATCCTTCCATACTATCCTATGGAATTCTGTGCTGAGATATAATGGTCCATTAAATCCTACAGGATGAGCTGAACTTTCCTTCTCTCTCTCTCTCTCTCTCTCTCTCTCTCTCTTTTAAATCACTTTTTAATACATTCTATAGGACTGCTTCTCAAGGCATAGATGTACCTGTGGTTTTCGTGGTGCTCATTGTCATATTTGATCTTTATTCTATGGTGTGTGATGAAGGGGAGATATTCTTGCGATTTTCTCTGAGTGCTGTGTGCGTGCCTCAGTTTCCCCCATGTGTTATTCCTGTACTTTGGTGATGGGACCTGGGTGTGTGATCATTGCAGAGGCCACTAGAGGGTGAATCTGCCTTCCTCAACCACATGTCCATAGACCAGACCACTTTCTCCTCCTGACTCAGCCGGCAGCAATAGGTTGAGGCAGGCAGAGACCAGGAAGAGAAGCTCCCTTGCCTGGGAAGGAGACAAAGTGTGTGTGTTGGGGTGGGAGGGAGAGGAGTCTGGGGGGTGGCTGGCTGGAAGAGCACAGTCCCCAGTGATGGATTGGGGGCCATTGGGCCCAAGAATGGGATAACTTCTAATTAAGCTGCTATTAAAGTCGTTCTGCACTGTAATCCTCAGAACTAATAAACCCTTCTGATTCCCACATTGACTGTAAATCGCTTCTGACTGCAAGGCAGGGTGCATGGCTCCTTTGGGGGCATGGAAAAGCTCCCCAGGGTCCCATCCAGGGGGACCCATGGGGGAATTCAGCCAGAGAAGGGGTGCTGAGCCCTCCAAGGCTAGATTCAGGATGTGGATGCACTGCTGTTTGGGGACCCTAAGGGGCAGACTCCAAAGCACTAAACTCCTGACTGGCTGCGTCCCCAGTGGTTCTAGACCACAGTTCCCAGGGGACTAGGTCACAGTGTGTTAAAAGAACAACTAATGAAGAAGGAACAGACAGAAGGTATTCGAGGGATAGCACGGTATACATGCTTCCTCTGTAGCAGAAGCAATTGAAAACAAAGTGGCACCTGCTCCCAGTGGGGAAAAATAAACAGATACAAGAGATGTACATAAAGCACAGCAAACATTAATGAATTCTTGCTCCCCTGAGACTTTGGTTGGTATTAACACACAGAATTTATGTAAGTAGTCTGCAGCCACATAGGAAAATTGAAGCAGAATTAGGAACTGAATACTTATCTCCTGTGTATTAAATATAATCTCCTCTTCTGAAGATTTGGGTTAGACACAATGCGTGGAATATTTAAACTAAAGCTGGGCTGAGGAAGCTGTCTCAGAACCAGATTAGGGGCAGTCTCGGTGGAAAATTCAGGATTGAGGCCAAACCAAGATTAGGATTCAGGGTGCAAAATTTTGTGGGCTCCCTTCCACTCCAAATAGAAGAAATCTTGCCTGAAAATGTAATATGTCAGGTATTGTGTAAAAGCAGCTTAATTTCATGACACTTCTGCCACCTTGAATCGGGAGAGATTCTGAACTTGCTTTTAGCAGGGGGTTGGACTAGATGACCTCATGAGGTCCCTTCCAACCCTATGATTCTATGAACCTGGCAAATTAGGTCTCTTTCAATTCTTAATGCAAGAGAGAACCTGAACTTTAGGATCCAGGAATTCTGAAATTCAAGGAGTTCAGATTCAGTGATTTGGTGAGGTCGCTTTGGCTATGTCTACACTGGCAAGTTAGTTCGAATTAAGGAAGCTTAATTCAAACTAATTTAAACCTTGGCCACACTAGGCTTTTATTAGTTCGAATTAAGGGCTTCCTAATTCGAACTAATAAATTCACTTACACTTTTCGAAGTAAGGGTTAATTCGAACTAGTTAGTTTGAATTAACCCAATGTGGCCATGTTAGTTCGTACTAAGCGCTTGGTTCGAACTAACCGGCACATTGAGCTCAATGCAATTGACTAATTCGAACTAAAATTTGCTGGTTCGAATTAAGTTAATTCGAACTAACTAAAATTAGTTTGAATTAGTTAGTTCATATTAACTAATTTGAACTAACTTTGGTAAGTGTAGACATAGAATGGTTTCAACTATTTTAAAAAAATCTGTAATGAACAAAAGAAATTACCGTGACAACATACCTGTCAATATTAAGTTTCACAAACTTTCCTTTTTAAAGTGCCTAAGGTCTTTGATTTTATCTTCTTTAAAATAACCAGTGCCAGGACAGAAATACTGCAGTCTATATTGAACTATTTTAATAATGTATGACTGATGACTAGACACACAGATCTTTTTTTTAGATCTTTAATTGAATTTCTTTTTTAACTAAACCAGTTCTAGGAACAGATGCAATATACCAAATCACAGTTCTAATCTTTACCAAGAGACAATTTCCTATCCTCTCACAGCACTGGTGTCTTTTCAGCCCTCCTCCAGCAATATATTAATATCAATAACTCAACAGAATGATGGAGTTAGACAACTTTTATCTTTTTTCCAGTAGTAGAATAAAACCTGTACATCAGGATGAAGAGAAGTTGACTTTATCAGCCAATCTCTAGGTATATATGGGAACCAGATTCCAATATTTTCATATAGGTCTCCTCCAGCCATGTGGCTCCTCATTTAAAATACCCTCCCCAACCAGCTGTACCATGCAACAGATCAGCTTGAAGCAGATGCAATTGCTAAATCAATCATGGATTCATAGATGCCAGGCCAAAAGGAAACATGATCATCGTTATTAATCACAAACATCTCCAGGATCAGAACCAGAATCCTGCTTCTTCATTTCCATGAATCAGGCCTTGAACTAGATAATAGAAGTATCATGTCTGCATTGGTATTTCTGTGAAAACCACATGCTGTTGCACTCCCACCAGTGGTAACAATGGAGGGGGGTGGGGAATTAATGTGGACAGTTCTCCAGTATTTTAACCATTGTGTCTTCTGGACTTGGTCTGGGATGGAGTAAAAAAATAAACCAGTAAACTCTCACTCCTTGTTTCTATTATTGTCCCTCGTCTCTTTCCCCTGATGACAAGTAACAGGGCCACCTACTGGACATAGCATTGGTTTGGGATTCAGAGGCACTGGATTCTATTCCTGGCCTGCTGGGTGACCTTGGTCAAGTCACTTTATATTGGTGCCTCAATTTCCCTCATTATAAAATGGGTATAATGATACTGGCCTTTGTAAAGTGCTTCAAGATCTACTTCTGAACCTGCTATATAAAAGTTAGCTAACATTATGAAGGATGGAGAAATGCATGTAATTATCATTCCCAACTGACTGTAACCTGTTCTTCTTGGCTCATCTGTGAGATTGGAACCCAGGACCTTTATCTCTAAAACCATGAAACCATACCCCAAGAGCTAAAGAATTACATGTGTTAAAATGAAAGATGTGGCAAATACATCTTATATAGTCTGACCACTAGAGACGGTCAAAAATCCTCAGAGCATAGTTTACATAAATACTTAATTAAACCCCAAAATGTCAAAAAGGAAATGTGGCAAACCTAGCCACTTCCAATAGCTCTCTCTCCTATTGTTTTTAGGAGAACTGGTGATGGTAAATCTATTGAATGTATTCACTATTTGTTTTCAGCTAAAGTATATGTTTTCACCACACCTGGAAAAATCAGAAACACTTCAAGAAATTCTCATAGATTTAACAACAAACAGAAAAAAAAGAGAAGAAATATTTGCTAAGAATTATGTCTTCAGAGAGAGTTGAGGCATCCAGATGATGAGAGAGCTCCATGCAACAGAAGATCACTTTGAAATGTCTTTTTGGCTGGGCTGTTTCTAATCTCTCTCTCTCTTTCATTCCCTGATTTCATTCTGAACCATCTTCACTGCTGGGAATGTTCTTCACTGAAGACCACTATGAACAAGTCCACCCTCTCTCAACTCATTATTTGCTTCTACAGTTTCAGCAGAATTTGAGTTCCTCTGGTAGAAATATTGGGTCAGATTTAGATGTGCCAGTTTATATCAGTTTAGGATGGTCAGGGTCTCTCTGCAATTATTCTCTGTGATGGGAAGAACAGCCAGCACAAATGTGCTAATACAATTTGAATAACACAAAATTGGGAGGTATTGGCAATATAGAGGAGCACCAGAATATCATACAAAATGATATAGAGGACCTTGAAAATTGAAATAGTAGAACTGAATATTTAATAATGCAAGATCATGTGCTTAGGGACTAACAACAAGAACTTTTGCCATAAGCTGGGGATGTATCAATTGGAAGCTAGAGGAGAAGGAAGACCTGGGTATATTGGTCAATCACAGTATGACCATGATTGTCAAGAGACAAAGCTGTGGAAAAGGCTAATGAAATAGTAGGATGCATTAAATGAGGTATTTCCATTGGAGATAGGGAAGAATAATTTCCATTATACACGACACTGGTGAGACTTCATCTGAAATACTGTGTGAAATTCAGGTCTCCTGTGTTTACAAAAGATGAAATCAAACTGGAACAGGTTCAGAGAACAGATGATCAGAAGATTGGAGAATCTACCTTATGACAGGAGAGTTAAGGAGTTTGCCTTGTTAAACCTAACAAAATGGGAGGATGAAGGGAGAGATGATTTTTCTCTATAAATACATCTGAAGGATAAACAGCAGGAAGGGTGAAGAGTTATTTATGTTCAGGGCCAATGCTGCTATAAGAACAAATGAATATAACTGGCCATCAATAAGTTTAGGCTTGAAATTAGACACAGATTGTGGAACAACCTTCTAAGAGGAATAGTGGAGGGCGTGAACCTACCATGTTTCAAGACTCAGCTAGATACGTGTATGGAGGGGAGATTGCCCATCCATAACTGCAGTTAGCAAATATCTCTAATGGCTAGAGATGGGACACCGGATGGGGAGAGCTCTGAGTTACTTCTGAGAATTCTTTCCCGGGTGTGTCGGTGGTGGGTTTTGCCCACATCAGGGTTGAATTGATCATCATCATCATCATCATATTTGAGGCTGAGAAGGAATTTCCCCCCAACTCAGATGGGCAGAGACACTCAGGGGTTTTCCCCTTCCTCAGTAGCGCGGGATCACTTGCAGGTTTGAACTAGAGTAAATGGTGGATTCTCCATCACTTGCAGTCTATAGATCAAGATTTGAGAACTTCACTAACTCCGCTAACGGTGATTGGCCTATTACAGAAGTGAGTGGGTGAGGTTCTGTGGCCTGAGATAGTCAGGTGGTTTCCCTAGAGGAGCAAGAGTGGACTTCTTCTAGTGTTAAAATCTATGAATGCCAGGGCTTGCCCTGGAACTTCCTTACAGAGCTAGGACCCACCTCTTGTTTACCAAGATGGGAAAGGCAGGTTGATTTCAATCCTGATGCCTGTTGTCATGGACCTCAGATTGAGAATACTTGACCTATCTCACATCTGTTACTCTAATGATTTTCATCATCCTAGCTGTCAAATGAAGGAAGGGTTAGGGTTAGGGTTAGGGTGAATAAATTAGAAATGTATGTAGCAGTAGAGAGAGAAATAACAATTTTGGTATTGGTTTGTCTTCTGTCCCAGGGCAGACTTGGACTGCCCTACTGTCCTCACTGAGATTTTAATGCTCGCAGAGTAGATGAAGTGCTGTTACTTATTTGGTCAGTTCACATGATGGTTAAATCACCAGCCCTCCCGTGAACTAAATTTTGGCATCTTTATGAAGTAAAAGGTGTATTTTCCCTTTACTGCCATCTCTTTACTGCACTCCTTATTCTGTAGTGTTTGTACCATGCCACATAAAGTCAGGATAGCCTAGCAGAATGAATAATAACCAGAAACAAAGTGCGTGGTGGGGAGCACCAGATTTCAGCCCTTTCCTGTGTGTGAGACACATTAGCAGTTCCCTATCCTGCATTGGCTGCTGATACAAAGTTTGGGTCTGAAATCTGTCTTCCCTAGACCCAAAACACAATTGTTACATAAATAGAGACAAAGGAGTAGAACTGGGGTTTTTCAGGTCCAAGAACACCGGTTGTGCCAACTGGAGATACAGGATAATGTTCTAGAGAAAGAGTAGTAAAAAGTCTCATACATCTTCTGTGAGCTGGACTCTATTATTCACTCACTCAATCACTCACGCCCTAATGCATCAAAGATACTTCTTGGATCCCAATCTAGGTATAAACTTTCTCAAAGCTGGGATCTGGGTTTTGGTTTGCACCTGTCTCTAATTTTTTGTAACATACCAGTTATTTCCATAAGACCAAACTAACTTTTTCCATGGGGTGGGGGGTGAGTTCCTCACTCTAGCCCTGCATGAGCTGGGTTGGGCCAGGTGGGCCCAATCAGCTATTTATGTTACAAACAGGGGAGCCTTAGCCTGTAGGCAGTTAAATGGAGAGAGACTGGCCTGTGCAGGAGCAGGTGGGGCTTATAAAGTTAGGTAGTGGTCTACAGTCTGTGTTGCTGGAAAAGAGTGCAGGAAGCTGTTGCTCCCTGTGCTGTGTAAAAGCAGAAGTGAAGCAGTCCAGAATTGCTGAGCTGAGGGTCCCTGGAGAGAAAGTGAGAAGAAACCTAGAGAAGAAAGTGTGCAAATGCTGTCTACCTCAAAAGCTAATCCCAAGAGACCAGAAGGAGATGGCACCCCAGTGGTGAGTGGATGCCCGATTGCACACTCCATGCCCTAAAATGGGTGGCTGAAGACCTTCTGCCTGACACCTGTTGTGGGGGTCACTTGGGGCCAGTAGGCCTGGGGGCCTGGCTGTGGCTCAAGAGTCTTGGGATGGCCTTCCCAGGCAGTCTGATGGCCAAGTTACATTCCACTGTCCCCTGGGCTCAACCTATCTGCCAGAGACAGGGAGAAGGGTAGGGAGGGTCTGGTCCTGCCCTCTCTACTGGCTCCCAGGCAGGGCCCAAGGTGGAAGGGTTGAGGTGACCCAGTCCTTTCATCTGGTACAACAGACCAGCTTCCTCCTCAGCAGAGGGCCGCTTGCACAGTCTCAATAGCTCAAGCAGTTGGTTCAATCTTCCCAGCTCACTTTCTAGTGTCCACTTGGTCCCCTTTGTCAGGGAGAAGGTGGGAGAAAATAAGAGTCCGGTCCTTGGCTTTCCTTCCCTCCTGCCACCCAAGTCAAACCCCCTCCCTGTAGATCACTCAGTCCCAGAAACTGCTGCCTACCTGCAGCCAGCCTTGCCGTCCCTCTCCCACGCTTGCCCGTCAGTCCTCTTCTAAGCAGGCTCTCGGTTTGCTGTGTGCTCTAACTGCTGGAAGGTGGCGATTTCTTGGCCCAGTACTGCTATGTTACTTCTTTAGTCTTAGGCAGGGGTCTGCAAAGGGCATCCTGACACTCAAGAGATGGTGATATCAGTGGTGATCTTTCTTTGCAAAGAGTAATGGGATCTTTCGGGCAGAAAGGCATGTCACATACTGCTTTTTAGTAATTCTTGTTCGTTCAGCATTCCTTGATATATCCATTTCAAATATTGCAGGTGAGTGGGATGAGTGCTGGAATTAATGGGTGACGTTCTATGGCCTGTCCTACACAAGACTTTAGATTACTATGACTCCATGGATTTTTACTTTGACGAATCTCCCATTGTTGGGTGTGATTCCAGATTTCCAACGACATACCCGATTGTGCTATTTCATTGTGCATAAACAACTCTTTATGTGCAACTCATACACTTCTCTGCCATCGTAAACTGCGGTTGTACTGTCACTCATCACCGTAATATCTGTGTGCCAGTATCTGAATTACAGCTGGGTGGGAACTTTTTTCCCCGTCCCATAGAAATTTTTGAGATTGATAAACTTTCCATCACAAATTTGGATGAAAAATTGAAATCCTAAATTTTGGTGAGCCAGAACCCTGAAAAAAGTTGGTCAATTGACATGTTCCATTTCAACAATTTTAAAACTTTGTTCAACTTTTTTCAGTTGACAAACCACTCCTTTCTTGCAAGAAGCTTCAATTTCAACAGACTGACGTTTTTCAATGAAAAATCACTTTGTCAAGAAATTCCTGATGGGCCCCACTCTGAATATATTCCTGGAGACATTCTGTTTCAGGGGAACTTAGACTTCCTAGGGCTGTGGATCAGGGCTTATGGAGAAACAACCACTGTCCTTTTTACCCCTTTAGTTTGGGGCTGTATTGGGCATGATGTGCTCACAGAAGTTGTCTGCACAGTTTTGACAATAGTGGGATGTGAGATTTGGGCCTCTTATCAACAAACCCTTTATGAAATGTCTTTATTGCTTTTGGCAAACATTGACAAATTGGTGGAATTACCAGTATGTTCTGGTGCTGTAAGATCTCTTCCTGGGATCCTCTTTCTCTCTCCCTCCCCCCGTCCATTTCAGGAATTTCACCAAAATTGCCAGCACTCGGAAAACAAGAAGACTCCCACTATTTTCAGACAATGACTCATAGGGTTCAATGACAATAGTTTTACTTTTTTGTCCACTTCAGGATTTTATTTTTACTAAAAAAAGACACACACTAGCCACGATTATAAAGAAGGGCTCTTCCTCAGAGTAAATGTGCTGATGTTGGTTCTCTAGTTTGCAAAAATGAGGGTGATGAATTGGGATGTATGAAATGGTTCAGTTAAAAGAAGAATCTTTAGGGAAAAATCTTTGACCCCAATATAGCCCTTATTGCTCTGCTCTGCTGTAAAGATGGCCTAAGAGGACAGTTAGGGACTTCCCTGATGTGGGAGAATTCCTGGGTGACAATGTCTTTACAGCTTTACACCATGCCTCTGGAAAAGCTAGGACCAGCCAAAGAGAGGGTGTAACTGGAATATTGAGTGCTGTTCCAGTTCCTGGTTGGTAAGCACATTTCTTAGGAAGTGGTTATGTAACCTTTGGGTGGGCTAAAATTCATTTAACTGCCCTTCTCCAGTGCCTCACAGAAATCAATCCCAATCCCTATGGAGAAAGCAGCTAGAGACCCAGGATCCAATCTGTATGGGACTCTCAGCGAAGCTTGCTCAGAGCTACACTCCCACATTAAAATACTACTACAATAAACATAACAATGAACTTTATTAACTACTAACTAAATGAACCTTATCCTAAGAAAACAAAATACAATTAAGCAAGAACAATCCCTACAGAAAACCCCTGGAGGAAAGATACCCAAGAGTCCCCAAATCCCGGTGGAGTTCACCCAACTCTCAGCTACAGTCTGTTTTCCAGTGTAGAGGCTTGAGTGGCAAGAAATAGCTGTCCTCTTCTTCCTTTGCTGGAATCCTCTGTAGCATTCCATGCAGGCTTTTTTTTCTTCTTTGCAACCAGCCCTCAGTCCCATATGCGTGTCTACAACATCTGTTGCAGATGACTCCATAGGAGGGAGAAAACATCTTGTTCTCCCCTGGCTCAGCTCCACTCTTGAAAACATATGGCTGCTCCCATGTCATCTGACTGACATCACATCACACCAGCAGGGCACCCTGTGCAGCATGCTCAAAATGCTACCACTCCCTGCTTCTGGAAGTTTCTAGTTGTGGGTAGCTAATCGGCCCAGCAACAGTAACCCACCCTCAGCAGGTCTCTCAGAGATAGCCTTTTCAGGCATATGGGTTACAGTTACAGCTGGCAAGAGTGAAAACTGGCCCCTGGCATCCACAACCTTAAGGAGCAAAAAGGTGGTTAGCAGAATAATGCCAGTTTACCCCAGTCGCCTCAGCTACAACTAGAGGAGGTAGGATTCAGCAAAGAACTTAGATGGGTGAAATTCTATGGCCTAATCTATTAGGACTAGATCAGACTACTGATGAACCTCACCTGAAATCATAGATCCAAATAGCCACCTCTCTCTGGGTGCATCTACTCTTATAAATTAGGACCTGCGGGGGTCCTGGAGACAAGGGACCCTCATGGGCCCTTCTTGCCAGGACCGCGTGGTCCCGGCTAGGAAGGAGCGTTCCCTCCTATCCAGAACTGTGCTCCAGCTCCCGGGAAGCCTCTGGAGGCTTCCCAGGAGCTGGAGCACGGTCCCAACCAGAAGGGAGCCGCAGAGCTCCGTTCTGGCCCAGACCTCTGTGGTCCCGGCAGAAAGGAGCCTGTGCTCCCTTCTAGCCAGACCCCCGTGGGTCCCAGCAAGAAAGAAGTGGTGGCTCCCTTTTTGCTGGGACCCGCGAGGGTCCCAGGGAGAGGGGAGCCGCTGGCTTCCTTTTAGCCGGGACCACTCGGTCCCGGCTAGAAGGGCTCCCTTCTGCCTGGGACCTGAGTGGTCCTGACCAGAAGGGAGTCGAGCAGTCTGGGGCAGAAGGGAGCTCCATGCTCCCTTCTCCCCTGGACCACTCCAGGGCTTGCTGCCTCAGGGAGAGCCAGCCCCGTGCGAGGCTGGTTCTCCCTGGACCTAACTAGTCGACTTAGAGAGTCTATACTAGACTCTCTAAGTCAAGTTAGTAAGGCCCACCTTAAGTCGACTTAAGAGCCCTGTGTGGACTCTCTAAGTCGACTTAATAAGGTCGACTTAAAGTCAACCTAAATCACTAAGTGTAGACATAGCCTCTGACATTTGGTATCAGAACACAGAAATATAAACCTAGTTCTACCTCTATTATGGATCAAAACAGACTCCCTGGATCTCTGAGCAATCAAAATCTGGACCTGGTTTCATATTTAGCAACTCTGGTCCATCCTTAAAAAAGGATCACTGAATTTGTGAAGTCTCATCACCTGTATTTTGCAGAAGGTGCTCAGATGATATTATGATGGGCATGCTCATGTTTTTAAAAATACCCTCCAAAACCCTTACTTATCTCATTACATCCCATTACTTTGTGTAGTCTCCCCTTCCATCATCTGCAGTGATGGATGACGTGTTCAGGAGCTGGCCTCTTAGGAGGTGGTGACAATGAACCACTGGTTACACAATAGGAGCATTTAAGAATCTAGTGGCATTTCAGTAACGGATTTCCAGGTTTTTTTAAGAAATCCACCAGTGAAATACACAAAGCAGTCACTAACGTCTTTGCTGTTAAGGCGATAAAGAAATTAATGACACACTAGGTTCTAGAATCCCATGGCTCTTTGGAGATATATCCTTTTTTAAACACTTCTCTGCATCCCCAGTGCCTGCAGTTAAAGGGATGGCAAGATGTAGGAAAGATATTGCTTCCCTGGAGTTTTATGAAGCTGATATCAATCTTTTATTTCATAAACTTCAGGCCTGTTATTACCTTAAAAGTTCGTTCCATGGCATTAAATGTGACACTGACAAGAATACAAATAAGGGGGGAATCAAATGATGCTAGACATCAGGGCTTGAACAGTACTCCTATATATGTTTTAAACTCTCCTCAGAGTTTAAAAGGGCCATGAAACAGAATAGCATCTGAATGGGATTGGGGGGCAATTAATCAATTTAAGCTTTAGTATTGGAGAAAAAATTCTGATTCAGGTAAGGATACGTGATTGGCTTATTCAGCTGGAGGCCAGAAAGTTTGTGTGTGAGCTGTTGAAACAATATAGTGTATATATACACTCAGGGAATGAGAGTACTCAACATTGGTATTCTGAAGTGACTATTATCCTCAGACCTGGTTTTCACATTACAACATGAAGTGGCTCAAAAAAAAAATTGTAAATACTTTGTATAAATGCTTGCCTCCTATGTACACAAGGAGGGCGCTAATCTAGCGAAGCAGGTAAGCACATGTGCTATTTTAAGCAATAAATAGTCCCATGGGAACTGCTCATATGGTTAAAATAAAGCATGTGCTTAAGAGCTAAACTGAATGAGGCCCTAAGAAGTTAGTGACTTTCCTTTGTAACAGCTAATGTTCTGGCTCTCTGAATCAGGATAGCTTGTTGACCCTGATTTACTTCAGTTAAAGATCTATTCACATTGCCTTTCTCTAGAAGGATCTTGGAGAACTTTCCAGATGGATCATAGATTTAGAGTATGTCTATAGATATAGCAGGGTAGTTAATGGAGTGCCTGTTCAATTGAAGTGCTTTCTTTCTTCATCTAGCCTGCATCACCAGACTTTGCCATGGTGATAGAGACCATTGCAATGCTGTACCTAGTCATATGAAGACCGGAAATTATGGACTTTGCATCCAAAGTGAAACTAAAGAAGGGGCAGCAGAATGCCCAAATGTGAATGCCCAAATTGGAATTTCTTCAGGGATCTGTGGCTAATGTTGGTGGCTTTGTTCTTGGGTCTTATTTGTAAGATGGCACTAGTGTTACTAACGGAGATAACTGGGCAATCTGCTCCAGTCTGTGCTAGCTCATTTTTAGTATGCATCACTTTGTAAAAGATGGGTACACATTAGATAAATGATGACAGTATTTGGAGCCCTTATATTTTCAATGTAAATTTTTGGCACTTGGAATAGTTTATAACAATATTTAAAAAACAAACAAAACCAAACCCAAAACACTTTCTTTACACTGAATTGTACTATACATTAGTTAACTGTGAGTGGGCAGGAATTTCAACCTGATACATGGCACTGACTTTTGCTTATTTGTACCTATCAGAGAAAATACCACCTTTTAAAATATCTTGAACATGTGGGTTTTTGTGTGTGGTTGCAACATTCCACATATATGGAATAGCTGGTTCTGTTCACTCAATATTAATTTGGATCATATGTATTTTAAAACACACTTCTTCAGGAAACAAAAGTGTTATCCTCCATCCAGTCCTAATAACTACATTAAATACTGTGAGGATTTCAGATACTAAGCAAATAGAGGCCACATAAATCCCATAACTAGATTTCTTGGTCTTTCTAATGGCATCTTATCTGGGGATACTGAACTTGGCCATTAATGACTGTGAGAATATTCTGCCTTTTAGTTAATGTTCTTGGGTATATGATTGAGTTCTGTTCATTTCATTAGCCAGTTGCTTCTCCTCCTCTCATGAAGCTGTTCTCTCTAATTTGTCTCAATCATAAGCCAAGTCACTCTAAGAGCTAATTCATTATTCCAGGAGAGTTTGTCTGTCGGACAGTGAGCTCACACAGCCATGCCTTAAGAAGCTTGAACCCAGGCCAGTGTGTGGAGTGACTCAGTGCCATGGCCGAGAGATGAGATGATGCAGCCATAAGCAGCAGAAGGCACTGGTGCCAAAATAGAGAGGAATAGCTGCCAAGCGAGTCTGAGGCTGGTGGTCGACAGGCGATACGAAAGCGTATACTGGAGATGTTCTCCGGTTGATGCAGACTTATTCCTTTTGGGGAGGTGATTTGATTGTGTTAACTGGAGACTATCTTCAGGATCAATTGAGCTGAGCAGGTCTCCACGACCTGTTCAGTTGATCCCACTGCATCAATCCTCAAGCGTCTGGCATGTAAACATATCCTGGCATCTGAGGCATTAAACTGGAAGAACTGGTGCTAGTGCTGCCAGCAGAGTCGAGGCTGGTGGCTCAGATGTAGGTGGTGGTGTGATGGAGGTGACCTACCGTGTTGCTCCAGGGCAGGATTCACCCCATGTTCTCCACAGACCCAACTACTGTAATAAAAAGCATTGGTATGTCTAGTTATCCAGGGATGTCTATACCTAATGATATCTACTATCTTCCCTCACTAAGCTTAGGGACATTCTTCAAGAAGGCAGAGCACTAACATAGAATTATAAACATTCACAACTGGAAGGAACCTCAGCAGGTTCTCTAGTTCTTTGCACTGAGGCAGGATTAAGTATTACTATTCTAGACCATCCTTGACAGGTGTTTTCTAACCTTTCTTAAAAGCCTCCATTTATAAAGATTCCATAGTCGTCTTAGGTAACTTGTTTCAGTGCTTAACTATCCTTCTTCTAATGTCTAACCTAAATCTCGCTTGCTGCAATTTAAGCCCATTACTTCTCGTCCTGTCCTCAGTGATCAATTGTTCACCCTCCTCTTTAAAGCCACCTTTCACATACTTGAAAAATGATATAGAATCATAAGACTGGAAGGGACCTTGAGAGGTCATCTAGTCCAGTCCCCTGCATTCAAGGTAGGACTATGGATCATCTCTCACCTCAGTCTTCTCTTCTCAAGATTCAACAAACCCAGTTGCTTAATCTTTCTTCACAGGTCAAGTTTTCTAGACCTTTAATCATTCTGGTTGCCCTCCTTTGGGCTTCCTCCAATTTAGCCAACTGTTTTCTGAAGTGTGGTGCTCAGTAGTGGACAACATACTCCAGTTGAGGCCTGAGCAGTACGGAGTAGAGTGGAAAAATTACTGCTTGTCTTGCTTAAATACTTCCGCTAGTACATCCCAGAATGCTTGAGGGGCATGGGGTTGTTTTGGGTGTGTGCCAGTGTTAGTGTTGATTTTGTATTTTGTTTGTGATTCACTATAAGCCACAGATCCTTTTCTGCAGTACTTCTTCTTAGGCAGTCATTTCTAACTGAGAAGTGGTGCAATCAATTATTCCTTTCTAAATGTAGTACGTTTGTTACAGTCAGGTCCAGGCTGGTGAGATCCTGGCTGCAATGGCCGAGTTAATGGTTCAGGACCCAAGGGCACCTGACAGGATAACTTCAAGAATAAGGTGTCTGGTCTTGTGTGTAGGGGAGATGGGCACTCACTATCAGGCATATAGAGCAGTGGACTGGAAAGAGGAGTAAGTGCTCCATAGCCTGCAGTTTGAGAACCGCTGCTGTAGAACGATCTCTTTAAAAAGAACTGCTTCCCGCCAATGGCTGACTTCACTAAATCTCAGGACCGAATAGGGGCAGGAATGGGGGAAAACACTGCTCTGAAAGAAAAATAGAATGGCGGAAGGGGGATGCTCCATCTCTTAAGAGCTGGTTTGTTTCTCACAGAAAAATCTCCTGGAGCAAGACTGGGAGGGAGGAGAAACTTCACAGCAATTACCCAATTAGATCTAAGGATGAGAATCCTATGGCACCTTAAAGACTAACAAATTTCTTCAGGCATAAGGTTTCGTGGGCTCCAACCCACTTCATCAGATGCAACTGTTAGTCTTTAAGGTGCCACAGGACTCTCGTTATTTTTGCTGTACACAGACTAACCTGGCTACCCCTCTGGATATTGCCACATAGCTTTGTCTGGCTTGCTCAGCACTGAACTCAACCACAGCCCTGCAGATCTTCAGAGAGCTTCAGGAATGCTCCCCCCCTCCATTGCCGTTCTATGCCCCAGCCCCATATGAAGAGCTGTGTGATCCAGGAACCATTTGAAGGGCACAATAAGTTTTATGAACTAATGATCAATGTTGTATTGTGTGCTGGTAGGTAGTGGTCTGTATACTAGCCATCTATGCATTCACACAGATGTACAGCTAACTGTCTCCTACATATAACTGGTCCCCTAAAGCCACAGCAGGGATTCTTCAGTGGATTTGCATTACCAAAAGTTCTCCCTGGCCCATAGGCCACAGTGAACATTCTCAGTGCCTGGAGAGGGGACACTGTGAGGGAAGGCTCTGAGTTACTACAGAGAATCCTTTCCCAGGTATCTGCCTGGTGGGTTTTGCCCACATGCTCAGGGTCTAACTGGTCAACATATTTGAGGTCAGGAAGGAATTGTCCCTTGGGTCCAATTGGCGGAGGGTTTTTTTCCTTCTTCCTCTGCAGCATGGGACACTGCAGGGTTAAACTAATGTATGAGCCAAATTCTTTGTAACTTGAAGTCTTTAAACCATGATCTGAGGAGTTAAATAACTCTGTCAGAGGTTAGGGCTCTATTGACAGGTGTGGGTGGGTGAGGTTCTGTGGCCTGCAATGTGCAGGAGTTCAGATTATATTTCAGTCACAATAGTCCCTTCGGACCTTAACGTCTGAATTGGAGACCCCTGCGATAGCTGCTACCTCGGACTGTTACCTCTTCCAGGTAGCAGGCAGAGTGGGATGGGTTTATATTCCTGATCCCACTCCAAGCCGGCCTACTCCTGCTTAGTCATTCCCTCCCTGCCTACAGATCCTCGTAACTATAGAGCCTGGGGGAGAGACAGGCTAGTATAATGTAAGCAACAGACCATCAGAACAGACAGAATGGATCAGAGTCCTGGGCTAGTCCAGTGGTCTGTCTCCAACAGTTGCCAGCACCAGATGACTCACAGGAAGGTGTAAAAGCCCTCCCACAGTACACAGATGTGGGATAATTTTCCTCACATCTTAACCCTCCTGTGAACATGTACCAATTAGAGAATGGCTGAGGAATGAGGTCTAATCTCCCTGCCAAAGTTTGTGTTATCAATGACCACTATAATGCCAGGTATTTTTCTTTTCTCCATGGAGATGTCCGGTCCCTTTTTGATCCTTGGCCTCGCTGACAACCTGTGGCAATGAGTTCCACAGTTTAATTGCACAGGCATGCAGGAGGGGGAGACTATGCATACACCATCTATGAATTTGAGTATATGTTTTTGGGTGAAGAGAATAATTTTCACCTCCCTAACTGGGCAAAAATCACTTCTTGGTACAGTTCCAGTAGGTGGCAGCATATTTTTTTTACTCAAAATGGAATAAGATGGTGTGTGGGTGGGTGGCGTGGAGGATGATTTTATTTTACTAAACTTTATTCTACTGAATACTAAAACACATATCTAATAGCAATATTTCTTTAAAGTAATGAAATATTTACTGCCTGGAGCCCTCAGCAGAAGCAATACAGTACAGTATGTTTATTCTGCAGTTCAGTAAATTATAGATATACTAAGAATCAAATTGATGCTTTCAGATGATCATGTTAATCTAAACAACCCTTCTTTATGCTTTTTAATCTCAAAAATTTGTTTTCCATTCCCATGCACATAATTATCAAGGAATCTATTAGGCACCATAAATAAACCCAGGCCCTAAAAGTTGTCTCTGGACTCCAAATATATTGAATGACTTCAGGGCATATCATTTCTCAGCAGAAACTCATGTTTCTACCACTCTCTCCAGGCCCTTGGTAGAGCCCCTTAAAGGGAAACTGCAAAGATAGCTAAATAAACATTTGCTAAATGAGAACATATATTAAAATAAATGTAAAACAGGGTTTAGAAATAGCTGGCACCATTTCAGTATCTGCTTAACGTAAAGGGCACTGGTACCTTTCTGTCACCTCTGCCTAGGCCTCATTTTTTATTCTTTTATGCTTTAGATTCATTTACGTAATCTCAGACTATTAAATGAACAGTCCGTTTTTATGGGCCAGGGTTTAGGGTGCTAGACACGGATGTGGGGAACTCTCCTTCAACTCCTAGCTCTGCCACAGATGTGTACGTGATGTGGAGTAAATCATAGGCCCAGATCTTCAAAGGCATGAAGTTCGTAACTCCCATTGGGAGAATCCGGGTCTTATCTCATTGGGACTCATAACCCTGTCTATAAAGTGAGGAGAAGAGCACTTCTTTCCCTCCTAAAGGAATGTTGTATATCAAAGGCGAAATGGAAGTATGTTGTACGAAAGTCCCTACTGCCCTACACCTAACTGGGCTAGACTAACAAGGAGTCCTGTGGCACTTTTTAAGACTAAAGACTGGGTTAGATTAGTTATTCTAACATTCAGTCTGCAGGGCTAAGCTCAGAAAGCCAGGCCATGTGAAAATTAAGGTGGAATATTACACTTCCATTTTATGAAATATGTTGTAAACTTTCATTAGGTGGTCACATGGTCAGAACACAGGACTGGGATGCTATGTCTACGCTTGTAAAGTTAAATCGGCTCTGTTAAGACGACTTAACAGTAGACACAGCCGTCCACACTGGCTTTAAGTCGACTTAATAAGGTCGACTTAGCGCTATTCCCTGTCCACACTGGCTTTAAGTCGACTTAATAAAAGCCCAGTGTAGACGCGGCTTTGTGTAGGTCGACTTAAGCGTCCTAAGTTGCCAGTGTAGACACACTCAGAGGCAGGACTTCTGGCCTTTGGTCTGCTTCGTTATCCTATTACTTAACCTATTCTTGCCTGCCTGGGTGTGCAATTATCATATTACCCCACTAACACAAAAGCAATACATTGATCATAGCCTGATCCCGTAAGTCAGTGGTTCTCAACCACTGTGTCAGGATACATTACTATATTCCCACACAGTGGTAAGCGTGTCGCAGAGAGCCGGGGGGAGGCTGGATTCAGCCTGTAGGAGGTGGGCTGGTTTGTTCTGTAGGGTCAGGCACGTCACCAACTGTGTCACGACCCACAAAAGGTTTGAGAACCACTGCTGTGAGTGATGTTATCTGCATTAATTTCTGGAAGAGTCTGAAGTGAAATTTCTTCAGTCAGCCTCTGAGGACTCTGGGGAAATATTTTTCTGCCTAGGGTGCTGTTTGGGTAAGCTCTGCTATTAGTTTTCACAACAGAGCTTATCCTAGGCCCAAGGTGACCAACTTTTGAGAGCGCAGTGCGTGGTTGCATCATCTGTCGCGATTCAGCTCAGGTCTTTAATGATCGATCACCAGTTATTGCTGTCTGGCTATCAAGTCACGCATACAGTGTCTCAAAAATGTAGGGTTGGAAGAAATATTGAGAGGTCACCTCCTCCATGATCCCCTTCCCCCCAATGAAATAGGACCAAGAAACCTAACCTATCCATAACAGATGTTTACCTAATTTTTTCTTGAAAGCCTCCAGCATTAGGGCCTCCACTACCTCCCTTGTAAACCTAGTCCAGTGCTTAACTCTCCTTACACCAGCCCTAAATAAATTTGAAGACCATTATTGGTTTCCCGCCTCCCCCGCAAGTCATTTTTTTCTTAAGACTAAACATACACAGTTGTTAACCTTTCCTCCTATGCTAGGTTTTCTAAACCTTTTGCTGCTCTACTCTGGACTCCATCCAATTAGTCTACCTCCTTCGTAAAGCACGATGCCCAAAAACTGGACACACTACTCCTAACCCTACCTGAGGTCTCACTGCAGATCAATGGCAGATCTCCCAAATCTCAGTCCAGTGCTGCATCCACCAACAATACTGCCTCTTCTGTATAGGGAAGAGAAGTCCCCATCAGGACAATTAGTACTTTTTGGCAACCTGGATGGCTGCCTCAGCAGAAAGGCTAAGGCTTACTGGAAATGGAGATTGAATAGCCTTGATGCCCCTTCCAAGTCAGGACTGAGGTTGTTGGTGGGGTGAGATAGTTCATTGAGTCGTATCTCGTCAGGGAATAGAGGAGTTCGGTGTCCAGGGCTGACAATTTACTTCTCCACACCACTACTAAAATTCATTAGAAATATGCTAGGATGGGGGAATGCCTCCTTCATGCTGTATATGGCACCAAAATGCTACATGTCACTCCCAGAGCTTCCGTTTTTCTGTTCCTCTTTATAGCACTCATGCAATAAATAAATTTGTTAGTCTATAAAAGTGCCACTAGACTCCTTGTTTGTTTTGCTGAACTAGATTAACACGGCTACTACTTTGGAACTGTAGTAATAATTATTTCCTTTTGTTCTCTTCTCCCCTCTCGCAGTTTTAGTCTTGGATCCTCATTTGTATTTCTTGAATCAGCAATGTATTTATTGCTGCCAGGGGCACCAAAGGGTAACTCTGCAGTGGCAGATGCAGAAGATGGTGCCGGGGAGAGCTACTAAAGGATTTTAGGCATAAGGAAAATAGAATCTGGGTACATTATTCTGTCCCATAGTGGCATGATGTGGCCAGTGCAGGAAACCATCTATCTCCCTCCACTCTTCACATTGTATCTTCCTCCTTGTATGTTCCTATGTGCAGAGACTGCATTGGCAGATCAAAGGATTATTTTCTTCCCTCCCCCTCACTGCCAGGCATGCAAGTTGCATCAAGGGAAGAATTGCTGTGCCCAGAGAGAGATTCCTCAGCAGAGGACGGAACGTTGAGCTTATACCATCACCCTCCTCCATGGGTTTCTCCACTGGAGGACAGTTGGCTGCTCTCCAGGTAGGTCCCACCATGGAACAGGACTTGCAGGTGGCACCTTGTAACACTACTCTGTGCTGTCATTTCACGGGTGGGGAGGGGGTACCCTGCTGGAGCCTTGGAAGGTGGAATGTTTTAGGGACACATGAAGATTGATCTGAGGGTGGCCCAGCTCCTTGCTGGAGTAAACTGTGTTCTGCAGGGTCAGTGGAGGAGACCATCTCCACTGTGCGGTACTTGTCAGAGCTGCTTGTGATGTTCCCTTCCCAGAATCTGGTCTGGTGTGCTGTTGTGCCCCCCTGATTTCCACTCCGGAACCCCAATTCACTCCACTGTGCCAGATGACTACTTACTGCTGAATCAGTCCACACCAGCCTCCTGTGTGGAATTGGTCCCAGGCAGTGACCATGTGCTTTCCAACCACTTAGAAGACAGTCCCCCAGTGAGTGCCCCCAAGATGTCACACCGGGAATAACCGTCCTACAGGGATTGGGCTCCTTTCCCCTAGCACCAACAGGCTCATGGACTCCGGTTCACCCATTTATCAATGAAATGAGAATACCCAGCTCTGCTCATTCACACCCTTTAAAGTTCACACATCTTTAGCTAAAACAAACACTAGTTTATTGATCAGAACCTTATTTTAAGTGCATATATGGCAAATCACTGCACAATCCTTTAATTAAGGAGTTGTTCAAATAAAAGATATGACAATGCTAACTATCATCACTCTCTAAGATTACTCGTAATATCTGGCTAACTGATGGCTTAGCAGCCAGTCTCTGCCTATTCCTAGGCAGGGCCCAATCCTTCTTGTAGATGTTTTGAGATGGAGAATCTCTGGCAAAAAGCCGCTACTAGTTCTAGGTGTCTCTATCTGTTTTCAAACACCATTCCCTCCTCCTCTTTCTCTTAAGTGATCTCTGTTCAGAAAGGGTGGGAGGCCTCCCCCACCTTCTCACTGCTTTGTGTTTCTCTTTGTCCCACCTGAGCCAGGGCGCTCAATTTGTATTGCCTTTGTCATGTACCTCTGCAGCTTCCATGCTGAGAGAGAGCCCCAGTAATGTAAAATACCTGGAAAGACACTTCACATCTGTACACATACATGATGCTGCAGGAAACATGTTACCATAACAATAAGGCAGAGAATTCGAAAGGGAACCTTCCATGCACATTTTGCATCACACTACACAATTACATTGCAAAAGTGAGCAGGAAAGTTACATAGATCATAGCCCGTTGTGCATCACATGACACTGCTGTATCCTTCATGGCTGATATCTTCTCCCTTCCCCCAACCAAGTGATGGGTGGCTGGTTTCTAAAGCCCCAAGGATGCGGATCTATCAGGCTTTCCCAATCCTTCCTGCTCATAGTCCCTGAAGTACTAGCAGGTCTGTTTGATGCTACCGCTGACTTTGGGCAAGTCTGTTTACCACGTCTGTGCCCATTTCCTTGCAGGGCTAACAACCCTTGCTCCTCATTCTAAAGTGAGAGCTGTGATAAGTCAGCATATACACCCAGTAAGTAATTCTCCTTTTATATTTTTCTTATCTGTGTGCTAGAACAGCCTAGTGGATAGCTATTGGGCTAGAATTCAGGAGACTTGGGTTTAATTCCCAGCCATGCTGCTAGCGTGTAGGATGACCTGGACCAACACACTGTGCTTCTGTGCCTCAGTTTCCCCAGCTGTAAAAATGCAGGCAATTATACTGACCTCTATAATAAAAGGCACTGACACATCTGATGTAAAGCACACATAACAGCTAGATGGTGATATTATTATCTGTCTGACCATGAACCAATCCTCTGTAGACTGATGTACTTTTTGCTTAAACGTGGTAGGCCAGATTCGAGGGCTGGTGTAAGCTGCACCGCCCCGGATGCCAATGCCACAGCAATTTACACGAGCTGAGGATCTGGCCTGAGTTATGTTGATGGGTTTCTTAATACAAGAAATTGAGGGAAAAGCAAATATCACTCTAGGAAAAAGCACAGAAAGCAGCTATTGAAATGGAAAATAAACAGCATTCCATCCTTCTTCTAGAAAATCAATATGCACTCTTCCTAGCCCACATCCCTGCCCCCTTCAGGGTGAATCTATTACAGAGGTGTTTTTGCACATGTGAATAAATGACTTGCAGTAGCTTTTCACTTAAAACAGACTAATCAGGAGAGGGGTCAGTGGCATCCCTGCCCCTTCCAAGTTCCTTGAGCTTTCCAGGCCAGTGGCTGCTTTTTGAGTCATTGCAAGAAATACACTTTGCATGCTTTTGAACTGGCACAGACTGGAGGATCAGCAGTGCAGTTTGCCAAGGGCTAGTGTGTTGTCAGGCAGTGACGGTTTTGCAGTGATTCGTCCACAAGTGGATCTCGCCGCAAACTCTCCAGCCCAAAGTTAGATGGTACAAAAGTGGGGATTCTGAGGAAACTATGCCGTATTTTACAGAAGACCACATGATAAACAGACAATAATTCTAGTAAAAGTATCAAACAGCCTTGTTCAAATCCCCATAGGATCTAATTAAAAGTTTGTTGACCACCAACCAATCAAGATAACGGCATTGCTTGCTCCATTGTACGGAGTATACGGTAATAAAAAAAGGGCCGGGGGGGGAGGGGGAGAGTTTTGCAGAGCTATGACCTACATGGTAAAAAAGATGATCTCTCAGTTCTATTTTATTTTTTTGTTTCCTTGTGGAAGCTGCAAAGGAACAAATTAGGTAAAGTACGCTAGCTTGTTGGTGGTAGCAGTTCACCGGCACAGATGTTAAGGGGAGGCAGAATGTCCCATGCGTGTCAAGATTTTCTACAGAATAACAGTGAGGATTTGAAACCCTGATAAGAGAATCCTCCTGCAGAGCAAGGAGCCATATAAAAAATTTAAATGAGCTAACTGACTGCTCAGAGTTTTGAATTCAGACAGCAGCTCTTGCTATGATGAAAGGAGACACGTTGGCACTCAGTTATATAGACTGGTTGCTATAAAGTCATCATTTGCTGTGAGTTACCTACCAGTGGTATCTGAGATCCTGCACTCTTCTCTAGACTAGGAGAAAACCAGCATCACTCAGGATTACATGGTTAATTTTTTTTTTTTTTTTTTTTTTCATGGAAGGTTATGCTGCATTATGTATTGGAAGGACCTGATCATGGAATCAATAGGACACAAATGATCTGAATTCAGGATCCTGGGGAAATTGGGTAATCTTACAGCATGACCTGTAGGAGTCATGTTAACCCACAGGATGGGGTTACAAAAATTATGTTGAAGTAAGTGCACTCAAAGACAAAATCTGTTTAACATCCTGTGAGTGGACACGTTCTAATACAATGCAATTTTCAAGTGTAGAGAAGGCCCACACTTGGACTTAGACTTGGAAAAGCCTTTACAAATTCCGGAGCTAAATGTTTCTCATCTCGTATGACCTTTACTAAGAGACCACTAAAGGCAGTTTAGTTTTTCCCAAAATTTGGGAAGTGGAATACGGATACAAGAAATGCACAAAAAACCAAAGGATTTTACATTTCATGAAATTGTATCCAAATGCTCTCCGAACTTTGTATATCCTAAAATTATAGGGTTCAACAGGACCAGCCAGTCACCTAGTATATGTACAGTGCATTCTATTCATGTGAATGGCCAGGGGCC
Source organism: Pelusios castaneus (assembly GCA_007922175.1). Lineage (NCBI taxonomy): Eukaryota > Metazoa > Chordata > Testudines > Pelomedusidae > Pelusios > Pelusios castaneus. The sequence continues at coordinate 7,121,596 of ML685755.1, read as the reverse complement.
GATAACTGGCCATTCAGAAAAATTAAGGGCTATTTTGAGCTGCAGTTTCAGATGGGAAACTTTGTGTTTAGAGAAGTAGGATTTTTGGAAAAGGGGAGTCTGGGATACTGGCATTAGACTGTGTGAAAAATATATAAATGTAAACCTAGATTATTGGTAAAATCCTGGCCCCAATTGAGTCAAGGGGAGTTTTTTCATTAACTTTTAGTAGGTCTAAGATTTCACCCTATATCTAATGTGTGGGGTGAGAGAATGAGAGTGTATTCTAAGGTTTGCATTTGGGATAACTGAATTAGTTCTACAAACTCCTTTCACCATCTGTACTATTTGTTTGCATTCTGCCTGAATAAATGGAAACTAGACTTTAATAGGTCTCATGTATTAAATGAAAGTTTTGGGGTGGAGTGCTGTAAGGGTGGGGGATTGCTGTTGTTTTTAAAAATGGTTTCCTAGAGGAGAATGTCAAGATGGCAAACTGCCCATCTCACCATGAATAAGGGGACCTGAAATATTACTGGGAATAAAATAAAGCTATCATGCCACTAGTGCTTAGAGGAGTAGATTAAAAAGCAGTCTTCTTTAACTCCCTCTCATCCTGCTCCTTCCTACTTAGAAAGATACAACAACAGAATAGACAAGATTATTTTAGGATTCATCTTTCTCACTGTGCACAAGGTTTGCCCATCTATGAGTTTGGTCCTTGAATAGGGAACAGAATCCTTTTCAATTAGCTTCAGCGGGGAGGGGGTGTCTCTTTTATCTCCTGCTCCCCCCAGCTCTTAATAAAATAAGAATGAAAAGCAGGTATTTTTAAAGCAGAAACTTTATTTAGTTTGCACCTAGAACTTTCAGTTGGTACTCATTCTGGGCAATGAGAAATCCAATGGAAAGCGGGGGTGGGAAGGCATCAGTAATGATGACAAACTAGCATTCACAGGCCATTAAATCTTTTTCTCCATCATTATTCTTCTGTCTCTATTAAATTCTTCCAGAGTCAAGTGAAGAGCTAAAGGTGACAGTGATGGACAAGATTTTTTATTGTCTTGTCAATATAAATAAACCCAGCATTGATAAGTCAGACTACTCCTTCAAAGACGACTAAAACTCAGTGATCTCCACAAAAGGGGGTGGAGGAAGGAATAGGAATCGTGGGCTCTTTGGAAGATTGGTGGTACTCCAGTAGTGTGATGAATAGAAGGGGCTTTGAATGATATTTAGTATTCCCAGCAAGCTATCATCTACATTTGACTTGTATGTTTGAAATGAAGAGTTGCAACGGAGGGAAGAACTTGATGCTGCCTAAGGACACAACCCCATTGCCTTTTTAAGAGATGGAACTGCAGAGGGGACTGGAACGGAAGGAATTAAAATGCAGTGGAAAGCCTGGCAGGAGAGCACCAAGCAAGTGCAACTGGTGAAATTTGGTTGGTTGAAAATAAGTTATCAATGGGAGCAAATCTAAGGATGGATTTATGCATGGCTGGGGTGGCAGAGAGAGGAGCGACGGCAATCTGCTTTAGAGCAGGCAAATGCCATAACTAGTAGTAAATCATTGCAGAGAACATGGGAGAAAAAAACAGAAAGCTTGAACACCATCAAAGGAAGCAGGCACCATGTAGCAGATAGGGTACTGGCCTTGGCCTAAGGAGATATGTTTTTGTCCCATATCTGCTGCTGGCCTGCCATACCCTTCCTTACTTGGTGCCTGTTTCCTCCTACCTTTTTATCTGTGTTTGTTTAGATTGTAAGAGCTCTGTGTGTGTCACGGATTGTCTTACGAGGTGTATCTGCGATGCCGCCTGGTGCAATGTGCTTTAGACATAGCCACAACACACACACCACATTTTCAAGGTGGTTTTTGAAGCTTCTTAGATGGCCAACTATGGTAAAGGGAAACTGTTAACCAGTAGAAAGAGTCTCATGTTATCCAGTCACTCAAGGGTCACGAGAGGAGATTTGTCAGTGAAATTCCACAGACCAGTGAAATGGCGAGGGGGTATAGATGAGCGGGGACCGGTCTGTGTGAGTGGAGCTAGAATCCTGGGGTCGGCTGATGCCTCAGCTGAGAGGAGAGCCAGGAATCAAAGAGGAAATAAATGAGCTGTTAGGGACAGGTGAGGAAAAGTACCTCTGAAATCAAAGTAAATGGAAATCTGCAGAGATAGCATAGGCTAGAATTTCAATGGAGCTCAGCACCCAGCAGTTCCCTTTTAGACACTTAAAAGAAATGGCCAGCGGCTGCTATAGATCTCAGTGAGAACTGTTGGATGACCAGCATTAAGTGTCTAAATGGAAGCTGAGTGCTCTTACCTAGCTAACACCAACAGTGAGCGTGGAGTGCTTCTCTGGCCTGATAAGAAAAAAACTTTTCTTTAATGCACCTAACACCCAAATCTCAGCCGTTACCTGCCAGCTGCTGCTACATTGCACATCTCTATCTGAGGGCTCTGCAAAATAAAAGTCTAGTTAAATTATAAATCAACACTTCTATACTCTTTTGAGACTACATTAAATCCCCACCCTTCCGGCAGATGGGGGCTGGGTGTGGTTAAAGAACTAAACGCCCTTGTAGTTAATATTTATGGGAACTAAAGCTACTTCATATCACACTTCCAGGCTAGAAGAAGCCACTGTTAATCTCCATTGTTTTTATTTTTGGAAGGGTAGTGAGTATTTGGAATAACAAGGCGGCTTTTGTGTTAATTAATTTGGATGAGTTATTAATGTTAATAGTGGAAAACTGCAAAAACCTTTCTGGAAATAGGTAAATTAAATCCTGGGCTAGGGAGATACCAATTTTAGATAGTTAAATTCCCAGGACTTGTTTCTAATCATTCTTGTATACCAAATGTATTAATCCCAAGTCCTGGGACCTGATTTAGATAATGCCTGTGTACCAAATATATTAATCCTCTGGAAAAACGATTGGGGTAAGTAAGTAATTTCCCTTTGCTTCTTAGCATAAGACGCCCTTGCAAATGGGGTTTTGAGGTGGAATTATTGCCTGTTTTCATTAGAGAATGGAAAGATCAATTCAGAATAATTAGGACTGAAAACTGAATCATTTCCGAAAAGAAGCCAAAACAAGCTCCCAAACCATTGATTCTGAAATTGTGATTTGTAAATTTATGATTTCAATCCTCTTTGGAAGAGTTGCTTTGCCAGTCTGAAAAGGGAACTTGCTGCTGGTCAGAATCAAAACCCTGGGCATGGGATTGGGTTAGCTAAGCCCCGGTTCTCTGCTGAGAATGCTTTGCCCAGGAGATTCTCTTTAGGTTAGGGGCCATAGCAGGCTGGATTGTGTTAATCCAAATATATCAAGCATTTCAGGTGCAAATATTCACTACCTCTGTGTTTGAAGGGTTGTGGGGTAGGGGAGACTTTCAAATCCATGAACACGACAGGCAGTTTCACTAAATACCCCTCCCAGTGTAGGCAACCTTTGCTACCACCTATTCCTCTCTAGCAATGAAGCAGTAGTAGATCTCAAGTCAAGCTTTCCCTGACTGTGCTTAGCACAGGGCTCAACAAAATTGGTTCCCAGCTAGGCACCAGCAATTTTATTTTTGGTCACCAGAGGGCACTCCTCCACTGCATTTCTACAGCAGAGCTAGGAGCCAGGCTACCAACCCCAGTTGCCATGGTGACCTGGCTCTGGGGTTTTGTCAAGCCCTGGCTTAGCAGGAAGCAGACAGTAAGGGGGCCCTGTTTTGTATTCACCATCTTGAGCTCGACTGCCATGAGTCTCACGGCTGCCAGTCACAGCAAAGGGACAGCCCAGCTCCATGTGTCCTGTGAATACCAGCCACGGTTGCATGAACTGGAAGAGCAAATGACTGACCCAATTAGCTGTCCTCACCCCTGAGGGAAGCCACATGGCATTCCAAAAGGAGGGACGGAGTTGGTGCCACTTACCCATCTAATTTGCTCCTTTGTGTGTTGTCAAACCAGATAGCATTCGGGAGCCCAGTGGGCATCGTGGTTTTGAAGAATGCTGCTCATTTACCAGGTGCTCCATGCATACTGTTGTCCCTCTGTAGTGCCTGGTCTGCCTAGCAGGAGAGAGCTTACTATGGTTATCCCCCCATAGAGCTACTCCTTAGCTCAAGCAGTAGAGGACTGTCATTTTTATGCTGAAGAGCCTGGGTTCAGAACCCACTGGCCCAGATAATTTCATCCTACAAGCGCTAGGACAAAGCCACCCAGCTGAGAATGGCAAATTGTGAGGCACTTGGGGTGGGGTGGTAATAGGCTTCGATATAAAACAAAGCAGACAGCAGGCTATAGCTGCCTTGAGAAGAGCCTATGTGCTCAGTTTTCTGGAGAGAAGCTGAGCCAGGAGTGAACAAGATGTTTTCTCCCTGTAATGGAGTCATTTGCAACAGACCTTGCAGACGTGCATATGGGACTGAGGGCTGGTTGCAAAGGAGAAGGAAAAGCCTGCATGGAATGCTACAGAGGATTCCAGCAAAGGAAGAAGAGGACAGCTATTTCTTGCCACTCAAGCCTCTACACTGGAACAGAGACTGTAGCTGAGAGTTGGGTGAACTCCACCTGGACTTTGGGACTCTTGGGGGTCTTTCCTGCAGGGGTTTGTGTAGGGATTGTTCTTGGTTAATTGTATTTTGTTTTCTTAGGATAAGGTTCATTTAGTTAGTAGTTAATAAAGTTCATTGTTATGTTTATTGTAGTAGTATTTTAATGTGGGAGTGTAGCTCTGAGCAATCTTTGCTGTGAGTCCTGTACAGACTGGATCCTGGGTCTCCAGCTGCTTTCTCCACAGGTATTGGGGTGTATTTCTGTGGGGCACTGGAGAAGGGCAATTAAATGAATTTTAGCCCACCCGAAGGTTACAGTTGCATAAATTAAGTTTACTTCAGTATTTTAAACTCTTCACTGCTGGTCTTCCAGCGCAGCTGCTCTGCTTCCTTAGTCTGCTTAAATCCATTCAGAGGGGGATTTGGTATGTTCACCAGTGTGGCAGGGAGATCTCCTTATGGATCATAGCAGTGTAGGACTGGAAGGACAGCATAGGTCATCTAGTTGAGTCCTCTGCACTCAAGGCATGATTAGGTAATAACTGGACCATTCCTGACAGGTGTTTGTCTAGCTTTGTTCTTCAAAACCTCCAGTGACTTAGTCTACACACTCCCTTGGCATTTTGTTCTACTGCCGAACTATCCCGACAGCTAGGAAGCTTTTCTTAAGGCCCAATCTAAGCCTCCCTTGCTCCAACCTCAGCCATTGCTTCTTGTCCTATCATCAGAGGGTAACGAGCAATTTTCCACCATCCTTGTAACAATCTTTTTATGTATGTGAAAGCTTTTATATGTTCTCTTCTCCAGACTAAACAAACCCATTTTTAAAAATCTTTCCTGGTAGGTCATTTTCTAGGCCTTTAATGTAGATTGCACAAGCACTATCCATAGTCAATATCTAGAGTAAATATTTAGCTACATGCAGCTTATTTATTGCCTCTTTTCTGTTTCAAATATGCCAATCATCATGTGAGTTGCATGTATATTGTTCACTGCAGGCTCGAGTCATTTCTGGAAAAATAATTCCCCAGGAACTGTCCTAATTACCAGAGGTAATATCTACTTCTACATGCTCTCTGTACAACTATTAAACCACCTCATTGCTTCTTAGGAGCCATCTTGTTACACAATCAGGGAACCATCAGGAAGCTGTGTATGACTTCCAGCCCTGACATGTGACCTTGGGCAAATGATTTAATCTTCTGTGCCTCAGTTTCTAAATTTGTACAACAGGGGAAACATTGGCCAACTTCTGTAAAGTGCTGTGAGATCAACAGAGGGAAGGAGCAGTATAAAAGTGCAATTTATTAATCATTACTACTGCCAGAATACATGCATAAGAGTAACTATTTATATGAAAGAAATGCAAGCCAGTATAAAGCTAATTAGTTTACAGTAGATTTAGCTGGGGTCTGGGGGTTAGATGGCAGACAATTCATCATTGTTTAAGTATCACAGAGAGTCTACCCAAACCTCTATTAATCCAAGTCTCACTTTATTGCGACTACTTGCAAAATTCCCCCAGGCTTCCAACCAGCAACCATTTGAGTTAGATTTTTGAAATAATTATGAGTGGAACTGTAAATGTCTTACTGAGACACTCTGCAAAGATCCTTCACACAAGAATGAGTTACTTAAAAATAAATAACAGCCCTTTACAATGAAATTGTGAAAAGGGAGACTGAACAGTTGGGAATTGCTTACTAGAGTAAACTTAATTTATGCACTCTTCAACTCCTCTATAATCTTATTAGTGTCTATAGGTCTGTACATATGCCCCCATATACAATGTGGTTGTTTTATATATTCATCAATATGTGACTGAAGTAGGGAATAAATGTTACCTTCCCTTCTACCAATTCTCTGTTAAAATACCCTTAAGTAATGTTATAGTAATACTAATTTCAGGCCAAATATATACAGAGAGGGAAGAGGGGGACCCCCCGAAATTGACTACTTCGAGCCCAGGGGGGCAGGAGCTGGTTTACAACATGGGATTTCTCTGACTTTTAATGAATCACTGGTAGGAATCTCCCGTCATTTCATTTCCAAACCCATGTTCCTTTCCCTGACAGTATTAATCTGAGCAAATCTTTGCAATGCTTGAGCGATTTCTCTAAACACAGAGCGGCAGCTCTTGTTAAGGGACTGCAGCAGAGCGGGAACCGGGAAGGGACAATGAATTCTTTCAGTTCAAGTCCGCCCTGTGTCCTTTAAAGCCGGTGGATCTGACTCTCTACTCACGCGGCTACGAATCAGGAGTAACTACTCCGCTGAAGTTACCCCACCGTTCGCCTGAGAGAGATGCCGCAGGTTCGAGCCCATCCACAGCCCTTTTAGAGACAATGAGGAAATCTGTTAGTCTTTAAAAGTGCCGCAGGACTTTCTTTGTTTTTCTGAAATAGACCCACCCGGCTCCCCCTTTGGAACCAGCTAAGGAAAGTGGCTGGGGAAAGTATTTGCTCCTCCGCCCCCTCCCCCCCGATCTGGTTTCTAGGACAGGAACAGGACCCAGGTCGAGGAGGTGGAATATGGATTTAGTCTGGGTCGTCCCCAGCTGACCCGGGGATTCCAGGAGAGATCCTGGGAAATCTAGGCGGGCTGGGAGGGGTATAAAAGTTAGAGTGTGGGGGCGAGAGGAGTAGCTCAGCCCCACGTGTAAACCTGAGCCGCTCGCTGGCGCTGCTGCGTGTAGGGGAGGCAGGCGCAGGGAGAAGCGAGTAGTGACTCGTTCAAAAGCAGCAGAGAGGACGGGAATTACCAGCCGGGCTCCTGTCTCCTCTCTCCCCCTGGCTTCAATTCGGCTCCTCCCTGTGGCTTTTCCTCCCCTCCAAAGCCTGACCAGCCGCGCCAACCCCGGGGTGGGGGGCTAAAGAAGAGAGAAAAGAAAGCTCCCCCCCCCCCCCGCCCCCTGCAGGAGGTCCGAAACTTGCATGGAGTTGCGGCCGTGTAAACGCGGCTCTGGCTAAACCCGCAGCCCCCCGGGCTGTCTCTCTCGCCATGGCCAAAGTTGCCGGCGGCTGCCAGGGCTGGGCGGTCGCTCTCCTCGCCGGGGCCGGGTTGTTCCTCTGCACGCTAGGCTGGAGCCGGGCCGGCCTCACCTGCAGCGGCTGCCGCTCGCCCGTGAATCCGCATCGGGTTCCGCCCGTGTGGACGCGCCGCGGGGGAGAGATCGGGGCTGCGGCGAGACGGACCCGCAGCGCCTCTCCCTTCCCAGCCCCTCAGCCCGGCCCTGGAGCTGCCGCAGCCGGGCCGGGGCGCACCCCGCCGGGCAGGCGAGGCGAAGAGGGGCCCCTGCCCGGCCGCCGGCTGAAGAGGAGCCGGGCGGCGCTGCAGCGGGACCAGCAGAGCCGGGAGGCGGCCGCCGCCGGGTCCCCGCCGCCTGGCCAAGCCACCCGCTTCGGGCTGGAGGAGCTGCGGCTGGCCAGCACCACCTTCGCGCTGAGCGGGGACTCGGCTCACAACCAAGCCATGGTACACTGGTCGGGCCACAACAGCAGCGTGAGTAGCTTGAATCCCCCCGCAGTTCGCAGCCAGGCTCCAAGTTTCCCCCCTGGCAGCCGCCTGAGTTGCTAACTTGGGAGGCTCGAGGGGGTCGTGTGGTCATTTGTGCCTCGGGTCCAAACATCCCGGCTCCACTCACCAGAGCCGAGCCAAGCAGGTGCAAGTTGCCCCTCCGCTCCCCCGGGGCGGATCAATGTCAGTTTCAATCAGAACCCAGCTGGGAGATGGGCCTGGGCAGCGCGAGGAACAAAGCCGCTCTTCTTGCGTTTGGCCCCGGGATGTTTTCAAAGGAGACTGCTCTGCAGTCGCCCAGATTTCTTCCTTGAGAGTAACCGCAGCAAAGAGTGGGTGGTTCCCTTTCCAGACCGAAGGGGTGTTCATGCCCCCCACGCTGGAAGTTTGATCAAGTTCTGCTTTCTCTGAGCCTTGGCTGCATGTGAGCTGGGGTTTCGCACCAGTGAGAAACAGTCACTGTGTTTTGCTTTCTTGTGTTTTAAATGTAGTCCCGCTCAAGCAGGAGTTGGAACATTCAGCCAGCCAGCTCCCCCAAGTTTTGTGTCTTGTCGCTTAATGGAAGCAAAGAGGATATCAATAAAAGAGAAATGGGGATGTAGTCAGAACAGGAACAAGTTTTTCATTAGCCAGTGACTCAGGCTAATATATTCCAAGGTGGTTTCAGCTCTAACTGGGCACTGGAATAAGATTTCTGGCTATGTTGCATGAATACTTATACTTACCTCAGCTGTTAGTAAGAAAATCTGGTAATATTTTAAAATAATGGCTTGATCATTCTGAATTCCTTTTGTAATGTATTGTGTTAAGGTCTCTGTCAGCTCATCAGTGTAGCTATCATGAGCACTTCTATAGGATTCAGGCTTCATGAAATGGACCAGTATTTTAGAATTTTATCAGGAACTTTTTTTAATCAAATAATTGAAGCTGAAAATCTCGCCATCCAGGATTTCAAGACCTTTCCACCCACCTTAACTATCAGATCTCTCACAGGTACTACTAAAATTAATTCTCCAGTCTGACCGCCAGTCTTCTAAAATTGATTGAGTTGGCCGCTTTTTTTAGAAGGATTCATTTGTTAAGCAAGGCTTTATGACTTAAAAAGTGGCCTTTAAAACCGTCAAGCATTCTGGCCTTATGGTTCTCGGAATTAGGAATTTAGTCTTTTACATTAAAAAAGATATTTCAGTCCACTTCTGAGTGAATTGTGAAGCACCACAAATCAATTTACTTAATGATTTTTGGGGTTTTCAGGTGAGAGTAGATGATCACAAGGTTCTTTTCTGGCATTATTATCTAAGGATGTGTTTTGGGATGGACTGGGGAAGTACTTTAGGTAATTAGCTATATTCTTCCTAAACAGCAGTCTGTAAAATGGTCATGCTAATGTCTTGCTTCTCTTGTGTAGGAAGGTGCCTAGCTATATTGTGGAACCATCACCATCAATATCACATAAAGAGAGCAATATTGGTCCCAGCTATATTTGGATGGGAGAGCGGTAGGGCAAGCCGAAGTGATGGTGTTAATTCAAAAGGTAGCACTCTTCTTCACAACACAGAATCAATGTCTTAGGGCAGATCTACACCTAGATGGGATTTCAGCAGCAATCAAAGGGAGATACATGCGCAAAGGTCTTAAAAGACAGTACAGGGCATGGCTCACCTACCGGTGAATTCTCTGTATCTTAGTCCTTAAATCATGATTTAAGGTCGTAAATAACTCAGTCATAGGTTGGTGGCCTATTGCTGGACTGGAGTGGGTGGGTGAGGTCTTGAGGCCTGCATTTTGCAGGAGGTCAGACTAGATGGCTATGCCTACACTTGCGAAAATTAGTTCGAATTAGTTAGTTCCAACATGGCCACACTGCTTAGTTGGAATTAGCGATCCCCATTAATTTCAATGGCTGGTTAATTCGAATTAAGAAATTAGTTCGAACTAACATGGCCACATTGGTTAATTTGAACTAGTTAGTTCAAATTAGCCCCTTAGTTCGAATACCCTATTTGAATTTATTAGTTCGGATTAAGGAAGCCCTTAAGGAAGCCAGTGTAGACATAGCCGATGATCGTACTGGTCCCTTCTGACCTTAAAGTCTATGAGTCTATGAGACCTTGCGTATCTCCCTCCGAGTGCCCTACCTCCTATTTACCGCTGTTTTCAGCACATGGACTGGGAGGGAAACCCCTTCCCCCTGACTCAGCGCTACTCTTTCTGTGAGGGTGGCTTTACAGCATTGGTTTCCTCATCAGCTGAGCCAGTCTTCACAGACTGATCAGCCATTTGGGAAGATTGATCTGATCCCTTGGCACTTTTTTTTTTTTGGCAGAAGTGGCTATTAACCCCATTGTCCTGGCCAAATTGTGATTCTTCCAGCTGCAGCTTTAGTAGGATGCAATAGAGTTCTCCGTCTCTTGTCCTAAACAGTTGTGGAAGTGCAGCTGTGAAAGGGTCTTCTCACTTCACCCAGACATCGCTATGCTTCAGTGCTGGCTGTAGAGCGTGTCATTTATACATTGGGAAAGCGCTTCAGACAAAAGATCCGATAATAAACGTAATCTTGTTGCCATACGTTTGCTATAGTAAATAGCACCATTACTACTGACCCCAAACTAATTCAGTAGTTTTGAAGTAAGTTTCAGTAATTTGCTTTGCTACTTAACAACAATATTACATTAAAATATAACAAGCACAAAACACATCTAATACTTTAGTTTCAGGCAGGAGAAAAGATGAACATACATAACTTTGAGCCCAAGAACAGATCGGTCTGTTTATTTGAAGGAACAAAGGCACAAGATGGGACAGAAGCTGACGTTTTGTTTTGTGTTTGTACAGTAGGTAACGGGTTGGAGTCCTGGTCCGTTATTAGTGCACTTAGTGGTATCACAATAACAATGACCAAATTAATTCATGGTGCAACTCTCCTTAGGGCACTAGTTTTACATCAGGGATTAATTTGGCACATTACTGATCTGTATTTGTACTGTTCAATGTGTCCTCCAAGGACCTGATCCATCTCCAGTTGAAGTCAAGGGGAGTTTTTCCATTGGTCTCTGTTGGAACTGGAGGACTGGGCCCAGGTGAGATGAGGTTTTCTGCAAATCCTTACTTCAGAAGTTTGCAGTCAAACTCCACGATGTATATCTTTCCTTCAGAGATGATTTTGAACTAGACACATTGAAGTTTACAATTCCAGGATATAGAGCAAACTTGAATGCTTCCATTGGGGAACACGTGTTCATTAAGAATAGAGACATAAAACACAATAAGGGAAATTCAGGCTCCCTGCAGGCAGTACACAGAGAACTTGGGGAGCTGAAATCCATGCCCCTGTCTGTGGGCTGGCATACATTCCAAGATGTAAGCCATCCCCACCGAAGTCTTCTGTGATCAGAATCAGTGGTTGGCATGGAGACTCTTTCCACAGCATTTAGAGATTGTGCATGTCCTCAATGTTCCCCCTTCCGTTCACAGATCCTGTAGATGGGGTGTAAGTGGGGTGATGGCTTTATGCTAGTTCTCTGCCCCACAAGTCATTTTTGCCACCAGTTTGGGTGTGATCTTTTGTATTATTTTGCACTTGTCTTGCAGTTTTGCAAGAGTCCTCTAGATCTGACATAATAGTGTAGATATGAGCAAACAGTCCTGTGGCCCTTAAGTACTAAAACATTTATTTTTGTTTGAGCTTTTCGTGGGTGAAGTCCCCCTTCATCAGATACTAGAAAATGGAAAATGTACAGTATATGAGAAAATATAAATCCTGTGATTACTCTTCACTGCATCAGTCAGATTACTTCACTTGTAGAGATTCAGACAGTGTGGAACAACATATCAGAAAGTGATGAAGTTAAGAGAGGTGAGAATCACTGTTTGTAATGGAAAACAAAGGATTCCTATGCCACTTGGACTAATGTTTGTAATGAGAAAGCCAGTTCATGTCTCCATTCAAACCCAAGTTGATAGTTTCAGATTTGCATATGAATTCTAATTCTGTGGTTTCTCTTTGAAGCTTTGATTTAGAATTCGACTGGTTAAGAATTGTAACAGACATGTCTTTCACGCAATGACTGGTGAGATTGAAGTGGTCCCCTACTTGGTTTTTTGAATGTTGTCATTTCTGTCAATGCGATAAATAAATCTGTTAGTCTTTAAAAGTGCCACAGGACTCTGTTGTCTTTCTACAATAGACTAACACGGCTACCCCTTTGGAATTTGTCATTTCTGATGTCAGAGTTGTGTCCATTTATTCTTTTGTGCAGAGACAGTCCAGTGTGTCCGATGTATAAGGTAGAGGGGCATTGTTGGCACATGATGGCATATATTACATTGGCAGATGAGCAGGTGAATAAGCCCCTGATAGAGTAGGTGTTTTGCTTATGTCCTATGATGGTGTCATTAGTGTTAATAAGTTGACAGCGGGGTTTGTTGCACGGATATGTGCCTGCCTTAGTGTTTCTAATGTATGGTCTGTAGTTGTTGGTACCTGTTTAAGGTTGGGGGGCTGTATTTAGTGAGGAGAGGTCTGCATCCCAAGGCTTGGGAGGGTGAGGGATCATCTTGTAGGATAGGCTTTAGATCCTAGATGTGTTGCAGAGGTGAGAGTTGGAGGCTGTAGGTGGTGTGCAGTGGCGTTCTGTTTTCCTTCTTGTCCTATAGAAGTTGACTTCTGGCTACCCGTCTGGCTCCGTCAATCTGTTTCCTCACTTCCCCTAGTGGGTATTGTAGTTTTATGAATGCTTGACAGAGATCCTGATGGTGTCTGCCTCTGTCTGAGGGATCAGAGCAAATTGGGTTGTATCTTAGGGCTTGGCTGTAGACAGTGGATCAGGTGGTGTATCTTGGAAGAAAGCTTGAGGGATGTAGGTAACTATGACAGTCACAGTCGGTAGACTTCATGTATGGTCCCTATGCCGGAAACCTGCTGATTGTTATTGTCACCTACACCCATGGAAAGAGAAGACTTAATACCATACTAGAAGATCAACCCTCTTGCGAAAGAAGACAGCACCTAGCACCAGTAACGCAGTAGTCAGTGTGGGTCTGCTACTCATTCCAGCAGCTGGGACAGAATATCCGTGTTAATGAACATTACATTTCAATGTATTTTATCAGACAGCAATAATAATGAACCAGATACTAAAGTTATTATTTACTCAGGCAAACTTCTCATTGATGAAAATTTGCATGTATAAAGACTGAGTGAAAGCTGAGAGGATTTAGCTCAACAGCATTAATGCCACACACAAAAAATATATATTTATAAATCTGTTTTATTGTCTGTTCTTTTGGCTCACACCTGCTACTCTTTATACTTCATAAAATCCTTTACTTGCACTGTAGATCTAAACAATATCCTATATATCAAGATTTCAGTGAGAGCAAACATCAGAATCTCCACTCAGACCTTGAATTAGAATATTATTTCCCCAACAAATGCACAAATTTTTCATGTTTCCAAATAAATCAAATAGCTATAGCATTTCTTCTGTCTTTATTTGTGATCCATCTATAGCTGTATTTCCTTTTGGGATTAAAAAATCTTTTAATATCCAGCACTGATAAGACACCCAGAGACTATTTTTCAAGAGTAGCCATATGGTGACAGATAGTAATTAAGCAAAGATAAATCACATGATTGGGAGAAAGGACGTGGTTAGCGAATATCCAGGCTTAGAGGAAGTGTGTGGTTGAAACTGAGGTGCTCCCACCCAGACTGGGTAGACATGCCAGGCTCTCAGACTCTGCTCCATATTCCTAAAGAGAGAGGTTTTGCCACTCCCATCACCATCTTTGAGGCTAGACCTGTTCATGACCCCTTGGAAGTCATGGCCCTCAGGATGAATATACATTCAATAGGGACCTTCATTTTGATGTTGTTAAATGAAAATGGGCTTTGATTCTAATTCCCAATGTGAACTTTGGAAGACTCACTTTACCGTATCTGGTTTTTTTATATGCAATTAAAGATGTGAAATAATTAAAGTCTGCCTACCTAATCTACATATTTTTTTTCTCTCTCTCTCTCGCTCATAATCAAACCACAATTGACATAAGAACATTAAAGGTCAGACCATTGCCCATCTAGCCCAGTTTCCTCTTTTCCAACAGTGGCCAATGCTAGGTACTTCAGAGGGAATGAATAGAACAGATAATCATCAAGCAATCCTTCTCATTAGCTATTCCCAGCCTCTGGCAAACCACAATCCCTGCCTATTCTGGCTAATAGCTATTGTGATTTATCCTGCATGAACTTACCTAGTTCTTTTTTTGAATCCCGTTTATAGCCTTGGCCTTCACAGCATCCTCTGACAAGGATCAAGATCCCTTCATCCATAGATCCCTTCATCCATAATGCTCAGGATCTGTAAGACAACAACTGTTGTTGGTTCTATGCATCCTTTCCTCTGAGGATCTCCAAGCTCCCTAGAGTCCATTAAGCCCCACGTCAATTCTGAGGTACATGGTCCCCTATAATAAGGAAGCAGGGCACCTCTGTTGATTCACTCCCATCAGCAGGTATTAGAACTTTGCTGCAGATCTGCTGACTTTGTGGCAGGTATTTGTGTTAGGTCCAGCTGGCGCGTAAGGGAAGATGCGAATGGCTCTCTGGAAGGAAGGAAGGAGAGCTTAAATAGTGAAGGGAATCTTCAGAGAGCCAAGCTGAAGACCCAGTCCCAAATGAAAACTGCTCTGAATCCTTCACAGAGAAATTAAGTGATTCTCCAGCTATTACTTGGCGCTCACGTCAGCAGATGAATATTTATGTTGTACAAAGGCTTATGTCTCTCCCGTTATGGGAAGAGTCTGTCAGGGAGGGTTTGAAAGCTGCTTCAGACTACAAGGTGAGGTGTTCTGTTGCTAGTTGGAGGAGGGGACCTGAACGGCTGCTGAGGGTTCTCCTTCCTCCGTGCAGGGCTGAGAAACTTCACCTAAAGTTAGGAGACGTTGGAGCCCATCTGATACAGTGAAGCGTGACATTGCCAAAACAGCAGGATGTGTACCTAGGGCAAGGGGCTTTCGGCATCATGACATTCTCTAGAGCAGTGTTAGATCTGATGCAGAAAGGTGAGGTTGTGGGCATTCAACAACGTGCAGAACAGACAGCACTGGATGGGCTGGGCTGGCATAAATACCCCAGTGCCTTTAACACACAGATACTGCTGCTGTTTAGAGTGTGTAGCTGGAGCTCATTCATCAAGGAGATTTGCCAATTGCCGCCAAGAATATGTAGTTCACTGCTTATCAGCTAGTGTCTGACTGATCACTGCTTGGTGTCCCTTGTAACCTAAGAGACTGTTGGCAGGCATTTTCATGCTATGCACAGACCAACTTCATCAAGAGCAAGAAAGAAAGCAGGGGAGGATTGAAAGAAGATAATTCACACTTGTTATTTTTGATGTAAACCTCTTCCAGCGAGCTATAGGTCTGATGCAGCAAGGTGAGGTTGAGGGCGTTCAATAACGTGCACAAAGCCATTGGCGCTTATACCAGTTGCAATTCTGATTGACTTTTTATGTCTACATCACAGTTGCATGAAGTTCAGTGTCATTCTGGTCAGTGACAATTTATAGCCATCAACGTTGTAAGATAGCTTTGAGATGCTTTGGTCTGACAGCAGCAGGCATTTCAGAAAATCGTAAATGTTAAAGTCCAGCAAGAAGGAACCTCTTTGGTCTTTTCCAAATTGAGTTTCTTTAAGTACAGTTAAGTGGAAAAAATACAGCTGAGTGAAAAATTTTAAAGGAACTTGTCAACAGAAAAAGATGCTAAATTTGTTGAATAAGTTGTTCATGATCATTCTGTGGCTTTCTCAGGTGTTTGTGGTCATAATTAATCACCAGGCTCCTGACCCAAAACCTATCTGGAATCAATGGAGAGCTTCCTATTGACTTCAATAGGCTTTAGAAGGCCTCCACTATTCACTGTGAATAATTGTTGATCTGTAAATTTTTGTCATTCAGATTGTTTTAGTGTTTGGTTTTCTTCAGTTCCCTGATTGGATCAGTATCATTCTCTACAATTGGACTAAGGATCCTTGTTTCCCTCAATAATCTTGCCATAAATTCTTTTGCCAGAACATTCTCAGAAAACAAAAAAGAGGCATGAACACAGGTGGAACAAATGCAATTTTATGCTTATGGGGCATTTTTTTTTCTTAGAAGAAGAATTTACCCAGATCTCATTTAAAAATAAGTATCTGCTTCTACAGGTGATATTGATCGTCAAGATTATGCTATGTTTGCATAGGGATTCGACCTGGAAATTCAATTTGCTTACTGTGATGATTTAACTTGGGTTGGCAGGCAGAAAAAGCCATGTTATAGGACTAAGATAAGTTTTTAAAATAAATAATTATTGGGGGGAAAAAATGAAAATTGTGGGACTGGTTAACTGCAAATCATAGCCACATCTTACTCTGATCACTTCAAATGTAATAAATATTTATACAAAAGGATAAAGAGAGTATTAAACCCATGCAAAAACCAATTGCACTAAATATCCCTAGCTGATGTGGATCCTCCTGGATTACTTCTGGGTAGAGAGCTCTACAGGGAGATCATCATCAAACGTGCATAGTTTATTGAGAACCATTGTTCCAACCTGGGTGACCATGGTTGATTGTGGTGTAGCAAAGTTCCCAGATATGGCTCAGTCCTGGACATCCAAGAATGTGTGGGACAGCCCCATGGGCAGTGCTAGCTCTCACCCCTTAGTGTCTTGATGGAACCCAGTGTGCTGAGTATTTTTGTTCATCCCGGAGAGATGTCTAAAGAACATGAAGCGGTGCTTTGCTTAATCGAGGGGGGGGGGGAGGAGTGGTCTGGGTCTTCCCCTCACTCCCATCTGTGGCAAAGAGGATGTCTATACTGCCTCAGAAGACATTGAGGTGGAGCAGGGGCCTTGGCTGGATTGGGGAACAGATGATCTGTGATTAACTCTGACTCAGTGGCCTAAAATCCCTGCAGAGGACAGACTCTGGGCAGCAGCTTCTATTTCAGCACAATGGGTGAAGAGAGGCTGGGAAGCGGCTCTGGGTGCAGATAGAGGTTTTTCAATTAAAAAAATGGCCTTTTAGAAAATCTTTACATTTTTCCAAATTTTGTTTCTTTGATGTGAAAGACCCAAAAGGTGAGAGGAAAAAAATGTTGGAAAATGCTTCTTTTTGACCTAGTCCTGGTTCATCGTAAGTGAAGTTTTGGACTTTTTAGGTTTTGCTCCCCAAACCTGAGAATTTCATCTCCTCCCCACCCAAAATACCAACCAGACTTCAAATATCTCTGGCTACAGGTTTAATCACTTGTTTAGATTGACAGTGTCACTTTAAATAGTCACAGATGTTGAATTTACACCCATGGAAAAAGCTGGGGAGACTTCTGCAATTTATCATTCAAAAGATCTTTAGAATCTCTGGCAAGTGCTTATCTCTTCCCTTTCTTCCTTCAGTTTCATTCAGAGAGCACTGAAATGCCTTAGTCATTTTCTTCATGCTAAAGACAGCAATTTCAACTGATGGACTTGGCAGTTCTATATTTTTTTTTTCCCCAATGGAATATTACTTTTCCTTCGCTGTGCCCTTGCTACAAAATACTGTTTCCATTCACCGCTTTTCTGATCTCCTCTCCCTATGTCATTTGCTGCCATGAAGTGTTGACACTGTTACCTGGATACCGCTTGGTGATGGACAGATTGCAATAGAAACAATGATTTATCCAACCTGAGCTGGCACCTGAAAGCTGCACATCTCCACCACAGTGTGACGAGGAGTGACAGCTGAGGCAGCAAGTTAGTGCTTGACTCATAAAATAAATAAAATAATGTCCTGTGAGTGTAGGTGTAAACGTTGTCATTTTCCCTCTACACCTCTGGGATTTGGAAGGCACATTTGACTACTAATGGGGGAGAAAATGTCTCTATATACAGCCGGCTCAGTAATGATCACACTGAAAAACACGCCGACAACATACCTTCCTTGGGTTGTGACTGTGTTAACTCGCATGCGTTGAGCAGGCTGGGCCAGGTTAGATGGGGGAGCACTGCCTGCTGGATATAGCAGTAAGTTTTGGTTTTTCAGCAGATGGAGTCTTTGCTCTGAATTAATTCTGAACAAGGGCATTGTGTTGCCGGGCTTGCTGCCTTTCCGATGAGATGTAGCAGGATGAAGCTCTGTCCAATTGTAAATAGGGAAATTCCCATGGCAGTTTTTGCAAGAGGAGTGAATGTCATCCAAGTTTGAACAGAACCATTGCGTTCTGTTTACCTTAAACGTCCCTTGTCCTTTTCAGTTAGATTATTCATTGTTTGCATTGCATCAAAAAGTAAGGGCCAAATTTATGCCTGCTGTGATTTCACCAAAGGCTCAAATTTACATCCAATGCAATTCCAGTGACAAGTGGCTTTCAATCTTTTGTCCTAAGATATTCCTTAGCACTGCTGTGTGCTGGTAATCAGTGGCCATGTTATATCCCAGAGGCAAGTGGCTGTTTTTCTTTGTAAGAGAAAGACCTCATTTATTTAAGTGATTCTTGTATGTATAGGCTGGACAATCTGCAAGTTGCTTGGGATTCATGGTTGAAAAGTGTGGTTCAAATCTAAGATCAAATTGGAGATTTGGTAAGCAGGGTCTCTTTTTGTTTTGTGTTTGTACAGCACCTAGCGCAATGGGTCCACAACGAGGGCTCCAAGGTGCTAAAGTAACACAAATACAAAATAATTCTGAGTGGAGATGGGTTTGAACTGAAACCTCCGATCAAATATTGCCAGATTTTAGATCCTGGCAGGATGGTGGGCTGGAAATGTGAAGATGGGACAGTTAGTGCCTAGCCTTATAATAAGCAAGCTTAGTGTTGCAAACTCCCATGAGTTTATCACTAGTTTTGTGATATTTAATGTTTTGTCTTTTTAAAGCCCCACATCCAGGAATCAGATGCCTAATTGAGAAGCTCAGCTTTCCTTTTTAGAGAAGGAAGTTTCTAACTCTCAGAGTTTGAAAACATGAGCTCTGGGCCAAAAAAAGTCTCATGAGGTTCAACAAGGACAAGTGCAAAGTCCTGCGCTTAGGATGGAAAAATCCCATGCACTGCAACAGGCTGGGGACAATTGCCTAAGTAGCAGCGCTGTAGAAAAGGACCTCGGGGTTATGGTGGACAGGAAGCTGGGTATGAGCCAATAGTGTGTCCTTGTTGCCAAAAAGGCCAATGGTATATTAGGCTGCATCAGTAGGAGTGTTGCCAGCAGATCGAGGGATGTGATAATTCCCCTCTACTCGGCACTGGTGAGGCCACATCTGGAATACTGTGTCCAGTTTTGGCCCCCCCACACAGAAAGGATGTGGACAAATTAGAAAAAGGCCAGCGGAGGGCAACGGGAATGATTAGAGGGCTGGGACACATGACTTATGAGGAGAGACTGAAGGAACTAAGCTTATTTAGTCTGCAGAAGAGAAAACTGAGGGGAGATTTGATAGCAACCTTCAACTACTTGAAGGGGTGCTCCAAAGAGGAGGGAGCTAGGCTGTTCTCAGTAGTAACAGAGGACAGAACAAGGAGCAATGGTTTCAAGTTGCAGCTAGGGAGGTGGAGGTTGGATATTAGGAAAAACTTTCTCACTAGGAGGGTTGTGAAGCATTGGAATGGGTTACCTATGGAGATGGTGGAATCTCCGTCTTTGGAGATATTTAAGGTCCGGTTAGATAATACCCTAGCTAGGATGATTTAATGAGAGTGGTCCTGCTTAACAAGGGGTTGGACTAGATGATCTCATGAGGTCCCTTCCAGCCCTATGGCTATGTCTACACTTGCTAAAATTAGTTCAAATTAGTTAGTTCGAACTAACTAATTCAAACTAATTTTAGTTAGTTCAAATTAGCTTAATTCGAACTAGTATGGCCACACTGGAATGTTAGTTCGAACTAAGCAAGCGCTTGCTTAGTTCGAATTAGCGATCCCCATTCATTTCAATGGCCGGTTAATTCGAACTAAGAAATTAGTTCAAATTAACATGGCCACATTGGTTAAGTTGAACTAGTTCGTTCGAATTAACCGCTTAGTTCGAATACCCTATTCGAACTTATTAGTTTGAATTAAGGGCTTTCTTAATAACTAAAGCCTAGTGTAGCCATGGCTTTAGTTAGTTCGAATTAAGCCTCCTTAATTCGAACTGACTTGCCAGTGTAGACATAGCCTATGATTCTATGATCTAAGTGCACTCTAAAAGCAGAAAATAAATAAAATGCCACCCACTCTTATTATTTTGATTCAAAACACCTTTGAATTCTGATCTTCAATTTGAATTTTGAAGATCTGGGTCCATCTTTAGTTTTGAATAAATGACAGAATCCAGTGGGAATGAAACACAGATGTGAAGCAACCAAACCCTTCCATTTTTCACATTTCTGAAGCTAATAATGTACCCAACACAGGAAGCCAAAGCGGCACAAATAACTCATGAGATGCTTCAGTGCTGTGTCATCCCAATAATGCCTGACTCTTTCATAGCACTTTTCCTTGTAGAGCTCAAAGCACTTTACCAACAGTGACATGTCATTACCCCATTTTACCAATGGGGAAACTGAGGTCCAGATGGGAAGTGATAGTCCCCAATGTCACCCAGTGGCACATCTGGGAATAAAACCCAGATCTTCTAAGTCTCAGCTTTGCATATGACGAACTAGGCCAGCTGCCTTCCTAATAATACTATTAGGTTGAATACAGTAACACTATTTTTTACTACTGCCTAGGCATCTCATTTTGGATCATCGTTCCATTGTGCTAGAGGATATACAAACACACAATTGGAGGTCCTAGTTCTGAAGAGATTCCAGCCCTAAATAATCAAAACAGACCAGGAAATCAATGGAAAATAAGGAGCCTAAGTACCTTGAAGAATCTGAGCCTTAAACCTTTTGTCTGATCTAGGATAGGTCACTTTACAGAAGGTTTAGAATAGAACCCAGCTCCTCTTGATCCTCATCTATTGCCTTAACTTCAGTCCAGGTCTCCCTCCCATACTGGTGCAGCTAAAAGAACTGATTTAACAGCCCAGAAATGTTGCCTGCTGCTACTTTACCCTCTGTGTAGTAGAGCCCATCAGATGGAGGAGGACAGACCTTTGGAAACCTTGCACTGCCAAAGTCAATTATAAAAGCAAAGCAGGCTTTGGGAGGAATCCATCCTAATCTAGCTAAAAGCACCATTAAGAGATAGCAATGATCTCTTGTCTACTTTGTGATAGGTACCATTCTTGCTAAGTCCTGGCTCTGGGGTACCTTCAGCAGCAGCAGGGGCAGTAAATGATGTAGGTGATAATTGCTTTCATTTTATTGCATAGTAAGTACAGCTGTACAATGCAATCTTTCATGAATGGCTGGAATACTGCCCTTACACACATCTTAGGTTGCTTCTTCCCACCCATCACTAAATGCATCTTTTCCCAGCGTCCTTTGCTTTGTAGCACTGCAAAGAATTAGCCACCGAGACTTGGGGCAGGTCTACACTGCCCGCCATTTTCGGTGGCAGTCGAAGGGAGATATGCAAGTTACTCTGGTCAACTCATTGAGTCCACCTCCCTGAAAGGCAGAAGGCAGCGTCAACAGGAGGGAGTCTTCCATTGACAGTGCTATATGGACACCACAATATGTCAACTGAATAAGTACTTTGACAGGAAATGCGCACTGTGTAACTCCTATTACCACTGCCACCAGTGCAGACCAGCCTTAAAAAATGAACCCCTCACTGCCGACCAACCATTGGTATTCGTGAACAATCTTGCAATAACAAGTCCAGCACTGAGAAGCAAACCAGCGCGTGCTCACTATAGGCCTGGCTTGACATGAGTAATTGGATGTGGTGAGATTTCATTTCTTGAGAGAGCGGATTAGGGAAGTAAATGGATGAGCAGGCTAGGAACAGAATGTCTGCACTAGCCAAGATAAAGGGGAACACCCAGGGAATCATTTACAGTGGACAAGATAACATTGATTAAGATAAACCTGGAAAGCAAGTTGAGGTAAAGAGTAAGTCAGGCGTGGATATTGCATATGCTATAGGGATTGGTTCCTCCAAAGTGCTCAGGTAAATCCCAGAACGTGTGGCGCAATGTACTGCGTAAATAGATAGACAGGTAGATGTTCGCTATGTTAAAGGGGAAATCTCATTGTTCAGGACCAGCCCTACCACAACAAAGGAAGAAAAATCTGTTAGGAAATATATTTCAGGCAGGAGGTTTCAAGGAGTTTATTTTGAAGGAGTGAGGAGAAGAAAGGTTTATCCTTTTTGCTTTGCAGTTTTTTTCCCCAAAGGCATTTGCACATGTTCCCTGTTACATTCAGACTGCTATGCCTTCTGATGGTTTCAGAGTATCTTCTTGAACCACCCTTGCTAAATAAGAGCATAGAGGACAATTCCATTACCAGGAGGCCATTAAGCCGGGAGGTCCTCAAACTACTTGCCACAAAGTTAGCGTTATCTATATTTGTACACAAGCCAAGACACTCGACAGCTCATCTCATGCAGGACCTATAATATCAGATAGTCCCCAAGGGTCTCTAATGCTGTCACTTGCAAGAAATTGTTAGTTTGGTTTATTAGCTTATTTTTCCTGTGAATGGGAGTAAATGCACAGGAGAGCCAGATGGACTCTCCTGATCAGTAAACAGCAAAATCATTGCAGATCCTTTCTGCAGTGTGGGATTCCTCCTGCATGCACAAAGTATTATGCACCCTCTATGTGGGAATTTAGAGGGTACAAAACAATGGAACTTGCGCTCCTCAGTATGAGGTGGTTTTGAAAAATGTGCCCCCTGGAGAAAATGAACATGTGGCTTCTTCCCTTCCCTTGTCATGTGCTCTGATCTCCCTTGTGTATTACTGTCTCTTAGCCCCCTTCTTGTCATGCGGGGGGTGCAGGTTCGCTCTGTCCATTCATCACAAACGTTTGCTATGGGGTCTAGATGCAGTACAGGTAAATTCCACCCATCGTTTTAAACAGAGAGTTAACAACTGACGTATTGCTCAGGATTCTTTACTCTTTTCAGCAATGAAAGCTGTAGTTAAACTTCTAGGAAATGCGATAGCCCAGGGCAACTTGACTGTGCTTGGCTACTCTTGGTTACTTAAGGTGTATTTTGCCAACATGCGTGCCTGATGTAGCAGCAATGAATTCTGATCTCAGCTATTCAGGTTCTTGCATCATGTCCATCACCATGATACCTGAGTAATTAGTTCTAAGAGACAATAACTTTGAAAAGTCCTGATCAATCAAATCTAATATACATAGGTTTACAAATTAACCAAGGCTCCAATCAGAGAGAAAGAGAAACATTGCGGTTCCTCAGTGGTACCATTATTTTCATATTTTCATTATGCCCTGATAAAAGTTCAAATTAAAAAAGTTCAGCATTAACCTTGGGCCTGATCATCCACTTCCTTTATTGGCATAAATCAGGAGTAACTCTTCTGAAGTCAATGGAATTGCACTGTAAATCCATCTCTTTATTTCCTTCTGATTCTTAGCTATTGAAAGACCAGGCGGAAAAGGAATCGTTTCCGAAATATACGAGAGTCTGACAATGGCAGATCTCAATAAGAAATGCTCCTTTATGAGAAACTTGGCAAGATATATAAATTGAGAAATCTCCATAAATGAGCAAACAATGTGGCCCAAAGGAATTGCCAGCTCAATATGAAATGTTACAAAGGGAAATTTATTTTAAGCTTTTGTATAAATGGTGCTTTACTCCAGCAAGGCTAATAAATGATTACACAGATGGTGAGCTGTGTTAAAGGGACTTTGGAAAGAGGAAAAGATCTCCATATGCGGTGGTCACATTCAAAGATACAGACTTGTTTAGTTGAGTGTGCTGGGGTGTCTAAATCCATTCTACCACTACAACAAGGGGGTTAAGGGTCAGAGTAGCTACCTCCCCAGCAGTGACTAATTGATTGACCAGCAGCACTTGGAATAAGAGGCAGAAAGGGAGAGGTGCTAGAGAGGCTGAGGACTGTGCAAATTGAGTTCCAAATGGCTAAAAGCAAGTCCATGATCAGAACCTGAGATGATCTGAGGATTAGGGTTAGACCACGGGGGGCCACTATCGGCCTAAGTGGAGTTCCCTTCTCTGACTCTCCAGGAGCTACAGAAAGATTAGATTTCCTAAAATCCTGCTTCTGAGACAGGGAAGGATGTGACATAATGTGAAAGACCATGAGAGCTGAGCTAAGAGAGAATGGGCCCGTGTATAGTTTCAAGGGCTATGTCTACACTGGCAAGTTAGACCGAATTAAACTTCCTTAATTCGAACTAACTTAAGCCTTGGCCACACTAGGCTTTCATTTGTTCAAATTAAGGGCTTCCTTAATTCGAACTAATAAATTTGATTATACTTTTTGAACTAACAGTTAATTCGAACTAGTTAGTTCGAACTAATGGTTAATTCGAACTAATTAGTTCGAATTAATCCAATGTGGCCATGTTAGTTCAAACTAACCGGCACATTGACCTTAATGCAATTGACTAATTCGAACTAAGCAAGTGCCATGCATGGCATTTGCTTAGTTCGAACTAGCATTCTAGTGGGGATATGCTAGTTCAAATTAAGTTAATTTGAACTAAAATTAGTTTTGAATTAACTAATTTGAACTAACTTCAGTAAGTGTAGACATAGCCAAGGAGCTCAAGCATCAACCTGGAATAGGCTTCTACAGTAGGTTGTATATTTCCTGTCACTGGAGATGTTTAAGAACAGATTGGAGAAACACCTGCCAGGGATGGTCTAGATGTACTTGGTCCAGACTTAGCACAGGGCTGCTGCTGAGGGAAAAATCATCTGGAGCAAGTGATATGGAGAGGCAGTAACAGAGCACCCTAAGGTACAGGTTGCCTAACATTGGGCCCTGGATTTGAGCCTGGTGGCGAGAGAGGTCCAGGTTCCCTTACTGACCTCTTAAGAGAGGAAAACAACACCGGTTGATTCCCCCTGCCTCTCTGCGGTTGCATTTGGCCCACTGTACAGGGGATGTGGATGTGAGGAGAGAACAAGAGGTAACAGTCAAAGATGACTTCCATGGTTTTGAGCCTGGGTAACAAGGAAGATACTACTGTTGGCAGATACAAGGAAAAGGGAAAATTTCAGTGGAAAACTAAGTAGCTCTGGGTTAGCCATGTTAATCTTGGGTTATTGGTGAGAAATCCTGGAGGAGATGTCAGAGAATGGCAGGACTGCAGGGTTAGAAAATGGAGACTTGCATCCTCAACAGGGAGATGGTAGCATATAGGCAGATAAGGTTCTCAGGGGTGGGGCATAAGGGGAAGAGTGGATCTGAATTTAATTCTTCATCCTATGTTCCCCTCCTCCCCCCACAGACACCCTGATGTTTGTGCTTGATCTCAGAAAGGAAGGGAATCAAAGCTATTTTGTCACCTAGCCAACAGCAATGGATGTTCTAAAGTCAGCCAGCCAGTGCATCTGATTTGCCCATCTGGTTTCACTGCATTTCCAAGCTTAGACTCATAGCTTTAATCTGTATACAAGCACATCATAAGGGAGCTAGGTAATTAAACAAATTAGACTGGAGAAGCATTGCCAAAGGAGATGTATTTTGTTTACCTTCTGAAATTTGGCAGAGAATGACTTTCTGTTATAGAACAGCCATGGCACTCTACACCAGAGACTGTTGTTGGATTGAACATAAAGCAGTTTGTTCCTTTTCTGAGATGAGTAAGGCAATAAGAAAGGAGACATGTGGGAGATATCTGTTCAGTAGCTCAGGTGCGTGGCAGATTACATGAAGCAATACTACATAACACTGTCACTTTGGGAGTCCTTGTCGATCTTATTGAAGACTCGTGGAGATCAGCGGTCCACAGTGGATCTCTTCCATTTTGTGACAGTGTTTTTCTGAGAGCACATTCTTCTGACACCTCTCTTACATCACTTGTCTCATTGTTAGTGATACACTCACAGGAAAACATTATGACTATCAGATTAATTGCTTTCAGCCATCCAAGAGCTGAGCATCTCCATCCAAGGAAGCCCTGAAGGTAACCTTATCCCCTGTGCTTCATAACCCACAAATACCATCTGCCTGGCCAAGGTTTGTGGAAGAAAATCCACTGTTTTTTATACTGCTTATCCCCTGCAAGAGAGTCGGTTGTCGGGTGTGACACCATTATCATTGGCTAGTTCCATGTTCAGGATTTTCATTTAGAGATTTTAAAGCCAGATGGGACCTTTGTCACACAAAAAATAACTGGCACCTGGTCGCTCGCTGACTTTAGTGGAACTATGTGAAGGATGAAGGATGATGAGCCAATCTGGTTCTTGGCCTATTTGCAAAGAGCTGACATGGGAGTATGTTGTAATGATGGAGGAGGCAATCTCACTCCGATTATTAGTAGACGGGTGATTGCAGCACAATCGTCTGCCCTCCCGCTGATTACCCCAATGTCGTTCCAATGGAAGTTAGTGCTTTGATACTGCCAATCCCAATGCTTAAAAACCCTGAGTCAGGTCTTCCTCAAAATCATCTAATTGCTTAAAATATTCATGATTATAAAAAGTAATTATCTTTGGGTTCTTTTTTTTTTTTTTAAAAGTTGTCTACTGGTATCTGAACTTTTCTCTCTCCACACTCATGAGGAAAGATGAGATTCTGGACTATATTTTTAGATGAGATTAGATTACCACAGATTACCTTCTGGATTTATAATCTATGAATTAATCATGTAATTGTCTGAAAAGAAAACCACCGAATGTCCCAAGACTTAGTGAAATTGTGGGAGTTTGCAACACAGTATAATGAAGCTTTCCCCCCATCTCTTGCTATTGCATTATCACTTTCTGCTCATGCTTTAAAAGTAAAATCTAATTTTCCACAAGTTGCTAAGGTGCAAAAACCAGGTAAATCATGGTCAGGATGAAATATTTTGCTAATTTAAAAAGTTACATAGCCACCTTTTCCCTAATGAACAATGCAATTGAATGATCATTAGCACTCGAATGGAACCTTTTGATAACAATGAAGTGATTTGTATTAAATTAGACCATATATTTTTTTATTCTACTGAGGCCCATCATTTTGTTTTTCGCAGTCTCTGAATCCATTAGCAGCTCGCCCCAATTCCCCACCCCTATTTGCTTGATTTATTTCAGGCTCCCCACAGTTCCCAAATTGTTGTTGCATTTGTTTCTGACTTGACTAAGATTCTCTTAAATGAAAGATGTCAAGTACTTACTATGATCCATTCATTTGCTTGTATCTAGCTGCTGTATCTAGAGAGCTATTCCCATATACACCGCTCTGAAAAATAATACAAAATCTGTCCAGGAGTCTTTTGTCAGTAGCAATGGTCAATAGAGAAGTGAGGCATGGGAAGTCCTAATGACATCTTTAGCTCTATTGTAGCTAAACTTCAGTGCCTTCAAGTCATTTAAAAAAAAAAAAAAAGCTATGCAGGAAATGTACAAGACTGTCAAGAAGGGACCCTAGAAATCCATTCAGTCATTAAAGATACATGCTCTGGTGGTGTAAATGGGTGTCACTCTATTGACGTATACAATCTGAAGATATGGCCCTAGGTTTTGAAGGTGCACAGATCCTGCTAGCATGGATCTGTGTCCCTGAATGGATTCTCATCGCTTCCTTCTGGATGGGGCTTCTCCTGGTGCTGGGGTCTATTGCCTCCAGCTCTGGGAGTGGGGCTTAAATTAGTAACTGACAGCTTGAGGAGAGAATTTAATCAGCAGACTCATACTGTGTCTAAGAATTTGCTTCTTAAATTGAGAACTCTTTGGGGCAAGACCTGTGCCTTGGATTGGGGGGGGGGGGGGCATGCAGACAAAGGGTGTTTGTGGACTGTACCTCACCTGTGGTGGGATGCCACCAAATAAATAAGGCCACTGTTTCTACCTCCCAGGGAAAGGGGGTGCTACTGCCATGCCAACTGAGGGATGGAGCTTCAGGGGACTGCATGGCATGGCATGCCTACCTCCCTGGGTTGCCTTATTCTGGCCCTTCCCTACCCCCCTGCTCCTTTGCCATCTTTTCCCTTTGCTGGGTCACACATGGAGCAAAATCACTCTTGTTGGGTGCAAGGCATGCAAATTCTACTTCCTTTATCCCTGCCTCCCAGGGGAAGATAAGCAACCTCGTGGCACTGTGTTCCCAGCCTTCCTCTGGGATTGTGCTAGAGAGGGTTGGCTTTCCCTGCCCGTGGCACTGCAGGACTCCTGGGGGCTGCACAAATTCCATGCACCTCCCGGCTGTTCAAACCCATACTTCCTCCCCAGCCATTGCCACTGAGATGGTTGCAGATCTCCCTGGTGAAGAAAAGGTTCTATTGCCAGCCATCCCCTGCTAGGATCCTGTGCTAGTAGTAGGGAATTTGGCCCTGAGCAAGGGCCAGGAGGAGCCAATAGGTAGCTTAGTTAATGGGGTGGGAGGCCATGCTGAGAGCTGTCTCTATGTACCCAGAAGGTGTACGCACCAAGAAGGGATGGATTATTCCTAGCTTGGTTTGGGTGGCAGAGAGTGTCCCGCTGCACGCTCCATCCAAGGGCCAGAACTGTTCTCCATTTCTGAGATGAGGTGGGAGCAAAGAGCACTTTCACTTTCAGGGGTGCACTGGCAGAGAGGAGGAGGGGGATCATATCCCCTCCTCCAATGTCTCACCGGCCTGTGGTGGTGGCTGGCTCTCAAAGGAGGGATGCCTGACGGAGTCCTGCAGGCGGTCTTTTCTCCCTGAGGTGCTGCACAGGCCCCTGGAGGCGTTGGGGCTGTTCATAAATGCCCTAGCTAGAACAATATTTAGAGCAGTTCACAAGGATGAATGGATAATAGGGTGAAATTAAGGTTAGTGGGGGAGGTGTAAGGACTCAGGTGGAGGGGGGTGGATAAGGCTGTGGAATAGTTTTCTCAGGGAAGAGCTGAAAGCACTTTTTGGTGTGCCTAAAATCAGAGTGGGCAAAGTGCTGGCGACTAGGAAGTGCCCTGGTGGGAGTAATCCTGCCTAGGCAGGAGGCTGAGCGAGAAATCAAAGCAGCCTTTCCATTTCTCACTTCTTAGATTGTGAAGCCTGAAATTCCCTGCTAAGCAGTTGTTTAAAATCCACATGAGGCTCCATTGAAACATCAGCAGAGGAGCTGTGGGGTGGGATTCATTTTCTTTCTCTGATAAAGGCAGATTAATTTTAACTCTGGCTAAAATGGCATCATTTTTTTTCTTGGTAAATGAGCCATAAGACATACTGCCAAAAGTGAGCCTCCCATAATGGCAACTTTTAATATTTTAGAGCCATCTTCACTTTGGATCACAGCTTGGATGCAGGCATGTGAAAACCTGCTGCACATTAGCTTGCTTTGTATCCTGTTCAAGCTCAACTGCATTTAATGCTTTATTCTATGCTAAATTAACAGACCCTGCAAATTCTTATGTAAAACAAAGGTTTAGGGTCCCATTTAATCCCTAGATAGATGTGCTATCACATCTGAAGCTTCTTTCATGTGGCTCCTTGTATCCTAGGCAGACGAGCGGAAGGATGATATGATGGCTAGAAGGCTTTCTTTGTACTCTGAAGAACTTGGTTCAATTACACCCTGCCACAGATGTGTCCAACTTCGGGCAAGTCACTTATTCCTTATTGTCCATCTGTAAAAGGGGTATAACAGCACTGCCTTCCCCCCTTCTCCCCAGAAGAGAAGAGAGGTCTGTGATGATAAAGACTGGGAGAATTGTTGAGATAGTATGGTAACAGGAGTCATCTGAGGACATAATATAGATGGCTAGAACTGTACTTTGAAGTCTTTAAACCATGATTTGAGGACTTCAATAACTCAGTCATAGGTTAGGGCTCTATTACAGGAGTGGGAGGCTGAGAGTCTGTAGCCTGCGTTGTGCAGGAGATCAGACTAGATGATAGTATTGGTCCCTTCTTAATGTTCATCCAAACCAAACTTCTTCCTCTTGTGAAATTCACCTTTCATAGTACGCAGTCCAGCAGTGAGCTAAACCGTATTGCATATGCCAGATGTGCTGACTGCTTTACAGAACACATTTGATTCAGAGCATCTGGTATAGAAAATGCAGAATGATTTTTTTGTTTTGGTGGAGTTAAATAGAGTCACCAAACCATGGCTGCCTGCCGAAGGCTGCTTTATCTTGCTCTGAGCCTCTGTCTAGCTCAGTTCACTCATGCATGGGGGAGGAAGGCTACAGAGATCTATTCAAGCTACCATTCTCTGTCCTCACCCCATACCCACACCCTGGTTTTGAGTCAAGCATGGCTCACCCAGAGGATCTAATCCCTTGTCCTACTTTTGATCTTTATCTAAGATTTCTGCTGTTTTTACACAGTCGAGTTTTGTTTATTGACTTCGGGGCTGTGCTTGGCAGTCGTATGTCCTTCTTACTGCTCTTAGAAGAGCTTTCCCTCACCACCTATGGATTCCTCCTCAAATTGGCATTGCTGGACCACATGCAGCAACTTCCATCTGTCCAGGCAATTTCTAATAAGCTTAGATAGCTCAGGGTACCTGTAATAGGATTCAGTCCTGTATGGCCATTGCATCAAATCTGTCCCAGACAGATAGATGGTAGGATTTAGACGGCAGTCAAAGAGATACGCAAATTACTTAAAATACCTTGTGTATTTCCATTTGACTACCTACTGCTTACGTACCGCTGTGTATTCAGTGTCCTGAGTCAACGGGAAACGCCCTCCCTTTGACTCAGTGCTACTCCAGTTGCAGGGGTAGTCTTCAGTGATCGACTTCCTGGTCAGCTGAGTGGGTCTTCACAGACCGGATCAGTTGATTGGGAAGATTGATCGGATGGCAATGAATTTGCCACTGTCGGTGAAGACTGGCCCAGAGAGTGAAACTTATTCCTCATTGACTAATTTAGGAAAGTGAGCACATGTTGATAGTAAATCCCGCGTATAAGGGTTTTCCCGAATCGGACCTGGGGAGAGGGACCCAAGAGCAAACCCACATCCACAGCACCCACTTTCATGGGAAGATTAACTTTGTATATAAAAGTTGTCTCTCAAGCTTACCTCTAGTTGTAGCACATCAAAAGCGCATGGTGGCCTAGAGAAAATAGGTTAACAATCTCAATCTACTTGCCAATGGGCAAATGGACACTCTCTGCCGAGACTCACAGATTTTAAGATCAGAAGGGACCAGTATGATCATCTAGTCTAACCTCCTGCACAATGCAGGCCAGAGAACGCTTCCCACTCCTGTAAGAGACCTCTAATCTACAACTGAGTTACTGAAGTCCTTGTGACCAGGGCCTCCTGGGATACACTCCTGGACATGCAAAAATCAGGGCAAGCTGCAAAACAGGGAACCAAACTCCCCAAACACTGATGGCTGGTACTTAAACCAGTCTCCCTATCAGTCACAACCAGGCTTCTGGTTCCCCACACCGGTCCCCTAGAAGTGTGCCCAAATAGAAGCAGCTCCCTTTATTGCACACCAGCTCCTCTGGCTCCCACCTAGCCACATGGTCCCTCAGAGAAATAGCTACTCCTGTCCCTAAAGGGCCAGCCACATCACAGAGAACAATATAGGTTTGGATCCTACCCAAAATACCACACTGATAGCCAATCCTCTAGTAACTACAACTAAAGGTTTAATATAAAAAGAAAAGAAGCAAATTATGAGAGATGTTAAAGTGAATTACATACATACAAATGATTTAGAGTCCATGTAAAGCAGTTGGCAGGCACAAGCAGTTTCTCTGGTAGACATCCAGCACCTGGGTGGGCTTCAGTCCTTGGTCCAGTTGCAGATGAATAGGTCCAGAGGAGGGTGTTGGCTGTAGACTGGGGACTTGAGACCAGATGGAGTTGGGGCTGCTGCCTTTTATCACCTCTGGCCTTCTCCAAGCTGTGTGGAGTTCTTTCCAATCAAAATGGAGTTGAGTTATATGGTCAGTCTGGGTGACTCACTGGGTGGGTTTCTACCCAGGCCCATTGTACTTGTGCCTCCCTTAATGGGCCATTAAGGAAACAATGACTGTGGACAACCCATCTGGGGAGTTCCCCAGAATCACACATTAAAATATAGATATAATAAACATATCCCTAACCTCTAATACAGATGCAATTCCTACACATAAACCATATAATCATTCCCAGCAAATTACATCCTTTCTATTGATACCAAACACAGCATAGTTCCTACGGATTATTGCAATTATGAAATATTAATAAAATAGAGTATCATAAATGGTTCCCTAAACACGGACAGCGTCACAGTCTCATAATAGTTCAGCGAGTCAAGGCAGCAAGTGAACTGTGCTCCACGCTGAAGCAGAAGGTGATCCCCCCCCCAACCCCCGAGTCTCTGCTAATGCACCCGGAGGGAAAATTCCTTCCTGATCCCAAATATGGCCCAAAGACTGCTGTTTCTGAAGACCGAGCTTTCGGTTCCCACTAATCCCCTCTGAAAATGGCTGAGGTGCAGTAGGGGAGTGGCTCTTGCTAGCTGTCACTGCTGTTCATGCCCTACCAATTCTCTGCACAGAAAGATTGCCGTCTCCAGTGTTATCGCTCTGGTACCCTCCGCACTGATTCACTTTTGAGAACTGGAAATGCTCAATAATGCAATCTCCATTTCATTTTGCTCTCCTGAGGCGACTTCTCTGACCGACTCATGCTAGCATCGTCTCGAAAGAGAACATTAAGTTCAGACTTAGCTTTTTTGCTGTGAAAAGTCCAGCTGTCTTGGACAGCTTGAGTTTCCCATTAGTTTCCTATCCTACTGAATAAACCAGAGCTGCAAAGTAAACTGCACAGTTAAAAATGACTTTACCCTGTCATTCTTTTTTTAAAAACATGTTTGCTTCATCCCTGCTTTCAGCATCTGAAAGTAGTGGGGGTAAAAAAACCTAGCTGGCTTCAAAACTGAGCTGGATAAGTTTGTGGAGGGGACGGTGTGATGGGACTGGCTAATTTGGCAATGAACTGATCTTTAATTATTTAATTTAATAGAGCTGTGATGGGATGTTAGATGGGGTGGGTCCTAGTTGATGCAGAGAATTCTCTTTTGGGAATTGGACTGGTGAGTCTTGCCCACATACTTGGGGATTAGCTGATCACCATATTTGAGGTCAGAAGGGGATTTTCTCCCAATGTGGATTGGCAGGAGTCCTGGGGATTTCACACCTTCCCCTGTAGCATGGGTCATTTGCTGTTGGTTTCTCTGTACCTTGAAGTCTCTAAAGCATGATTTGAGGACTTCAGGAACTCAATCATTGGTTAGGTGTCTATTGCAGGAGTGGGTGGGATATTCTGTAGCTTGCATTGTTCAGGAGGTCAGACTAGAGGATCATATTGGTCCCTTTTGATCTTAAAAATCTATGAAACGATGTTGAGAAACCAGAGCAGAAAACCAAAACCAGGGTATCAAAACAACCTGTTGGGAAGGGAAGTTGGGACAGTTCATCCAGTAGTAATTGGATAATGGTTTGAGCTGGGGATGGGAGGCAGTTTGCTTGGATAAATATAATTGAGAGTTTGTCAAGACTTAAAAAAAAAAGCAGGGGGGGGAGGTTCTAACTGCTATTACTAATAACATTATCAACACTGAAATGCATTTTCAAAATGTTAGTTTCTTATATCTCTTTTTTTTGACATCACATTTCCTATAAAGAAACTAGGCTAGTCAGTTTCACTTTGCATCTCATGTGCCCCACTCCCATTTGTTTTTATGTAACTAAAGTTTTTTAAAAAATAAACAAATCAGGGGACACTTTTTCCCTACAAAGTTCTTAGTGAAAATTTGAATCTAAATTGTATATTGGGCATGCAGTATCAAATACTTACATTTTGGTTCTGCTTAGTTGCAACCAGTAACTTGGCTGTAGTCTGCAATGATGGAGGGGTAAGAGTGGATGGGAGCAGGGTGTAGCCAGTTCCTGTTTTCTGCTCAGACCCCTGAATCTGTAGGGTCATGTGCCCAGAAGCTGCCCAAGATGCTCCAGTTGCTAGGTTACTAGTGGAGCTGCGGGAGGAGGACGGAGCAGGAGAAGCCAGCCCACTGCAATGCTCAGTAGTGGCTCAAACTTCACTGTTGCCAGGCGCTGTAGTGGGTGAGCCTCATCTCCAAGTGGGTGAGCCCCAGCCCACTCATACACCCCTCTATAAGAGTGACTGTTCCTGCTCCTTTTTCCTCAGGGTGAGTTCTACACCTTTTTTTCTATGATGTTGGAGTGGGGAAACCCCCAAGAGGAAAAAGCATCAGTCAGACTGTGTCACTTGAAGGAAAAAATGCTGCAAAAATTGAAAGGCGTTTCAAGGAAACAAAATTTGAATGAAAAAGAAGTTTGCAGCTCTGTAGGGCATACCCCTGATTTCCCATCTCTCCTACAGGGAGTCTGCTCCCGGGCTTAGGGCTATCCTATAATCTTGTGGTCTCTGCGCTTTCCCTCCTGGGTTCCATTTCACAGAGCAATATCCACAGCAGCATTACCAAACGAAAGATCCCTTATAATGAGTATCTAGGATGAAGTTGTTAGCACCACTCATAAAGGAAAAGGAGGGATTGAATGAGACTATTGGTAATGTGTATATGCAACATATTGTTGTTTGCTGGGGTTTTTTTAAAGTGTAATTAGTGCAATTTATAATTAAAATGTTTCTGTACCAGTTCCTTTTTGTTTGTCATTCCCTGGAGTGTGTATTTGGGGAGATTTATCTCCTTTCCCAGATCAAATTGAATTAACGTGATGAATAAAAAATAACCCTAAAATAAATTGAGCAAAAAGATGGGAGGATTCAAAAGCTAACCAGTTGCACTGTAGCCATTGAGGGGTCTAGCATGTAACACAGCGACAGGGTAAACATGGCCGTAGCAAAATGGTACAACAATTAAATGAAGTGGGAGGTGGCAGGCTGTTTTGAGGTAAGTGCGTCTAGGATGCTGTATTCATCAGCTCTAAAGGAGAGTAGGAGAATCCAACTTGATGCAGCTTGACTAGACAATTTTTGGGGTAATCAGTAAGTGGAGTTGCCAGGGCCTTTCAGACACTGTGAGATTCAGTCAAGTCATAGCTCCATTGAGACCTCCTAAACTAGGAAGGGTCTAAAAGTGGGGATTCCTATGTCATTTAAGGATGGTTACTGAATAGAGTGATTGGGCTACTTCACACTATTGAGTAATTAGTGATGTTTCTAAAGTGGCTTAGGGAATTCTTGGTCTGTAAAAAGACTGCTTGTGTAAGTTTATCCTTTCTATTAGTTATCATCTGCTCTGCAACATTATGGGATTTTCCCTATCCTCTTTCTTACTCTCTCCTTCTCCCCCAATTACATTGTTCCTCAGCTGTATCTAGTATCTCAACATTTTAGGTATTCCCTTTCCTTTTACCTTCCTGTTGTGATTAATGGCTAGTCCACTTGTCATACAAGACGTTCCACTGAGATTATAGAGACACCAGAGTTGGGAGCAGGGATTGAACCTTGGTCCTCTAGCTGCAAACACACAGGTTTCTTAATCTATAAGAGATCCCTAAGCTTTAGGTTTCTTGATCTAGAGGGATCCCTGAGCTGTTGGGACATATCAGACTGTTGTAGTCTTGAAGACTCACAGACTTTAAGGCCAGAAGGGACCATCATGATCATCTAATCTGACCTCCTGCAATCAATGGGGCTAGCCCACCCAAGGAGACATGATTTGATATACTGGGTTAGGGTGTTATACCACTGAGTCACTGTTTTAAAGGAACACTGCAGGAGCTGTGGAGAATAAGGACTGATGCATTGGTACAGTATGCAAACACCCAGACTTCTGTAGATATCTGCTTGACAGCCCTATAGGCTAGCTGCCATCAGAAGACACTGGTTTCCTCGCTGCAGGCCAAAAGACTCAAAATACAAATGCAGAATGGTTCACAAATTTACATTCTCCAATGCTTTGCCCCGTCCAGTTTTCGATGTTCCTGGCGACACGGCTTCCAACCCTTCCCTTGGGAGACTGGCTCACTGTCTAACTTGATCTCTTCATTAGCAAAGCAAATTTTCCTCGCTAGTCAGCCAAAATTTTCCTTTGCTAATTTCATCTCATCACTCCCAGTTATATCCCCTTGGATCTGCCTAAGCCATTCCTGTCTCACTGTCGTTTGATATATCTGGCTCTTAACTGGCCTGAGAAATATTGTTTTAACTTGCTTGATTTGGTGCCATCTAAGTAATGTCACCAACATCGTTCTCCCTTGATCTGGCTGTGGCTATAAGAGAGAGTTGTGGAAGGAATCCCTGCCACTGCCATGTGGCCACTAAGGGGAGTATTATTTTAGAAAGCATTTCTGACTTTTTAACTAGCTACTTTAGCTTTTAGGTGTGTGTCTTCGACTTGATTTGTCAGCCTAATGTCAATAGGAGCTCTGAGTGCTCTGAACCCCTGAAAATCAGTAGAAACTGGTCTCAAGCTAGGCAGCTAATGCTTTTGAAATGCCTGGTCTACGTGACTTTGAAGGTCTAGAAAGATGCACGATGGTGGGAGCTGTAGGTGGTGGAAAAAGGTGAATGGTGCTCTCCCAGCCTGCAAGAATGTTATGGAACATCTGCAAGAAGTGCCTCTGCTATTGAGAATGTAGCATTATCTGATAGTTAGAACAGAGGACTGAGCATTGATTCCTGTCTCCAGTCCTTTTTTTGTGATGGTATGCGGGGATAGGGAGTACAGTCACCTTTTTTCCAGCCCTGCTCCCCATTTGCGGGGTGGGGTGGTGAGGTGGTCATCAAGGAAAAGGAGAATGCTGGTGGAAGAAGAGGGGTGGCGCAGGAAGAAGAGGGGTGAGAGAGGCATTTTGCAAATTTACTATCAGGATATGGCACTGCATGTCTCACCTCTGACATAAGCTATGTGCACACTACAGACTTGTCCCGCAATAAATTGTTACGGGACAAGCAAAGCGTTAAAACTGTAACGCTTTTCCCCATCCACACATTAATCCTTCTAACACAAAGGAGCATTCACACGCTTCTTTGCATTTTCATTAGAAGGAGCAGTGCATGCTGGGCACCTATCTCACCATGCACTGCCCAGCCAGCCTTTAGGCTGGCAGCGGGGCTCTCCAGTAGCCGAGATCGATGGCTTCTTCGCAGCAGGGGAGCCCCAGCAGTGGGGACCCCAGCCGCAGCGTGGCTCTAGCTGCCAGGATTGCCGACGGCTAGAGCCCCACTGCTACAGGGAATCCCTCAAGCCACTTGAGGGACTCTCTGTGTCAGCGGGGAGCCCCACTGAGGCTTGAGTGGCTCCCTGTAGCAGTGGGGCTCTAGCAGCACTCAGGGCAGCTGGAGCTCCACTCCTACTTGTCAATTTCACTGTTCTGCTAGAGCAGTGAAATTGACAAGTATGACAGCTCTGGTGTCCCAGAGTGGCCTCCATTGGCACTCTGGGACATTTCCGGAGGCTGTCTAACCTGCAGTGAGTGTATCCACACACTCTATTGTGAGACAGATGATCCGTGGTAAGCATTACCACAATCGTCTGGGTGCTTTACCTGTTACGCGGCAAGAGGGCTGTTGCCGCGCAACAGGCAACATTGTAGTGTGTACGCTCACAGCCTTATTGCGTGGTAAAGCTCCTTACCGCACGATAAGGCTGTGGTGTGTGCAAGGCCATAGACTCACTGTGTGATCTCTTGCAAATTATAACCTCACTCTACCTCCCTGTACTCATCATAACACAGTCGTAATGATACTTTCTTACTTTAGAGGGTTTTTTGGGGACATTTAATTGAGGAATATTTGCAAACAGTTCCAAGCTACTTGCAATGTAAGAAACCATCATTTCAACGTTGCCGAGTAATTGTATTATTAATGAAAACCAAATTGGTACAACAGTTCCTCTGTTAGGTAACAGATTTATGTGTATCGGGATGTAGAAAGATACCTCTATTCTGCCAGAATAGCAGACTCTTCTACAACACGTTATTTCTCCCTCTGAGCAACCATCAGCATAAAACTTTGTACTTTTCAAGCCTGAGGCAACACACGCTATTTAAAAAGTGTAAGGATCAAACTCTGTATTTTGGGATACAAATCCCCAATCTATGCTAAGACAGCTGTGGTGAAAGAAATACTCAACTCTGAAAATTGTGGCAGCTGTAGCAATTGCAGTGGGTTCAGGGTGAGCTATGTACCTACAGGAAGCCATCGATATGAGTGCATTAATGAACTTGAAAGTTGTGTGCTTCTCTGTGGTAACTGCAGCAGCCAAGCCAATTATTTGCCCATCAGGGCTAGGTATCGATGACCCCCCCCAAGCTTCTCCTTTTTTTTATTTTTTGTTTTTTTGTTTCTGCTATTGTTTGGTAGGAAATGTAATATGGAAATGATTAATTGCCTTGCAGACCTGATTCTGTCTGCACTTGTGATCTGTTTAAATCAGAATGCCCTAGCAGAAATTACAAAATTTTGTCAAGCTATGATGGTTAAAGAATTAAAAACTACTTTCTGAACATCCCATCCTCAGCCTGTTCTGACTTTGGATGGAAGCCCAGACAAAGGGGTGGGGGGAGAGGAGAAAAAAGAATAAATTTGGTGAAAGACTTTCGTAATATTTTGCCGCCATTTCCTTGAGGAGAGAAGATTGATAAGAAGCATTAGTGAGGCAAAATTGCAGTGATTTGTATAGATTCCCAGGTGGACAAACTTAAAGTTAATAAAATAATACAGGCTGCTAGAACACAAGTGCTGTACCACTCACAATGGAAAGCTTTTATTTTTTTACATTGTGTATATATACACTCACATGCACACATCTGCAATTTATAATATATGAAGGCATCTAGCTTTCTGCTAATAAATTAAAATTCTGTGATAAGCTGCAACAGTAAACTATTTTTTCAGGTCTTTTTCAGGTATGACTTTTAAGAGTAATAGTGGACAACTATTTTTATCAAGGGTATATATGGCAAATTTCCCATTTTTGCTGCCAAAGCAAACCCACAGCCTCTGGATGAAATGACATCCAAGTCGCAGTCTCTTTTAACTCATCAGTTGCCCCTTACGTGTGTGCATGTATGAATGTGACTGCGTAGGGATGTGTGTGCGTCGTGGCACATCAGAGCTGACAGCTTAAGTGCTTTCTCCTAACTGTTTTATGGAGACTGGCTGTGTTACCCAGAGTTTTGAGGACCCAAAGCAGCAGTAACGTAACTGTTTTTTTGCCAGGCGATGTCAGGAATAAATGAATGGAAACACAGCTCATCCGTCTGGTAAATGATGGATACAAATCAGAATGCTTTAACGTAAACTACTTTTCAGTTAGCTCTCAAGCACATTCAAGTCTACACATTCTGTAGCGGTAGGTTTAGAGCATCTTACACCTTTGCATTTACCAAAGGTAAGATGGTTTTGAGGAATCAACAGTCAGACTCCCAGTGGCCACCTCCTTCTAGGTGCTAGGGAATATAGTTATCAGATCCTTGCCCAAAGGAAAGCTTCCTAAGACTGCTTCAAAGCACACTTTCTAACTATTTTTTTTTTTTACGAATTTTCTCTGAACAAAGCACATAGCTCAGAATAGCCCCTAGTGGGCTAAACAATTTCCCTAGCAACAGCCAATAACAATTCATTATTCTCCTTATCAGTAACACATTTCTAGTCATAGGAACTATAAAACTTCTGTGTCAGAGGCACCTAAAACCAAGGCTGTCCAAGCATTCTTCTGTTTTCATGGAACTGTAACTTCCTGTTGCAAACCCCCAGTCTGATATCAAAACTGCAGACATGCAATTGGACAGCCTTGCCTCTTCGGTTCCTAAAACTATATTTCTAAATGTTTGGGTTTTAGTGGCAGTGTGGGGAACATATCGGATGACTGACTGAAATGCTGTCAAGTTCTGGGGTAACATGGAGGAATGTTAAATTCTGGGGTTACGGTACTGGCTGGTGTAACCTATATGCCTAAAAAAGGGCTATCTCTTTGAGAGACCTGCTGAGGGTGGGTTATTGTTGCTGGGCAGATTAGCTACTCACAACAAGAAATTTCTAGAAGCAGGGAGTGGTAGCATTTTTGAGCATGCTACACAGGGTACCCTGCTGGTGTGATGTGTGTGGTCAGTCAGATGACATGAGAGCAGCAGTCTGTCCAGACAGCAGGCTAGAGTTGCTTTGAGAAGAGCCCATGTGCTCAGTTTTCAGGAGAGGAGCTGAGCCAGGAGTGAACAAGATGTTTTCTTCTAACGGAGTCATCTGCAACAGACCTTGCAGACATGCATATGGGACTGAGGGCTGGTTGCAAAGGAGAAGGAAAAGCCTGCATGGAATTCCACAGAAGATTCCTGCAAAAGAAGAAGAGGACAGCTATTTCTTGCCACTCAAGCCTCTATACTGGAACAGAGACTGTAGCTGAGAGTTGGGTGAACTCCACCTGGACTTTGGGACTCTTGGGTATCTTTCCTGCAGGGTTTTTCTGTAGGGATTGTTCTTGGTTAATTGTATTTTGTTTTCTTAGGATAAGGTTCATTTAGTTAGTAGTATTTTAATGTGGGGTGGTAACTCTGAGCAATCTTTGCTGTGAGTCCTGTACAGACTGGATCCTGGGTCTCCAGCTGCTTTCACCACAGGGATTGGGGTGTATTTCTGTGAGGCACTGGAGAAGGGCAATTTAATGAATTTTAGCCCACCCGAAGGTTACACTGGTGGTGGACAAGACAAACAGCTTCTGAATTTTTTTGCTACCCTTTCTAAAAATATATATATGTATATATATTGGCTCTACTAAGAGAATTTGCTTTTTTAACCCCACTTCTGTGGGTAGCATTGTTGATAATATCAGCCAGCTTCGGCCTTCCATCGCTAGTGACCTCTTATTCAGTATGAGGTTGGTTGATTTACGTCTCCTTGGGTTCCATCACTGACCTGCTGGTCCTTGCATGGTGAGAGCTGTGATCTACAGCAATGTTAGGAGCATGGAACTGGGGGTTTAGGCTCTTGGGTTCTCTCACTAGCTCAGTCAACTGGGATTGGCTTCACTATCCCACCAAAAAAAACCACTTGGCATAGGAAGGGGGAAGGAGGGGGTCAATTGCTCTTCTATGTAGATTGACTGTAATGGACCCTAATTGAAGTTAGAGTAGCTCCATTAGTCTGCTTCAATTTACAACAACGGGCTGTGATCTCTATGACCAAGCCCCAACGGGGATGGGTGGCATGCTGGTGAATTCCTCCACACCTCAGACCCAACATCTCTTTCATGGATATACCCTCTGACTCTGAATAGCACAGAATGGCCAGAGCAGAACGACTTATTGGAGTGGAACCCTAGGCAAATCACTTGACCTCTCTGAAGATTCCTTCTGTGCTTACAAGATTATACCGTTTCAACCCCAGTAATCTCACATATTCCAGTGGGACTGATGAGCAGCACAGTGTGAAAGTTGGTGTTAGAACAGCAACAACGAATTGCGGTGCACTTTTATTCCTCCTTCCATGCGCCTAAGAGATGAGTTTAAAGATGATATGGTGCTGAGAAGAATGAAACAAATGCTTGCTGGTTTTACTGCTCCCAAGACCCACCGAGTTACTAAGCTAAATTCCAGTGCTACTGAAGTGGATGGGAGATTGTACATATTCAGCATCTCTCGGGATTTGATCCATACAGAGCAGGATAGTGAGAATAATGGCTTTGGTATCTTATTACACTTGTGTTGGATGATTATTACCTAAATACTGATTTACTTCGTCTCTCACTGCTCCTTAGGAGTTCACTTTTCCTTTCCACCAATTCAGCTGGACAAGTAGCAATAGCGAAAGATACCTGTGCATTGATATTGCTTCACTTACTAAACACAATACAAGAAAGTTGCTTCCTGCCTGTGGATGTCTATGATGGTAATGAGCATGGGATCTGAGTACATTTTTCATCAAAGTGGCATTACAGGGTCATCATGTTTGCTCTTGCTCATTGAGACCTAGACAGATGTGTTCAGTTTACAAGTCAAAAGATGATTTAACTGACTGCCAAGGCTACACAGTTAACCTGGGGGTGGTCTTATGGACAGTGTGGCCATTTGGATCTTAACAGTGAAAACAGGTGGTTTGAGGCACAAGAGTTAGAGCTCTGAAGTACATCTCTTGCCAACTGAACCATAGTAGAATCACTATTTACAGACTAGGGTCTCTAACTAGTGCCCTGCCCCTTTTCTTGTTTGCAGTTTGTGAGCCTTGCTGTCAATCAGAGATTTCATTGGCCAAGGAAACCACTGATTGACAGCACAGCACACGAACTGCAAACAAGAAAAGGAAAACCTGGGCAGGGCCCATATGGGGAATGAGTCAATCAAAGGCCAGAATGCTGACTGAGTGAGCCCAAGCCTGGTTGCGGACGCAGGTACATATAAAACCTGGCTTGTGGATTTAATAGATACTGGCACTAAACGGATCTGGATCAATGTTTTTGTATCCACGCAGGGCTCTATATATAATATTTTGTAGAACAACTCTGATTCTATATAGTAGATGGAAGCAGTATACATACACACTAGCCAGTTCATTGCAATACATATTAATAGAGGAGATTTCATAAAATCAATTTATGGAGCTTCATCCGGGTTAGATTTCATAGTGTTTAAGCTCAGAGTGGGAAATGATAATCTAATCTGACGAACTGGAACACACAGGCCATAAAATTTCCCCCAGATGGATATCCTTCTCTGAACCTAATGATTTTAGTTAGACTAAAAGAGGCTACTATTTGTAAAGCCTTTTGAGATTGTTGGTTGGAAGTCACTACAAAAATAATTAATTGAGTTGGTTGGAAAAAATATCTATTTACAGTTTTTTTTAAACTTCTCATGAATATTGCTCTCTTCAACTGAAATCCCTGAACTTAAAAAATAAAAAAATATTTTTTGAAGAAAAAAAATTCCATGTGTGCATGTATTCATTCAAAAATAGTACACTTTTACTCCCCCAAAGGCTGAGTATTTTGATTTCCAAGTTTTCACTGACAACCCCCATCCCCCAAACCACCTTCCCCCCCCCCAAAAGCCCCCCAAAAAAACAAAACTCAGGGGAAGTGGGGGTACGACATGGCTTTTTGACCTAAATGAAAATTTTCATTTTGGTCTAAAAGCCATGTTTTGTTTGGGGAAAAAAAATGATGAAAAATTTCAACCAGCTCTCATTATTATTAATGCCTAGGTACCGAGGTAAATGGTGTTTTACAGATCTGACTGATCAGTAAGGAAGCAAGGTATGCTCCTTCTGTTGACTCTTGCATCTTGAATGCTAAAGATTCTGAAATCGGTACCTATTTTACTAGCAGTAAATGAAGCAGGAAAAAACGCAGCACACTTCAGTGGTAAAATAAGTAAAAGGTATTTTTGTTAGAGCAGTAAACAGAGCTGTCGTTAGGGGACACACAGAACCTTAATCTTCTTGCTTATCTTGAAGCCACAGGGATGGTGCGATATAAATCATCATGCTAATGAGTGCAAGATTCTATTTTTCTTTTTTTGGCCCTGGCATGGGCACCGTCTCCTTGTTGCTACAGCTAATTACTAATAACAAAGCACACTAGCAAAGAGGGAAGCAATTTAAACACCACATTTATTTTGCATTTCTGTTGCTTGTTTGCTTTTTTTGAGAGGAGGGATGATCTTGTGGTTAAAGATACTGGAGTGGGACTCGGGAGATTTCTGTTCTGTTCCTGCTCTGTCCAGATCTCCCACATGACCTTGGACAAGTCAATCTTTCTGGTAGCGATGGTTTCTTACCATAAATATGTATGATGCTGAGCACAGTGGCTCCCTGATTTTGGGTGGCGTCTCTAGATGCTACTGAAGTGCTACTAGAAAGGTTGCACTTCAGTTGGCTTGCCAAATATATATATTTAGCTCTTTAATTTCTCTTCAGAAGCTGGTCCTTATGGCCCCTTAATTCCTCTCACCCCCCCTGAATTCCCTCCAATTTATCAACATCTTTGTACTGCCTAGATTCACAGAGCAGAACAAAATACACAATCAGCTCTGGGAAAGGATGCCAGGAATTACCTTGTATTTATAGATGCCTCTTAAAATTAACTCTAGACAGG
Source organism: Pelusios castaneus (assembly GCA_007922175.1). Taxonomy (NCBI): domain Eukaryota; kingdom Metazoa; phylum Chordata; order Testudines; family Pelomedusidae; genus Pelusios; species Pelusios castaneus. The sequence continues at coordinate 7,077,496 of ML685755.1, read as the reverse complement.
AAAATGATATCAGAGCTAAGTTTTTTATTTAGGCTGTAAGGATTTTGGTGTTACCATTAGATAAAGAGTGGAAAGATAGATTGAGGACTGAACCTGGAGCCTGACAGACTACTCAAGGAAAGGGCTGAGTTGCTGAAGCCTAATGTAGGTCTTCGCTGGTCACATATTTCAGTTGGAGGCAGTGTGGCCTAATGAATAGATCAGCAGACTGGGAATCAGATGACCTGGGTTCTACTAATGGGTTGGCCGCTGACCTGGTTTGTGACCTAGGGCGATGGCTTCTTTTCTAATTATTTTGTAAGCTCTTGGAGGCAAGGACTCGTACTATGAATTTCTTCTTTGCCAAAAATGTGTGTCCCTTCTTTCGGTGGGAACCTCTAGCTGTTACTTTTATGGTACTGACCATAGAGTTGTAAAAATAGCATTCCATCCATGAAACATCTTAAAGAGAAAGAGGGCTAGGTGGGAGTGAGTTGTCAAAACTTGTCCCCTAACACGTGACGATTAATGCTCCATTTTACCCCTAGCTATTTTTCAGGCCATTTTGTAACACCCACATTAAAAAATGAAACAATGGATTGTCATGTTTGGAATATTTATGTCCTTAAAAATAATAAAAAGAAACCAAAAAGAATGTCAGACTTTTCTCTCCAGGTTTATGCCAGCTCTTAGCACATCATTCATTGTGGTGCTACTGAGACTTTGCAGGGCGGATAAGATTTATTGGAGGTGTTTGGAATGACCAACCCCTGCATAAACATATTTGCAAACTCCAGGGAGGCTATCTCTGTCAAAACAAGATAAGCATGAAGTGGTATGTGCTACCAGTCTCTGGAGCAGTTGAGCTCTTCGTGGGAGGCCAGTGTGCCTGAGACATAGTGCAAACATGAAAGGATGCTGACAGCTTGCTTCCCATCTCCAGGAGATAAAGTGATCCTATAGGGAGGTGCAGAGGTAGACTACTTTGAAAACAGCCTGGTTCTGATGAGGAACAAGATAGTTGTGTGTGTTCTTTTCATATTCTGTGGTTCTCCTTCAGCTGTTGAAATACTGGTGCCAAAATCAGCAACAATAAACCACAGTGGGCTCTTCTTCCTGTGGCTAGAAGATTGGAAACATGAGAAGGGCAGGAACCGTAGAATCACAGAAAATTAGGGTAGGAAGGGACTCAGGAGGTCATCTAGTCCAATCCCCTGCTCAAAGCAGGATGAACCCTAACTAAATCATCCCAGCCAGGGCTTTGTCAAGCTGCACCTTAAGAACTTCTAAGGATGGTGGAGATTCCACCACTTCCCTAGGTAATCTATTCCAGTCCTAGTGAAAAAGCTTTCCAATAGACCTCCTCCACTGCAATTTAAGACCATTGCTCCTAATTCTGTCATCTACTACCACTGAGACCAGCCTAGCTCCATCCTCCCTGTAATCCCTCTTCAAGTAGTTGAAGGCTGCTATCAAATATCCCCTCATTCTTCTTTTCTGCAAGCTAAAGAAGCCTAGTTCCCTCAGCCTCTCCTCAGGAGTCATATGCTCCAGCCCCTTAATAATTTTTGTTGCTCTCTGCTAGACTCTGTCCAATTTTTCCACATCCGTTCTGTTGGGGAGGTGGGAAGAGGGCCCCAAACTGGACACTGTATTCTAGATGTGGCCTCAAGTGCTGAATAGAGGGGAATAATCATTTTCCCTCAGTCTGCTGGCAATGCTCCTACGAATGCAGCCCAATATGCCATTAGCCTTCTTGGAAGTAATGGCAGACCATTGGCTCAAATCTAACTTCTTGTTCACGGTAGCCCCCAGGTCCTTTTCTGCAGACCTGCTGCCTAGCCAGTCGGTGACCAAGCAACCCACATTGTTACAGAGGGGAATAGAGGGAACCTTCCAATGGTGAGATGGGTGATGGAAGAAGAGGTAAACCAGAAATTATCAGTGCCACATCAACACGCTTGAGCTTCTTTGGGAATTGCAGCATTTGGGTTACTTGTATGCTTCCCCTCTAGAGAGAACATGATCCTTCCACCTGCTAGACATTCTAATCTATTTTAACCAGCCTTACTTCTTTTACCTGCATTTGACTGACCATTTTTTCCACTGCAGGTCCTGTTTTAAAATGAAATGAACTCACAGTAACAGTATCCTGTGACTCATCTGGAAGCTTTGGATCTATCCTCTGTTAATATTCAGAGTCCAAAAATACTTCCAGCCTATCTTAGCTTCAAGGGGCTACTTTTTTAAATGCTTAGCCTTAGAATCTACAGAAAACCAACCCTGGGAGTGTGTGTTAGGTGAGTCATATATATTCAGGAAGCACTGGTGAGAACTTAGCAACTATTCTGCAGCCAAACAAACAAGGAGTCCTGTGGCAATTTTAAAGACTAACAAATGTATTTATCACATGAGCTTTCGTTGGCATAGTCCCACTTTGTCAGATGAATGAAATGGCAAATATAGCATGTAGCTGTAAATATATGGATACAGAGAAGGGTGGGTCACAGGGTTAATTCAAACAGATCCAGAAGGACAGAATGCTAGCCTATCTTTTTAAAGTAAATAAGAAGGCAATTTCCATTAAATCACCCTTCTCAGCTCCTGCCTTCCTATTCTATAGTGTGAATCCAAATAACTTATTTACTTAAAAAAGATAGGCTAGCATTCTATCCCTCTAGATCCGTTTGAATTAACCCTGTGAGCCACCCTTCTCTGTATCTACATATTTACAGCCTGTGCTATATTTGCCATTTCATTCATCTGACAAAGTGGGACTATGCTCCCAAAAGCTCATGAGGTATATAAATGTTTATATTTAAACGTGTTACAGAACTCCCTTTTTGTTTTGTGGAAATAGACTAACACGGCCACCCCTCTGGAACTGTCCTGCAGCCATTTCTCCTTGTGCTGTGCTTCCCACGAGCCAGTAGGTTGAGTGGGTCAGTATTTGATTTAGAGACTGAAGAAAGTGGCGTTTGTTTTTATAGGGGAGGTTCTTCCACGTGCCATTGGATGCAGTGCTGCGCTCATTCTGATGAGACATGAACACCAAGACTCTAACCATGTGTTTAGAATACTTTTCATATGAATAGGGGTGCTAACCATGATACTCTGGCAAATTTTTAGCATGGATAATTACATTCTGAACCAGACTCTGACCCAAGTTTGAGCCCCAGCCCCCCTCCATTCACACACAAATGAGGGCATGATAAACTGTTCCCTGCCTCCCAGGGAAATTGAGCGGATTCACATTTGTACAGTGTTTAAAACATGTTATGTGCTGATAAAATAGATAACATGGGATCGTTTATATGAGTTGCTGAAGTCTTAACTTCCCTTTGTGAAAAGTATTCTACCAATACTCTCGAGGGCTGCGTCTACGCTGGTAAATTAAGTTGACTTAAGCTTGCTTAAGTTGGCTTAATTCACCCTGCGTCTACTACAGTTTCCTTAAGTCGACTTAAGGAAAATTAAGTCGACTTTATAAAACCTCCTTTCTCCTAGACCTAAGGCTTAAGTCGACTCCCTAGAGTTGACTTAAGCCAGTGTAGCTGTGGGGTAGCCCTAAGTCGACTTAGGGCTACCCCAGGGCTACACCAATGCCCTCCCTGCTGGGGGGGGGGCACAGGGGGGAGCCTGGCATGCCCCCACACAGGGCAGAGCAGAGCCCTGCCCACCAGGCCCCTATGCCCTGCTAGGGTCCCTGTCCCCCTTTGCCCCATTGTACCTAGGTACAATGGGGCAAATGCTGAGCCCCCTGGCATTGGGCAAGGGGTGCCCCCGCTGCCCCTGTGGACCTCCCCTAGGTCCCCCTAAGCCCCTAGAAGTCAACCTAGGCATCCAGTGTGGACGCTCTAGGTCGACTTTTTAAGTTCCCCTTTAAGTTGACTTTATTTTTAAGTGTAGATACACTGTCGACTTAAAGTCGACTTAAATTACCAAGTGTAGACATAGCCTAGAAGTTTTCCATGTTTCATTTTCATTTCAAAACAACTGAGAGCTGTAGTACAAAAGAGAGGTTGGCTGGCTAATATATGAAGTTGGATTTGATGGTATTAAAAAAAAAAAAATCTATTCAACATGTACTAGCTGAAATCTCACAAGATCTGTTATCCTTCCAAGATACATATGCTATTTCAGCCTTCATCTGAACCAAAACTGGATAATCAGAGCCCTTCTATCTTTGTACTCAACTTGTAACCAAAATCATAGAGTGCTTGTCTTCATTGGCAAATTCGCAGCCGTCAGTTTGAAGTTCCTGATCAACTGCTTGGGTCTGTGAAGACCTGCTCAGCCGATCAGAAAGTTCGATCCCTGAACACCACCCCAGCAACTGGTGTAGTACAGAGTCAAAGGGAGACCCTCCCTTTGACTCCGCGCAGTAGAGGTGCTGGGAGTACTGAGGTCGGAATTCTGACATGCAAGTTATTGAAGTAATGTGCGTATCTCTGTTTGACTGCCACCGAAAAGGGCAGGCAGCAGAGGCCCGTCCAGAGCTGGGTGGGGATAAAAGATTTCTGATTAGATATTCCAGATTGGGCACAAGTCTGAGATGAAGTTTTAAAAATAAACAAACCCAGAAAAAAAATGAGTCCTGTGGCACTTTATAGTCTAACAGATTTTCTTCGGCATAAGCTTTCGTGGGCTATAACCCACTTCGTCAGATAAGCCCACGAAAGCTTATGCCGAAGAAAATCTGTTAGTCTATAAAGTGCCACAGGACTCGTTGTTTTTTGCTGTACACAGACTAACACAGCTATCCCTTTGGAAACCCAGAAAAATTTACCTTATGATAAATCGCAGTCCTGAGATGCATTGGAAAACAGATTCATGGGAAAGAATTCTGTTAGTGGACCTGAGTCTTTTGAAGAGACCTGCTATGTAGGCAAGTGCAAGGTAAGTACAATGAAATTGTGTTCATTTGTACCACGTCGGAATTTGGCCTTTGGGAATCTCTGATTGCTCCAGTCTTCCTCCTGTGCTGTGGTGCTCCTGTACTGCCTACATAACTTATCCCGGTCTGCGGTCTCTATTGGCATTCCTGTAATATGAAATGGATTATGAATGCTGGGTGGTCTGCTGAACCGCTAAATGATTGTAAGTCTCTAGAAGGCAGTAGGCCTCCAGCTACTGTGCTTACAACAGATTAGTCAGTGTTCTCCAACTCAGCATCTCTGCACTGTTTGAAAACAAGCGTGTGTGTGGAGAGAAAAATAATCTCTGGTAGAAATGTTCTAAATTCAGTCACTCCCAGGCTGGGGACACCTCTGTTCAACCCCTCTCTCCTCTTGAACAAAACACTTTTATAGGCACATTGGATAATCAGATGGATTTTAAGCAACAACTGCTCCATAGAGGTAATAGAGCTGATTCAATACAATATGAGGTGCTCCTTTGGTGCCAATTTCTCACCCAGACACTGTGTGAAAGTCACATTATTTCTATTCCGTCAGCTTTCTCAAAGACTCGCCAGACTCGGCCCTAGATTCTGGGGTAAGAAACAATCATTTCCCTAACCGACTTCCAGTTTGACTGAACTGGAAATATGCAAACTAAAGCAAACAAGCTTCCTTGAGTTTAATTGAAACAATTGTCTGAGCAAATGTATTCCAGGAGTGTTATGGCTCCCTGGGTACAATATCCAGTTAAGGTTTTATTTTTCTATAATTTAACAGTCTTTTTAACAAGAACATCAACCCTACCAGCTTAAGCACAGAGCTGATGTTTAGGGCCGGATAGCGAATGTCTCTTTATAAGAGCGTCAGTGAAACCCACATTAGAGCCATTGAAAATTCTTCTGCTTCCCCCTTTCTGTGCAAGTGAGGAGCTGTCTACTGTTGCTGGCAATGTTCAAGACTGGAAAAGGGGGTGGCATATACCCAGGCTGGCAAGAGTGAGCTTCTACAGCTGAGCATGGGGACTAGCCACTGCAGTCTCCAGGCAGATTAATGGGGACAGCTGGGAGCCAGCAGCGTGCTTTTAAGCTCAACAGCAGTGGCTGGTCACTGGTTGCTCAATATGAATGTCTGAAGCTACAATCAGTCTGTGCCTACTTAGCCAAACATTGTTCCTGCCTTACTGTAGTCCTGACTGGGTCCATTCTAGCCCTGCATGCTCCTGATTTCACCTTGATCCCTCATGCTTCAACCACGAGGTGTGACTGTTCATGCAATTTTCATAACACAGGCAGACCGTGGGTGTAGCCAAAACCCACTCCCATCCCTACATGGGCACCAAACTAATTTAGGGCTGATCTCAAAGCCCATGGAAAACTTCAGTGGGTGTCTTCCCATTGAGGTCAAAGGGCTTAGGGTCAGGCCCTCATCCAGCACCCTTTAAGAACAATTCCTTCGGCATTTTAACAGAGTGGGCCTCGAACCTCCACCTGCTGCTGCTTTGGAAGTAAATCTCATTCCACATCCCTTCTCCCACACCCCCTGGGCCTAGGAATCATAACATCATTCCCTCCCCTTTCCGCACAGTGACTCCATGTTAGAAGAAAGATTTAGGGACCTCCCACTCCTTATAACATGGGGCCCTTTGAGCCAAAAGGAGATGGTGTGGCTTAGAGCAGTATGGAAAATTATGAGCGCTCAGCAAAACTATCGGAATTTTTGCTTGTGTAGTGTTTGGCTGTGACTGATGAAACTTCTGGCAAATATTTTCAGTAGCCTAATGTAGTTTGTAGACCCCATGATGTATGCCAGCCTCTGGCCTCATGTTCAGCAGAGAAACCAAATGGGCAACAGGCCCAAAAAGGGGCTATGAAGGTGAGCAAGTCACCCAGATCTTACCTTACTCTGGCGGGCTAGCGTGCTGTCCTGTGGTTGTCTTCCAACCAGTTGTCCACCTGCGACAGAAATTGCACTGCACTTCTACTGGTGCTGCCTGCGTACTAGCTTCAGAGCATCACCGTGTCTGTGTTTTGCCATTAGTGTGCAAGCGTGTTCTGAAGCTGTGAGAGTTTTGTCTCAAAATCCGTGGCACATAGTGACTAGTTATGGAAAATATCTTAGCAGCTCCTACATCCTTTGACAAATAATATTAGTCACCGACATTAGCATCATATGGCTTTGTCCCCCTCCAGTGGCCAAACCATGCATCGAAGTCTACAATTCTGCTGCTATCTCCCAATTGCTGGAACTCTCCCTTTAACTCAAATGGCAGCTCTTGCTTTTAGGCCCCCAGGCGTGGAGTTCATCTCCCACAGCTGGAGGCTGCTAGATGCCTCATTGCTTAGCGCAGCCAAGGCCTCTTTCCGCCTATGCGCACTTCCCTACTTTTGCCCTCTCCAGATAGTAAATGAAAAAAAATTGGGGGTTTTCACCTCTTCCTTGGAGAGGCTGTAGGAGGTATCCCAAGACAATCTGCTTCAATGTTCTGCTGCTCTGTTCATCTTTGTCAAGTCTTACGTCTCTTTGGACAATTGTCCAGAATTTCCTCTCTCTCTGACTCGTCCTGTCATCCTCTGGATATTTGTAAGCTGTTCTGGCCGAGCTCCACCGTTGTTGTTTAACCATAAGGTGGTTATTATAAATGATAATAAATGACATTTTAATGAGTAGTAGGATTCATGGCTGGAGTGTCTCTGTTTATAACTCTGACCTTCCAGAATGAAATTATTCCATGCAGGGCAGGTTTGCCATCTTATTTAATTATAGACAATCAAACTTTCTAGCTGCTGGGAGCTGCAGGTTGTAACTAGTTTTTAATGTCTGTTAGAGCACTGGGAGATGGTAAGCTTAGTAATGGGAGGATCTGTTTTATTTTTGTGTTTTATGTTCATACTGATGGTCACAAAGGTATTAAACACCTATCTCCAACAGCTGGAACACAATGCTGTGATTCTAGGTGCATTTTTCCTTGAAGAGCCTGGAGCTCAGGGAGAAAGTAGAAGTAACAGAAATTAAATTTTAAAAAAAGGCAATGAATGAGACCAATTCTGTTTATTTTTAAATCACCGTCTCAGTACAGAGACTCATTCAAATGGAGCTGGAGGGGAAAAGAGACAGAGGAGTTGGGGCTAATTCTTTTTACTTTGTTCCGGTGCTTGGGGCTGGGCCAGACGTGATGACATTAAATAATCTTTCATATTTCCAAATAGAGAAAAATCAGTCTATTTATCTCCTGGTGTAACTCAGAGCAGCCTTTGGACTGCTCTAACTTATGTAGTGTTTCCCTTGGCGTTGCATGAGCACTGAGAAGCAGGGATTAGCCATAATACTGTGCACTCAGCGCATCTCCCCCTCATACTCTTGATCTGCCCCCTGTTCCAGAGGCTGGGATCAAAGACAATGCAGACCTTAGCAGCGGCTGGGAGGGCTTTCTGTTTAGAGAGTATTCTCAAATGGCCCTTTCTGGCTTTTTGTGCTGCAAAAGTGGCTTAAAAGGGCTTTACGATAAATGAGGCTCAGTGTTTGCGCTGGAGAAAGGAGTCAGGACTCCTGACTTTCATTCCTGGCTCTATTGTGCGAACTTGAATAAACATCATAACCATCCAGTGCTTCTGCTTAAGCCATCCTGTAACCTACATTGTTCTCATCTTTTTCCCTCCTTGGTGGGCTATTTCTTAATTAAAATCTGAGATCCTCAGGTGAGAGGGGTGCTAGGAAAACACAAAGCAGGAGAGAAAGAAATGTGGGAGAGAAACTCAAATGTGGTGTCTGTCCGTTTTTCAGAAGGGACTTAGGAGCCCAAATCTTGTGGAAAGTCAATGGCATTTAGGTTGTAAAGTAGGTGCACTGGAAAATTATATATTTGGAGCTTCCTGCGTGTAGCCGTTCAGTATGAAACTCCTGAGGCTGTCAGTTTTCTTTATTTTAATTTGTCATCCTTTGCACTCAATCACAACTAGAGGAAACAAGTCACTCTACACGTCCATCTCAGTAGATGTTTATGGTCAAGAGGAGCCTGTCAGAATCACTTCTATCTGCTTTCCTGGTCTCTTTCATTGAAGGCTCTGCTGAGGGCTTCCCTTGCTGTAATTTCCTACAGCAGATGGCCCGCCTGACCCGGAAGGGCTCAATAGGATTTTCTGCAGTCCAAGCTTTGGTGAGCACTCGCTTTTGGGTCTCCTAGGAAGAGAGTAGACTGTGGATGATGCAGAGATGGCCTCTGTACCATGGTGTAACCCCTGTAAATTAGTCCTGGCTGTGGCATTGTATTTATGAGAGCAGCGGAGAAGACTTTCGTTTCACAGAGGGGCTTGGAACTTGGAGGTCCTAGAGAGGAGCATATATGGTGGCCTCTTTCTTGAGGTTCAGTGAAATGGACTTCACACGTCACTTCATCCTCATCTCATGGGCGGCACTTCCAAAGCAGCTAAGCTTAATAACCGGTCGACTGAGGATTTCACACTTTTTCTCACTCTATTACAGTCAAAATTCTAGTGAAGCAGTGTGAGAGGAAACATCTTCAAGCTGGATTTCTTCTTCATTGGGCTCTGCTCAGTTGGAGCTGGGGACTGAACCCATTGCCCTCAGTGGAATTACCCTGGCATAAAAAGTGCAACATTCAGCTTTAGGAATCAAGGCATCAAGGAAAATGAACAGTAAATCTGTATTTAATTTAAACCTGGACAATTCTTTACAAGCAGCTGCAGGTAGCTGAGAAGCGTGCCTTGCCCATTCCCTCTCTCTAATCCAATCTTCATGAGATTGGGATCACTTCATCGCTGATGTGACTCACTTCCAGTGCAGGGAATTATATTCCCCTTGCCTATATTCTACTCCTGCAATTTTAATTAGGAGGGAATGCTGTTTCTTTGGTCTCCATTCCTAAACATGTTTTGTGGTGTTGCTGTTAACCCGCTGCCAGGTTGTAATTCAGAGGTGGATGCATTTCAGTGGTAGGGTGAACTGATTCCTGTGTGTGCACGCACAGGAATCGGGTCACACACACACACACACACACACACACACACACACACACACACACAC
>ML685755.1:7057473-7067566 GCA_007922175.1 Pelusios castaneus | reverse complement strand
AAAAGACTTCCTTGCCAAATAGTCCTTACTCATAAGAAGGATGAAGCCAGCAGGGCTACCCAAGAGACTAAGTATTTGCAGGATTGGGCAAGAGTAATGTGTAAACCCTTTCTGAACACTTTTTGAAATAAAGGCCCTGAGCCAGGAAAGTAATTACACGTGTGTAGTACCCTTGCCAGGAATGGAATTACTCACATAATTGGATCTACACCTGTGTTTAAGTGCTCTTCTGGATCATTATCTTTGAAAATGCAGGATGGTTGGGGTTGGTCCCAAATGACTGGAAAAAGGCAAACATAGTGCCCACCTTTTAAGAAAGGGAGAAGGAGGATCCGAGGACAAACCGGTTCATTTCACTTCAATCAGAGAGGTGAAAAAAACATGAAGCGGGTCCTCAAAGAATCCATTTTGAAGCACATGAAAGAGAAGACGGTGATCAGGAACAGTCAGCATGGATTTGGCATGGACAAGTCATGTCTGACCAACCTAATTGCCTTCTATGATGAGATAGACTGGCTCTGTGAATGTAGGGAAGGCAGTGGACATGATATGCCTTGACTTTAGCAAAGCTTTTCGTATGGTCTCTGATGATATTCTTATCGCAAGTTCAAGTAGTAAGAGTTGGATGAATGGGTTATAAGGGATAGAAAGCTTACTAGATCATTGGTCCATTGATCACTACCCGTTGAGCCCGATGTCTAGCTGGCATCAAGCAAAGTGCTACAGGGATAATTTCTCAGCCAGTTTTGTTCAGCATCTTCTTCAATGGTCTGGAGCATGGGGCGGATTGCATCCTCAGCAAGTTCGTGGATGATACTAAGCTTGGGGGAGTGGTAGATATGCTGCAGGGTATGAATAGGATACAGAATGACCTAGACCAGTATTTTTCAACTGTTCTGAAACCAAGGGCTGGTTTCCCATGCTGTTTCAAGGAGATCTCAGGGACCGGTCCTTGAGAAACAGTGACCTAGAGAAATTGAAGGATTGGGCAAAAAAAAGACATCTGATGAGGTTGAACAAGGAGAAGGGCAGGGTCCTGCACTTAGGATGGAAGAATCCCATCCATTGCTACCGACTGGGGACCGACTGGCTAAGCAGCAGTTCTGCAGAATAGGACCTGGAGGTTCCAGTGGATAAACTGGATAGGAGTCAACAGTGTGCCCTTGTTGCCAAGAAGTCTAAGGGTATATTGGACTGTATTGGGAGCAACTAGGGCTGGACTGACACCCCTGTAGGCCCAGAGCTGTAAGATTTTTTTGTGGGGCCTGGCCAGCAGGGCACTGGGGGCTCTGACAACTTGGGGGGCCATGCTTACATTGGCGCCCCCGCACATTGTCGGCAGCATATGGCGGCAGCACCCATGTCCCGCTCTCTCCCACTTCTCTTGTCAGCAGCAGCACCACGTGAGGTCGGGGAGAATCTATGGGCACGTGTCCCGCTCTCCCCCAGCTGTAGGGGTGGCATGAGGGGAAGTGAAAGGCCCTCTGTGGCTTCCTCCTTGAAGAGGTCAGGGGATGCTCTGGCTGCCAGTGAGCTACGACAGCTCAGCCTAGATGGTGGGGCTTCTGCTCTCACATTCTCCTTCCAGCCTCCCCTCCCCACATCCTGCCTTCCTTCACAGCCTTTCCCCTCCCATCACCCTCTACCCCAGCCTCCTTCTCCTGGACATGTAATGCCCCTGATCCCCTGCATCACCTCATCCCTCCTCCTCCTGTTCCCTGCCCTCCTCCTGTCCTGCCCTCTTCCACACCCATCTCCTCCTCTGGTTCCTCACATCCCTGTTCTCCCCCTCTGGCCCAGTCCCCCCACTTCTCTCCAGCCCCCTTGTGGCTCTGGCTCCCAGGGGTTGAGGTCCCACCTCAGTTGGCACCAGCTGCTTCCCCTAACCTGCAAACAAAGGCACCTGATGGCAGTTTCTGTTGGCAGGGGAGGAATTGAAGTCAGCTTAGCTGGGGGCAGCCTGGAGCCAAGCCCTCCCCCTGCACCTGGGAGGCAATGCTACCCGGAGCAGGGGGGTAGGAAGGTCTCTTCTACATTTCCTTCTGGCTGAGAGTAGGGACTGGTGAGCCAGGGCTCCTTTTTTGTGGTGCCCTTTCCCCCCAAGCCTGGGGCTCTGGTTTGCAGCCCCTAAAGCTCTTGCATTAATCCAGCCGTGGTAGGAGCATAGCTTGCAAATGGAGGGAAGTAATTATTTCCCTCTATTCATCATTGGTAAGGCCAAGTGTGTCTAGCTCTAGGCTTCCTACTTGAGGAAGGATGTGGAGAAATTTGAAGAGAGTCCAGCGGAGGGTAACAAATGTGACTGGGGGCCAGGGACCCGTCATATGAGGGAACAAGGCAGAAATGAAGAGTGAGTGGGGTTTTGATAGAAGTCTTCAGTGGTTGGAAGGGGGTTCCCAAGAGAATGGAGCGAGGCTGTTCTTGGCGGTGGCAGATGACAGAACAAGGAGCTACGGTCTCAAGGTGCAGTGGGGCAGCACTGAAACTTTTCCACAGAAAATTTTGATTTTTTGCAAATGGGCATTTTCCACTAGAAAATCATTCTCATGAAATTCGTACTAATTTTGCTTCGGTTTCTGAATAAGCCTATCAGAATGAATCTTCAGGAAGGATTTTATTTCAGTGTCGTTCACTAAAAATATTCTTGGTGGGATAAGAAACGCATGGAAAATAGGACTGCTTCATGTTGATTGCCTAGTGGTTAGATAATATGGAGATGGGCACTTCAGGAATGCCATAGGAACAGTACATGGATTTTTTTTTAATGAAATGCAATTTGTATTGCATTGGAGCCTAGATGCCCCAGATAAAACAGACCCATAATTACTGTACAGACATATAGAAAAATAGTTCCTGCCTGGAAAGGATTACAATTTTAAATAGACAGAACTATCACAGGTACTGAGAGTTGAAGTGATTTCTCCAAGGTCACAAAGCAGGTCCTTGGCAGAGGTGGGAATACAGACAAGGTCTCCTGAGCTGTTTCCTTCCCTCTGGAAAGCATGCAGGTTCAGTTTGGAGAGCACGGATAAAGCCCTGAGATGTTCTTAAATACTTCAAGACTTGAAGGCAGCAAAAGCGGAGAGACAGACAGGCTGTCTGGAGTAGTTCTAAACATGGAAAAGAACCTGGGATGTTTACAGCAGCAAATTCATTGCTTGGAAACTTGGACTTTTAATATCCAAGTCTTTTGTGAGATCTCCAAGGAATTAGAGTGGCAAGAATTATTTGAATTGCCTGTGTAAATTTGTATTGCCATGTGGGCAATCTCTCTTTTGTCAGTAGTTCAGAATGATTTCCTGGATTGGAGCTTCACATGAGAAAGTCTCAAGCCCTCTAAGGGGCAAGCTCTTATTTGAAGAAGGATCCTCCTTATTCGAGATGAAGTCCATTTATCGTCTCAGGACTGAGTGGTCCCGGCAACTGTGCCAAACAATGCCAAATTTCACACTGTAGAAAAAGGTTTTGCTTGTAAAGCAAAATCGGTAATATGTTGGTAGAAATCCTTTTCCTCTCATTTCTTTGGAGTTAGTGGGAGCTAATGCTGTTTGCATTACCATTGGTTTGCCTGATCCAAAATCCAGTGAACTCGGTGGGCATTTTTCCACTAACTTCAATGGCCTTGGTTGACTGATTGTGTTAGTCAAACCCATGAACACAGTTCCCCTACTGTCTCAGGCTAGAGCAGAGCACTCAGAATTCACAATGCCCAGGGCCAAGTTGGCTGCATGCTAAGAATGCATAGACTGCACCTAAATTGTACATAAATGAGCATAACGAATCCCAGATAGATGGATAGACACATGAGCTCTGGGTGTATTTGTGTCTTCATTGGTAGAGGAATAGGAATGGAGTGGGATGGCTGTACGATGCTGTTCAATTTAGCTTTGTCCTCGCCCTGTATTTTACTTTCTTCAGTTTCTTTCATTTTATAAAAGACGTGTCTATCCAGAGCTCTGCTAATTTGTATTTATACTCTTGGCATTGCTGATTCGCATCATTTCATCACAGGCCTGGCGATATGTGGGAATAAGTTTGCACACATTAGTTAACCAGGGATTTAAAAAAAAAAAAGTATTATTTCACTTAAGTCTGCACTTAATCATGCTAGGTTAGCTCAAAAGGAGTTAACTTGAATAGGGATCCTTCAGGCTAACTCTTTAGTGAAGACATACACTAAATGACCAGAGCCAGATCAAAGCTGAAACCGTGGGCCCCAGCCTAAAGTGTGATCTGGCTCCCGCCACCTCGACCAGCCCAGCCCAGTGCCGACGGGGCTCCTGCTGGAGCACAAAGTGGGGGGCCAGAGCCAGAAGACGGGCTCTGCAGGTGGGGCTGGGGCCGGCCTGCGTGCGGTGTGTTCTCTGGTGCAGACTTCCAGGGCCTGTGGACAGACCAGCTGGGGTATGAGTGCCACAGAAAACAGCCTCTGGCCCCAGGGCCCCTCGAGTACTGGCCTTTTCTGCCTCCAGGGGAGAGCGGGGGCTCAGGCCGGGTGGGGCCCACTGTGGTGGGAGACTGAGGCTCCATGCCGGGTGTCGTTGGTGGGCAGACTGAGGCCCCTTAATCCATCCCTGTAAGTGACCCATTCTACCCCTTGTTTATGTTGTTTGATGCCACGAGAAGATCTCACCTTCCTTCTGAGGAAGGTGGATGGGACAGAATAAAGTAAACTGGCTGTCTTGATTTTGTCGGAAGAACAGTCACCAGCAACACAGATCCAAGATAATTTATTAAAGGACAACAATCTGCTCCATTTTCCTTTAGTTCCTGTTCTCTGTTGCTCTAGATGCAGATGGCTGGGGAGGGGAGGATCCTCATCATTCTTTTTGGGAAGATGGAGGAGTGAAGTGTTCCATTATTGAAATAAGTCTTCCTGACAAATTGAGGAGAAACAATGCTTTGGACAAAAAGGGTGATCCTAGCCATGAAGAATAGAATCATGAAAACCCAGCCAGTTAGATTAAAAAAACCAAACAAACCCCAAAACCCACTGATTATTCAGCCATGCACTGATAAAAGAATGCCAGCCATTTGGTACCAAACCGGGACTGTTTAGGGAAGTGTTTGAATGCCACTGCCCTGAACCATGGAAGCAAAACAGACACACAATATTTTTCTTTCTTCACAATTTCTCTCCCAGGCAGTGTTCCCCAGAGCATAAAGCTTTATATTGGAATTCAGCTATTCCGCGTTATGCCATTGGCCTGCTGGGTTACTGGGCAAGTCACTTCTCCCTGTGCCTTAGTTTCCCCATCTCAAATGCATGTAATGATACTGGCCTCTTGGGTAACTTTCTTAGAAATCCACCAATGAATAATAAAAAATATAGTAAGAGTATAGGGGCATTAATGTAAGAGCAGAAAATTATATCTTTATGTAATTAAGACACCCTTTAGAATTTAGTTAATTAGTCCCCCATTATGCCTCTCATGTTCAAGGCAGACACAAAGCTCCTCCATTCCTGTCTGTTTCTGGCAAGTCTTTAAATGGGTCATTGGTTTCAGTTGTTAGTATTTGGCAGGAAATTCGATCCCTGCTCCAGAATTCTTTATGTTGGTTTATAATGGAATCAAAAGGTTATTCTTTCTGGGCTTTTTCCATTGGGAGAAGTAATGCCGTTGGTGTTTTTTTTTTTGATGGGGACACCTGTCCATTGAGTGCGCAGCTGAGACCCACCAATTTCATTTCACAGCAGCCGTTCAGTGGTAATGATTTCTGTTCACTCTTAGAGGTGGGCTTTGTGGATCATGCAGGTTTGGGTCTGGAATTGGACTGGAATTCAAACACTCAAAGAGGCCCCAGGATTCTGAACTCGCATGTTTTCTGTAAGCAAAGCATTGCATGATTTGCAAGTGAATTCTTACGTCCCTGTGTATGCTAGACCACTGAGCTATGGTCTCGAACAGGTATTTTCTATACACAAACCAGCATCATGGCTGGCACTCTTGTGGCCAGCCCAACAAAGAGATCCAGGATTAGCTTCTCATTGAATGGAATGAGTGTTCCTGTGGATTTATATCCGCACATTTGTGACCAACTCTAGGCTAAGGAATCAATGGCAGAGGAAGACTTTCGCCCATGGAGAAGGTTTACCCAGGGCAGGTTTGAGGAGATGCAATGAGGATGGTAGATGTACATCTACCTCTGTTTTACCTGTCCTGTAGATCTATGATATAGAACTCTGGGATTAACCATCTGGCACCTTCCACCAGCGCTAATTTGCTCAGAATGTAAACGAAAACCAGAAGTCCAAAGGGCCAAACCCACAGGTGGTATAAATTGTCTTGAAGATTTTGTGTTCCAATGCAATGTAGCTTGATGTTAGCTCCTAGAGTATGCGCAGAACAGATCCTGTATAGCTGGAATCCGTGAAATGGCAGCAGAGATGAAGTTCACATCGAAACCACCTTTCAAATCCCTAATCTAAGGATGTAGCTCAATGTGTTTAGCGATTGTTTTAGTCCAACAAGTACAATGTGCTTCACAAAATGTTACCAACAAATCAACCCCACAGGCAATTAGCCTCTGAACATCACACAGTGAACATGACAAGAAGCCTTGAGGTACCGTCTACAGAACATGTGCTTTTGTCATCTGAGATGACATTTTAGCTGGCCTGGGTTATTTGCTGGAGCCTTTTGAAAGGAAGCTAAGGTTGGCAATAAAATACATCATGCTGCTTAGCACAAGCAGCCCCAGATTCTTAAGGGCAGACTCTGATAGGCTCTCAGTAGAGCCCTGCAAATCTGTGGATATCCGCAGACCATTTCTTGCAGATGCAGATCGGATACAGATCCACATATTATCATCTGTGCATGGCTACAGCCCTGCAAATACATATATATCTGCATTATATCCGCATCCGCAGATACAACACGGATGTCCGCAGACTATTTCTTGAAGATGCAGATCGGGTGCGGATCCACATATTTGTATCCGCGCAAGGCTCTAGTTCTCAGCATTCTGATTATAAATGTCACTTTCCCTATCTATGTGGCTCCATCAAGACGAATTACTGCCTCATAGGGGTAGTTGGGCAAAATCACAGTGTGCTGGCAGCAGGGAAGGAGGGGATAGGTACAGAAGGGGTGTGAGAGCTAAAGAAGAGAAGATGGGAAGTGTAGGAAGGAAAGAGACAAAAAAGCAGGAGGAAGAGAAAGAGCTGAGAAGTAAAAGGAGAGGAGGACAGAAGAAGCACACTATTAGAAGAGACGGTGAATGGAGGGTAGAAGGAAAAGGTGGAAAGAAGGCTTCCATGGAATAAAGGGAAAAGGAAGCAAGAAGAAAGTTGGAGGATGAGAAAGCAGGGAAAAGGAAATGGAGAACAGAAGGCAAGAGGGAAAAGGAACCAATTACCTTCACTGGCCATCAGTGGAATTTGAATCCTGAATCTTCTCCACTATGGCCCAGTCCTCCATCCCCGGAGATAAGGGAGTAGCTTTATTTTCATGCAGCAGTAGCACACTGTTATCCTTGAATAACCAGTGTGTCAGAGCCAGAGTAGAAAGGGTAGAGGGAACTGAAGAATGATGCTTCTTCCTTTCCCTCTCTTGTTACCTTCTCTTTGTGTGTAGAGTGAGAGAATTTGGGGGGGAGGGGAGATTAGTCATTAAAAATTAATTGCTTTCTTCTAGAGAAACCTTTCCTCCTCCAACCACTAATAGAAACCAGAAGGAACCCCATGTGCCTTGTAAAAAGAAGTTTAATGCCACAGCTGTTATGCCTTCAACACAAGCAAGGAGGCCTGTGGTACTTTTAAAGACTAACAAATTTATCTATCACTTGATCTTTCATGGGAGAAAATCCCACTTCATCAGATGCTTGTGTTCCCCATCTTCAAGCACCTGAGGTGCGATTTTCTCCCACGAAAGCTCATGCAATAATTAGTGCTACAGAGCTCCTTGTTTATTTTGTTACCTAGACTAACATGGCCAACCCTTTTGAACGTTGGAAGTGTTAGTTTATTTTTCAAACACAAGATGTGTAGAGGCAGCTCAAGTGTGTGTATCTGGGCCATGACACTTCCCACTTCTTCCAGCAGTGGCTTCAAAATCAGCACATGCAGTCTTCAACCCCAGTATACTCAAGGTGTTGAATTAGGCTGTGACCATGCAAGGAAATGGAAAAAACCCTATGGTCCTTTGGAAGTCCTGTCAGACTACATCTCGGTTATGCTGCCCAGAGATAGCAGTGAATGCGTGATGTTCTGGGGACCTATTATTCTACCCACAAACTGGGGAGGTACTAGATCTTCCCTTGCATAGGTAGAAATGAATGCACCATTAAGCTACTGTGCAATAACCCATTGGGCATATATCTACATTCTCCTCATCCCGGAGGCCTGGAGTCAGAAAGTGACTTGATTTTCAGCCCAAATTTAAGCATGTGAGTAATCCCCTGGATGGTGATGGCCCACATAGAGCAAACAGGAATAAACTGGTTGGTTTACCAGCCAAGAAATGGAAAGCACTATTCCTTTTTAAAGCCCTTTGTTTAGGTCTTGTTCTGTTATCTGCAAAGAGTCACAAAATGGAAGCAATTTTGCACATTGATTTACGCAGGCTTTCTCTGCTTCCACCAGCTGGGAGTTTGGTGAGTTCATTGACTTAACATTGCCTTCCATTTATTTATCACTCCAAAGAGATCTCTGACCAGCAGGGAACAGTTTAACGCCGTACATTGTCACAATAAGAACACAAGAATTATCATACTGGGTCAGCCCGCGGTCTGTCCACTCCCCTGTGCTGTTTCCAGCACTGGCCAATATCAGAAGCATTGGAGGAAGCTGCAAGAACATAACTGACTTTTAAAAGAATTTATTCCCAGTCCCTGTCATCTTGTGGTTCTTGTGCATTAAATTATCTGGGTTTATTTCTTCTGTTCACAACAAACAGAAAGAAACACTATCTTATCTACCTAGACTGTGGATACTGCTAGTAATAAAAGTAAGCAATATTTTTAATCATAAAAGTTTAGAGTTGGAAAAGACCTTCACAGTTCATCTAGTTCACCCCTCTGCTCAAAGCTGGACCAACCCTAACTAAATTATTGTCAAGCCGGGCCTTAAAAACCTCTAAAGATGGAGAATCCACCACTTTCCTGGCCTGCGTAAAGCTCCTAAATTCATTGATATCTTGTGGCAAGGAGTTCCAAAGGTTAGTTGTGCCAAAATGCATGATCTATTTTTAAATTTGGTCCTGTTTCAAGTTTGCCTATATTATTTGGTTTTGTTAATTAACAGTTTTGATTTTGTAACTATCTGGCTGCATCCTCTTTATTAGCATCACTGTTCATAATTAATACTGCTTATTTTAAAAAAGAGAAAGTCCCGTTGCTGGGCGGGTTTGCAGCCATTTGTTCTCTGTGGTGGCAAAGAGCCCCTTTGGAAGTGGCTCTCGTCATTCTGAGAATGGAGCCGTGCAAGCTCATCACAAACTCAGATCACTGAATGGGAAACTCGTGG
This sequence comes from Pelusios castaneus, assembly GCA_007922175.1. NCBI lineage: Eukaryota > Metazoa > Chordata > Testudines > Pelomedusidae > Pelusios > Pelusios castaneus. Next base: position 7,058,100 of record ML685755.1, on the reverse strand, counting down.
CTTGCCAAATATTGTAAAATACTGAGCTAATGAACAAACAATGGGAAACAAGAACAATGCCTCACATATTGTATTCCGTTCATTGATTTTACTGGTGTACTAATTATGTATGGAAATATTAGCAAATGTATGCAGGTATATTCTATCAATATCATTGACTGTAAACTATTCAAAGTAAAATCTGTGTTATTACAGTACATACAGCATTGGTACAGGATTCACGCACTGCAGGTGGTGCCTCTTCTTGGCCAACCTAGGCATTAGCTTTTCCAAGGCCCAAAATCAAAATATGATTTAAAATAGAGTGTGATGAGGTGTAACAATGCGTGTGTGTGTGTGGGGGGGGGGAGTGGGATAAATTTTCCAAACACCTGTACATATCACTAATCATTTAGTAACAAAATCTTAGTGATACAAAAATTCACTATTGCCTTGTGCTTCTAAATCTTCACTAAGAGACCAGTGTCTCTGTGTGCACCAAGTAGAGGATGTAGATATCTTAGTGAAGTGTGTACTAACCAAATTCCAAAGGGGTAGCCGTGTTAGTCTATTGTAGAAAGACAACAGAGTCTTGTGGCACTTTTAAAGACTAACAGATTTATTAATCGCATGAGCTTTCGTGGGAGA
>ML685755.1:6977238-7057073 GCA_007922175.1 Pelusios castaneus | reverse complement strand
AATCGCATGAGCTTTCGTGGGAGATTTTCTCCCACGAAAGCTCATGCGATTAATAAATCTGTTAGTCTTTAAAAGTGCCACAAGACTCTGTTGTCTGTGTACTAACCAGGCTCCACTCACCACAGAAGTTGCCCATAATTCTGGGTGAGAACAAACATCCTTAGGAAAAACGGACCTCGCTGAAGTTAATGAAAGCTTTGCCATTGATTGCAATGGTGTCAATGTTTCACTTCTTGTAGTTTGAAGACGTGAGTCAGTGTGAAAGTATCAAAGAGCCTTATCCAAAGCCCATTGAAGTTAATGGGGGGGGAGGGGACCTCCCACGGATTCCAAATACAATTTAGAAGAGGCCTTAATTAAGGTAAGAGTTTCTCAATCAAAGTTTAGTTTTTGACACACTATGAGGACAGTTTTTGCTCTCTCACATTAGCTAAGGTCGTATTCTATGAGCTGGCATTGTGTTACTTCCTGTAGCTTATCATTGACAAGCAAGTGTTTAGTTCCTTTTTGCTGTAATGTCTCAGTTACTTCAGTTACCTTTAATTACAGACAGATATGTATTTCTAATTAAATATAAACAATGGCCCTTCCTTAATCATTATTTCCCAAAGAAATCACCTTAGAGATTTTAATACCTTGCGTGAGAAACAGTCCTAGAGGACCTGAACTGATATGTAGCAATGCTGCGGGTGGCAAAGAGAAAAAATAAATCTGTGATTTAATATTAAAACATTGTCAGATTTTTTTAAGTATGAAATTTACTACACTTTCAGCTATTGCAAGACAAAGTAGGATTATTCAAATGAAATATTGAGGAAGTAGAAAGGAACTTTGCAAATCCTGTTACAGAAAGAGCTTAAATTACGGTCCCAATCAAAAATGAGTATCCATTGCACTAGGTGCGGTACAGTTCAGCCTCAGCCTCTGCTCCAAGGACCTTGCAAAGGTCTAAACAGGCAAAGACAGTTTGAATATCTCCATTTTATAGATGGGAGAACTGAGGCACAAGGCAATTAAATGACTTGGCTAAGATCAGAAAAAGAAGTCTGGGGCAGTGCTGGGAACTGAACTGAGATCTCCAGAGTCCCTGGCTTAATGATAAGGCCAGGTTTCCTCTCTCTGTGCACCTCTGAGTTCTCTTGCATTGAATATCTCCCCTGAAAAAGTCTGCATATGCGGCGTCCTGCTTTAATTATTCACACTGTAATGGGTTTTGTTTTCTTTTTAAAGTCAAGTCAGATCAGTTACTGGTCCTCTCCAAATTTAGGATCATAATGCTATTTTGCAGCTATGTGGTCTTGTCAATCTTCAAAGCATAATTTCAACAGTAACTAATTAACAGTCACAATACCCTTTTTTGAAAATGTTTACCTTATTGAAAAGAGAAACTCAGATAGAGATTTGAGGACTTCAGGAACTCAGGCCTGGTCTACACTATAAAGTTAGGTTGACAAAGCTTACATGAATCAAAGTAACTGCCTCGGTATGTTGACTTACTCACTCCACCTCCACAAGCGGCGTAGAGTCAAAGTTGATGTAATGAGATTGATGCACTGTCCATGTAGGTATCGTGTTACTTATGTTGACTGTTCATGGCATTCAGGAGCCTTCCCACAATGCTCCAAACCAACAACACATTCGATACAAGTGCTCCTGGTGAGGATGTGTACTGCTGACACAAGAGGCAAAGCGGAGACACAACAGGCAAACAATTTAATGACTTGCGGTGGCTGTATGTCAACATAAGTTGCATCAGCTTCATTTTCTAGTGAAGACATGGCCTCAGTCAGAGGCTATGTGTCTATTACAGGAATGGATGGGTGATGTTCTGTGGCCTGTAATGTGAACGAAGGTCAGACTCAATGCTCATGTTGGTCCTTGGCTATGAGTCTAATGCAGGTCTACACTAAAAAGCCTGTGGTGGCCCAGTGAAGATGCAACTATGCCAACAGATCTTCTGGTGTAGTTGGTATAGTTAATCGATGGAAAAGGCCTCCTCTTGACATGGTGCTGTGTGTCATTCAAGGATGTGCATTTTTCACAGTTCTGAATACCATAATTATACCAAATTTTGTAGTGTAGACCTAAGTGTAGGCCAAAACATCCAAATCTGGGTGCCTGCAGCCTGGGACCACAATGCAAAGTTAGGTGGTAAAATAAAAATAACCTGTTGGCAGAGGGGCCGAGCACTTCTTGACTTCAGTGGGAGTTAGGCTATAATATAGGTGCTTAACTTTAGACTTCCACATTTGAGAATATTGACCTCAGGGACTAAGAAAGTTAGGCTGATATCTGGAATTTGAATTTAAAGAGCCTCTGTCTCAGTTGTGCTAAGACCAGAGTCCTTGTGGATCTCACGGAGCCCAAATCTATCGAACTTCACGGCATGTTTGCAAGGCATATTTATTCATTCAGGCTATTATCTTCCATTTTGGCAGGTCCTGTTGGTTTTGAGGAAGATTCCCCTGAAACAAGGGTAGAACTGGTAATCTCTTTCAAAGAGAGAAAATGCCTTTGAAGTATGACAGCTGCATATAAATACTTGGTGACCAATCTGAGATCTTAAATCGTTTACATTTTTAAATGCTTTCCAATTCATTTTTAATACCAATATGATGATTGAAAATGCAGTCACCAAGCAACCAATGACATTTTCTATGACTAGGGTAACCAGATGTGCTGATTTTATAGGGACAGTCCTGATATTTAGGACTTTGTCTTAAATAGGTACAGCCCTGTTACTGTATCTGCATGGGTCTCCTCAACAATCACTGGGTTGGATTATTGAAATGATTTTGCCTCAACAACTATATATAATAATAAAAAAATTAAGGAGTCACATGAAGTATAACTTCCAAGTTGAAATATATAGAAACAATTTTAGCCAGTTAGAATGTAATTTTCCAGGTTGGAATTTAACCTGGAAGACAAGAATAATATCACGATATCACCATTCTCCCCCTACCCCTGACCCCAACCCCCTGATGGCATCTTTAAGAGCCACCAGAGTCAAGACCTCAGTTTTATATCTCATTTGAACAGTGCTGAATAAGCGTGTGGAGTGTGGGCATGATCTCCTCCCGCAAAGATGCTCTACGCTGTACTTAACAGCACTTGCTACTATATTAAAGGATGCCTGAAGCCTAGTCACATCAACAGCCTCTGTATCCTCAGAGGTATTGTTCCTCATAATATATGGCAGGAAGTTGCTAGTTGAGTTGAGCGTGTATGGCAATTCAAAGATCCAAGACATCTGCTGTGTGATATAACATTGGCGCAGAGTCAACTAAAGTCACAACACAGTTTCCTGCTGCTGTTAAACGCCTCACATTATCGCCCAAACAGGCAAAGGTTCAGTTGTGACAAATGAGTAGAGAACAGCCCTGGAGCGTGTGTGCTGTGGCTCACACCGATTGAGAACCCATCCGTGGTGCAGCCCTATTCTACAGCATGGCCTTAATCGACTCTGCCTAGGAGCTGGCCAGTCTAGAGGTGTGGTGATCAAGAGGTCCCACATTGGTCCCACAATTGGTGACTGGGGCAGAGAGCCTCAAACTGTAAAGTAGTTCTTTCCATGCCAGCTGCTAGAGTGCAAATGCTTTCATTGACTTGGCAAGAGTGTGTGCATGCATGTGATTGGAAGCGGTATGAGAACACAAGAAGAAAACTTGCCCTTTCTATTGTATCGGCCCCTCCAAACGTTCAATAATCATGCAAAAATCTAAACTTCCTTATTAACCTAAATGAAGCTTGAGGGTAATCAGCACCTCCAGAAAGGGGCATTAGCTTACTATTGAATCAGAAGAGCAATCATTACATCATGCAGTCACCAGCTGTTCTGGGAAGTCTTCCATCCAGCTCCCGGTCTTCTCTATTCCTGGTTAGATTAACAAGGCTAAGAGATTCAGTAGATGAAGTTGCACAGCTGCAGGCTGGCAACCAACTGGGGTTCTCTTCAGCGTAACATAACGTTGTCATGTAACGGTAAACATTCAACATGAAATATGAGCTACCGCAGGTCCACAGTAAGCAGAGCTGTTTGTTTGTTACAGTAAATCTGTGCCTGAGCTGACCTGTGTATTGACTAGAAAAACCTTTCTGTTTAGAAACTTGAGGCCGTCAGAAACCTTGCCAGCAGTGTCAAATACTTAGAAAAGCAAAGCGTGGCTGTGTAAATCCCTCTTTCCCTCAGTTTATATATGGCCGCTCAGTGAAAGCAAACAGCAGGTAGTCTGAAATGTGATGGTAATCTTAGTGTTCTAAGGACTGTCAGCAATAAAGAGTGTGAACATCTGGAAGCAATACACACTTTTTTTTTATGGCTAGGGTCTTCCCGGAGAATCCAAATGACTTTAAAAAAAAAAAAAAAAGGGTTTTATTCCTGAATTATCAACACCACTTCCAGAAATAATTAGGTGTTCATTGGAGGTCTGCCCTCCAAATTTTGACCAGGCTTGAACCTGATTAGCCTGTGTGAGTCAACCAACATGGGAGTATAAAGTAGGAGAGCTCTCTTAAAAAGGCAAAACTGCATCTCTTTCACCATCAGAAGTTAATTCTGTAAAAGATATCACCTCACCCATCTTGTCTCTAAAGTAGATGAGCTCTCTAAATGCATTGAACTGGCACCAGTAGCAGAAAAAAAAAAAGGCTATCAAAGCAAGACTTGTTCCATTTGTTTAGGTCAGTTTATATTTTAAACAAAATGTGGTTTTTAATTTCAAAAGGGAAGCTGTTTGAATTCCGACAAATTTGACTCAGACCAGAATACCTCTGCAGAAAGAGGGAACACTAGAGAATCATCCTATGTTCCTGTCTATGGACTTTTTCCTCCTTTAAGCTCAGTCATGCGTCTATGTATAATGTCCAACCTTCTAGATGGTGGTTGGTCCCTACATTGGACTGATCTTGGGTGTGTTTGCATTATTTCCATTGGCATCCTATCATCTCTTTTTCTTCTGCAGTGTCCCTTAGGAAAATGGGGCATTAATGATAGCAGATAGTCTATTGCAAGTGATTTTTACACAACTGTGTGCTTGCTTTTATTAAATTTTTAAAAATGTTACATTTAGACACAGTAAATTCTAAAACTATGGGCAAGCTGCAAAGAAATGTCCATGAGTATACTTTCAGACTTTAAAAAAAGAAAAAAAAATCACTTTAAATGGGTTCATTCCATTCTATGTCTGCAAATATTTTAGCAAACAAGATTTTCAGGTTGGAATAGCCCCAGTAAGAGTGAATGTTCACTTTGCAAATACTGGAAAATGTTCACAAAGCGAATACTGTAGCTCAAAACCAGCCAACATTTTGCTAATGGTACTGCTCACATATATCAAGTTACTCACAATTAGAACTGGAAGGAAAAAAAAAGATCCTTTTTAGAAAATGGAACTTTTGACAAAGAATTGTCAACACCTTCAACATTTTCCTTCTCACAACATTTTAATAATTTTTAATTCATTTTTATCAGAATGATGTTGTAAATTATTCTTCACTGAAAACACATTTTGTTCCTTTATTGGTAGATGGAAAATGCTCAGTAATCATAGAATCATAGAAACTGGAAGGGACCATGAGAGGTCGTTGAGTCAAGTTCGCTTCACTCATGGCAGGATCAAGTACCATACCACCAAGTATTGATTTTTGAAGACTACGTATATAGTAATTTAGATTTAGAAAATATTGATAGAAACACCCTAGAAGTTTTCAAGGAAAATGATTCCATTTTGAACTCTGTGATGTGGAAACAGTTGAGAAATCTCAAAATTTGCTGCAAAACTTTCCCTCCCCCCACCATTTTCTAAGCATCTCCCATCATGAGCATAAGTGTTTTCCACGTCAAGTATCAATTTTGTAATCATGAGTATTCAGATTAGAAACTTGATTGTAAGAACTTATCCCCACACAATTTTAATACCACTACATTTTGTTCATGAGCAGATCAGAGTTTCCTTAAATGAAATGGCTGCTCAGGAATATTAAGCGATTAGTTAGTTAGCTAATTCTTCGTCTACAAATTGTTGGGATGCGATTAATTCAGCATATTCAGAATTCAAACTCTTTTCTTGGCAGTTATGGTTATAGTAGAAAGGTAGTGGCAGAGTTTATTTTTATCAGTTAACAATGCCAAAGAGTTATGCAATCAAAGTCACAGAGATGTGTCACGTGGCTCATCTGTCCAGTCAACGAATTTGAATATTCTGAATGAATCACAGTCTAACGAGTTATAGAGCAGAATTATTCACTAATCAGTGAATTATTCCCTAATCAGGGAATCATTCTGAACAACGATATATGAAAACTGTGATCTGCTCATGGACAAAGCGTGTCCAGAACAGTGGTTGAAAGTCATTCAATGGTATCACATGCTAAATCCACAGGATTTGCTTTTTTAAATTGCAACCCCCTTCCCTTTCTATACAAATATTACTTTAATATTAGATGTTAGAGATGAGAAAGAATCCATTGGGCCATCTTGGATCTCATTCCCACCCCTTTACTGTGTTCTCTGTCCTTTAACCAATTATTTGCTCAATCATACAAGCTCATCCCAATAGTTGATGTGTCTTTCATCAGAATTCCCTTTTTAAGCCTTCTTCACCTGTGGTGGGATTAATTGTTTCTGACACGTGTAATGAAGATCAGTGGTTTTGCCTCCCCTCCCCCACAGGATTTAAAATAAGATTATGATGCTGAAACCAGCCCTTTTTCATTGCACTCATCAATGCCTTTTTCTCCTGTTTGAACTGCCACTGGCTTCCACGCCAACCTCTGACTACGATTAATATCATTAAGGAAAGTACAACTGAGTAATTGCTTTTGTTATGAGACTCTCTTGAATGCTTGGAAAACATTTTGAAAAACAAAACCAAACAAAACGGGGCTTTGTTCTGGGAAATTGTAGCTATCTTCTTTCATGGTGTCACTGAAAACAGAAACCCATCTTTGTCATTTGCGACTGAAAAGGCTTCTTTCTAATTTGCTAATGGGATTTGTTTTCAACTTCCTTTTAGCAGATACTTCTGGAAAGCCACTGCTCCAAACCCAATGCTCCCCTCTAGTGCCCCCTTTGGCGATGTGAGAGTAAGCTGATAAGCGGAGAGGGAACAAAATTTTAGCTGCTAGAGTAGAGATGATTTGCACTGTGGGAGAAGTAGCTCATGGCGCATGTTGTGTGAAGAAAAAAACTGAACTCTAATCAATAAAAATATGAAGTGTTTTGTTGGCTCTGGGGGAAGGACCCAATGTGAAAGAGTTGCTATAAATTAACCTGTTGTTATATTACTCTTTCTACAACAGAGAGTACAGATTTTAGTAGGATTGGAGTAGGGATGCAGGTTGATAATGATGGGGAAAAAAATCAGAGTGCATTATTTTTCTGTTTGTTTGACTTTTTTCAATGCTCATGTTTCTGGCTTCAGTGAGGGCACTTGTTTCACATGGCTGTGCCAGCTCCTTGCTCCAAGCTTTGCAACCTTGTGTAGTGGATTGCAGGTTTGACCCTCTGTCGTGTTTTCTGTCTGGAAAAAAGAACCTGTGGCCAAGATTTTCAAAATTAACTAGTGATTTCAGACACACAACTCAAGACATCTCAGTGAAATCAAGAAGTACCAGAAACTTCCCAAGACACCCAACCCAAGTTTTCAGATCACAGAGGTTCAGATGTGCAAGCAGGCTGTAGTTGTCAAGTGTCCTAAATGAATTAGGTGCCCAAATCCTATTTAAACCTCACTCTCTTAAGCTTGTTTTGAAACTCCCTATCAAAAACTTTTAGGCAGGAAGTACCCCAAGTAATTGCTTGAAATCAGTGGAAGTTTGGAACCTGCATACCTTTCAGGATCGTAACTATTGTTATCCCATCCCTATAGCCAATCCCTGGTTTCTGGCTGGGCCCTTGCAAGCGTGGGCCTGGCCAAGGATGGTGTCTGGTCATGTGACAGGAAACTGCCTCCTGATGGAGCAGGAGAGCCACAGTGACTGGCCGGCAATGGTGCAGACTTCAACCCCACAACCATGGGGCCAGCCAGCAGCTGACGGCCACGGCTGCAAGCAGGGCAGAGGTTCCAGTGCTGGCACCTCAGCTTCACTCGTAGCTGTGGGCCCTGTGGCTGCAAGCAGAGCAGAGGTGTTGACGTTGTCTGCTGGGTGGCCCCGTGGTCATGGTGGCCAAAAGTTCATGCTGCTGCTGCACACTAAGGTGGGCAGGCCTCAGGGCCAAGTGGGTGTGCCCTGGCCCACCCAGGCCCACCCATGGTTGTTCCTCTGTGTGATGCTATTCTGGGATGAAATATGAGCGTATTCACTGCAAACTGCATTCTACCCCTCTACATTTTTGCCTTCTTTCAGGGATATCTGGGAATCGCCTCCTGCCATTTTAGAAAAAAACATGACAAAAAGATGAGGAAACTCTAAATAAGAAAGGATGTTTTGATGGTTTTCAAAAATGTTCCCAATCTTCTACCTTTTCTGGATACTTTAAACCTTTGCTATCTCTTTGAATGTTGGTGGAGTGCTCAGATAAAATACCACAGGCTCGTGGAATGCTATTGTTTGTAGTTCATGTTCTCAGACTAGATAGGGAGAAAAAGAAGAGCCAGAAGGGTTAGTTAGAAATAAACACCACTGTCATTCTGGTATGCATAAGGATGGGCTTCCAGAACGTTTTTCCTCACTTGAGCTTTTATCTTTTGTTCAGTTGTACATGGGGAATTTTCTTCTCCTCTGTCCCTGACATTTATTTCACACCATGTTTTAAATGAGCTGTGATGGAACAGGAGAGAGGTCCGAGGTCAGAACTCAGCACTTCAGCTAAGGGGAGGGAATGGTATAATTAAGTGCGGAAAGGATGATGCAGTAGGGCACACTGAAAATGAGGACAAAAGGGTAAATAACAAAATGATGGTGGTTTGAGAAACGCTGCTTCCTGGTGGTGCTTCTGGCCATCAAAGCCATTCTTCAAACCCTGAAGGCTGTTCCATATTGTTATGTGCCACTGATCTAACGAAATGTACAATAAAACCCCAGCAATGTTGCTTCTAAGCCTCCAGTGTTCTCTGCCTTCCACTAGTTGGAGAGTGCATGGACAGAACGTGTCTGTGCCATAACAGGCCATGTGTAAAATGTTACCACTAAGTTTCACAGGGGCAGATAACCTGAGGGTTTAAAATGTTAAGCATTTCATGAAATCATAGAATCATAGGGATGGAAGGGACCTCACGAGGTCATCTAGTCCAACCCCCTGCTAAAAAGCAGGACCACTCCCCCTAAATCACCCCAGCCAGGGTTTTGTCTAACCGAGCCTTAAAAATCTCCAAAGATGGAGATTCTACCACCTCCCTAGATAGCCCATTCCAATGCTTCACCACCCTCCTATGAGAAAGTTTTTCCTAATATCCAACCTTGACCTCCCCAGCTGTAATTTGAAACCATTGCTCCTTGTTCTGTCCTCTGTTACCCTCGAGAACAGCCTACCTCCCTCTTCTTTGGAGCACCCCTTCAAGTAGTTGAAGGTTGCTATCAAATCTCCCCTCAGTCTTCTTTTCTGTAGACTAAATAAGCCTAGTTCCTTAGTTTCATTGCATGCGTACTCCTCTGGTGACTTAAGGGCAATAAATGCTTTAAAATATAGAATGACTTCTTCCTTTACTGTCTGACTTCTTAGCAGAAGTGAAGCCATGATCCTTTTTCTTTATAGATAAGGAAAAATATAGAGCAATGGTCTCCAACCTTTTGCTAGCAGATGGCGAACTGCTCATAAATTTCAATGGCAACTGCAATCAGGGATCTTGGAGGAGACGTACTTGCAGAGGATTCTGAGTGAACTATCTTCCTTAAAGGTACAGGCATGGAATGGGGAACAATACGTTCCCCAAGCTGGGACTGCTTATGTAGGGGAAACAATGGGCATGCTGATACTGGCCTAGGTGATATTGACTAGGTTGTGGATATTCTGCATAGCTGGGTGCGTACTTGGATGCACCGACAACAGCCATGCTGCTTGACTGAGGCCGTTAATCATGCACAGGCCGCCCTGGAACCACTTCACTGAAATGAAGGCTGATCTGTTGGCTGGAACCAGGAGCCACCAGAGAGAAGAGCAGAAAGACCAGAAGGGAGGGGAAATGAAGGATCAACTTGTTCACCTTGGGCTCAGATGGCGCCACGATTTCTCCTATTACCCAGTGTTGCCGTCTAGGGTCGATTAAAATATAGCCCAGTGCCTTTATGGGATGTCTCTTAGTGGGCATGACTTTGGGGAGATCCATGGTTACCGTAACCTGTCTTTCTGGCAGTTCAGTAGTGGGGAATCTCTCCCTGTGCGATGTGAATGAAGGGCGAGTCAGTAGGTGCTGCTGTTCCCATCCTTCGGCTGTCATGCCTTCTCCTCACATAGTCTACTGGGGAAGTCTTTTCTTCCTGATACCGTGGAATGCTGAGAATGGAATCTAGAGTAGCCGTGACTCGCTTGGCTCTGCCTGAGCCATCAGTGACAATAGTGGTCACGGCACGGAGAGCCTTGGAGAGCTGATTTCCCTGCAGCCCCAAAGATGACAGCCTCTCCCCAGGCTTGTGGGTAGATGGCCAGATTCTATGGCCATTTCCTGATGCTCAGCCCCCCTGCCTTGACTGCTGGACCCATCGGGAATGGCGGGGGAGCATATGGGGAGGAAATGGTCCTAAGGCACCTTTTGCTCTTGGAACACATATGTTCTGAGACAAACGGCAAGGAACCTTTCACAGTCCCTGAAGATGAGGGACACAGAAGTGGGATCTTATTCTAAAATTAAATAGCTTTGTTTCTCCATGAGTGACTCTCAAATGGGGGGGGGGAGGGGGAGGGAGAAGTTAATCCCTTGAACTGCTTCTCCAGTTATTGAAGGAATAAAAGGCAGCTAAAGGTTGGCTCCTTGGATTGCTCCCACAGAGTGAATTTTTCAGAGCGCTCTCCTCTGACGTGACCTGTGCTGCAACCACTGCGCTTGGGTTGCTGTCAGCCTCCCTGGTGTAGCTGCCAACATCTGCCAAGTTCCAACAAAACTGAAAAACAATTTGGTTTTGAATTAGAAGGCTGCAAAGTAAATTACCACTTGCCACCTTCTTGCTGGCCTTCCACCTCTTTGAAGAATGAGTCTTTGGCTGGAATGGTGCCCTGTCTGGAATACCAGCAGCTAGAAAAGTTATGCTTCAGCTGAACTTAAATATTAGAGACAGACCTGACCTAAATGTTCGATCTGGACGTTAGCATGGTTCTGAAATGTTCAGATTCAGGAACGCTGTTTGGGCCCATTTCATGGCTCGGCCTAAACTGTGAAGATTGGTTTGGGATGCAGACTTCCCCAGAGAGGCTGAGCCTGAGCTTCAGGGACGATGTGGACTCGGATTCAGGGGTCTGGTTGGGTGATGTTTTGGGGTCCAAACCAGAAAAGTAAGGGGTTGTGTCAGTGTCTTCCCTGAAATCCTGGGGATATCTATGCTGTGCACCCTGGGTTTTCCCCCAAATCACCTGCCCTGTGCCCTGTCCTCTTGCTGAACACTTACAGAAGCCATTGAGTTTGTTGCCACCTTGAAGACAACAGCATGCTGAGTGGGGAGCTGTCTCAAAGGGAATTAGGTTCCTAACTCTGTATTAGAGGAAAGGGATCTGTCACTGCTTGGAAGAAGCGTGTGCAGGTATTTAAATGCCAGGGCTTTTGGGGGGGCATGTTCCGTGCTCCACCGGGGCGCTGGGCACCAAAGGAGAGCTGCCAACTCCTGCTCGGGGCTGGCATAGGGTATGTCCTCTGCTCTGTGGTTCCGGGGCCAGAGTAGCTCTGTGCCTATCTGCTGATTATTTGTGGGCATGCCCCTTTTTGCCCACCCTTGTGCACCCCCCTGCTGCTGGAATTAGGTGCTTAAAGCAGCTGAGCCACCTCTTGTGAAAAACTGAGGCGGCGATGACACCTCCTTCCTGTACTCCACCATGCCCCAACCATCCAGGGGTGAGAGCTCTCACTTGGGAGTGTGCTTGCTTTAGAGCAGTAACTTGCATTCATGTCTTCCATCTACCAGGTGAATCTCTGGACGTTCCAGGGTAGTTTGCTCCCAGCCTCACTTGTTGAAGCTGTTGCACTGTGTATAAAATACTTAAAATATTTCTTGGAGCAGGCCCTCCTGGGGGAGTGTCCTAACCACTGGAGGCTCATTCAGATGCTCTCAAGCTCAAAGACTATATAAGTAGTTTATAGACAGTGCCTCTCACTCTCTTCTGTTGAAGCTGTTCCTGGCCTGAAAAAGGTGATTGGTAGAGGCCTGAGACCTAAGTATGGGGGGATACCCTTTGAGGGGCCCCAAAGGGGTCACAGGTGCAGTTACTGCAGGAACTCAGCCAGAAACTCTTGGACTCAATGCAGGAATTGTTGAGTGATGTTCTCCGGCCTGTGTTATACAGGAGATCAGACTGGATGATCGTAAGTGATCCCTTCTCACCTTAAAAATTATGAACCTAAAAGGAAATCATTGAACAGCATAGTGTGAGTGTGTAGAGTAGATGGAGTCTTCTGGTCTGCTTCCACCATCGTATCTGAGTGCTCAGCTGCCCTGGGCCCTATTCACGATAAGATGACCTAAAGGTCTTTATGGAATTGCGTTCGGTGTACCCAAAATAAAATAAAAATCAACTAAAGTTCAGCATCTTCTTAGTTTCCCTGCTTCCTTTTCTCTTTTATACTGAACTTACTGCATTTTGCTGTCATCCTATTAAATTCTTCCATTCTTCCATTGCTGTTCTTACAGCTCCCTGTTTCTGATGCACAGAAACTCCCTTTGCTAACCAGCCTCTGTCTTGATTTACTGAACTCCAGCAATCTGACATCACGAGGCAGTCTTTCTGATGTCACAGTGGTGTCACAGTCAGCAGAATCCCAACCCAAAATGGATGTGTAAAGCGGGAAAAGAAGTACAGGGAAAAAATTCCTGGGAGTTTAACAGAATTGTAATAAAAATAAAAAATTAGAAAAAAAAATGTCTTCACCAGAGTTGGACTGCATTTTAACACAAGTTCAAAGTATAGAGTGTTGGTTATTTTGTGGGGGGGGGGGGGGGCCGGGGGGGTTTTTGGGGTGTTTTTTTTTTTTTGTTAAGAGCTGTGCATAAAGATTATAAGTGTAACTGAATATGAAGTTGAGAACTGATTGACAGTCCTTGAGTTCTGTAATTAAAGACTATTTGGCAGTTGCTATGCTGTAAGTAGTTCATCGGTGTTTTTTTTACTGACACAAATCCCTTTCTTGACTGAAATGAAAAAGCTTGAGTCCATTCAAATGTAACTGTATGTTGAAATAATAGAATATACATCATCTCTTGGGTGGTGAGAAGTACCTAACCATGAGGAAACATATGTTTGGCATGGAGAAAAAGTTAAGAAACAAGCCTGAAAAGCGTAATTAAAGCAGAATGTAGACACTGCCATGAATGAAGATTAGGAAGCATGTAGAATCTTTTGGAATGATTACAACTTCAGAAGCTTCAACTCTTCCCCTGTTATCGTTGGAAAGAAATTTGATAGGACAGACTTGTGTTATTGTCTCCTTCTGATAAAAGCCATTTCCCTGCAACAGACCATGTTCTCCTCCGCCTGCTCCTCAGAGACAACATCAACTAAACAGGGGCATGTCGTAAGAATAGAGATTTCCAAGTTCAGTTTCCAGCTCTGACTCTTACATTGGGGAAGTTACTTAGAACCTGATTCAAAGCATAATGAAGCCAATGCCAGTCAGGAATCATGTCTTTCTGTGCCTCAGTTTCTCCATCAGTTAAAAAGGGGATAATATTATTACTAATATTTGGATTATCGCTCACTCAGTGATTACCTGTTCTATTTATTCCCTCTGAAGTACCTGGCATTGGCCATTGCTGGAGGACAGGATACTGAGCTATACGGACCATTGGTCTGACACAGCATGGCCATTCTTGTGTATTACAGTAGTGGTAGAGATGCCAACCAAGGCTGAGTCCATGTTCAGTGGTCACTAATAAATGGACCCTCTTCAGTTTGTAGTGCTGGGTCCTATGCAGCTCATCACAGTATGTGATGTGTATATGACTAGACTTCCATTGACCTAATATGGCCATGGGAAAAACATCATGGGAGTCAGTCTCTGCCCTGTAGAGTTTGCAGTCTAAACTGACAATGGGTGGGAAGGGAAAGAGGTACAGAAAGGTGATGAAGTCAGAAACAGACTCGGGTGTCCTGTCTCCCAGCCTCGTACCCTATCCACTAGCCAATTCTGCTTCCCTAATACATACAATACTGATACAGTGGGTCTGTCAGATGTTTGTCACCTCTCACCCCTGTTTTTGTTTTTGAATGGGTCTTCAACCAGTTTTCAGTCCACATGCCCGTGCTGCTATCAGAACCCATTTGAATGCATTTTGAGAATAATTTCTTCACTGAGTGCAGTAATTCCAACAGACAGGACAGAAAAGATGAACAGCCTAGACACAGCAAAGAGAAACAATGAAAGGATCTTCCGCAACAATATGAAAGCTGTCTCTGGCATTCTGTAATTGTTATTGCATAATTAACAGCTCTCACTGACACAGTGTCCCCTAGGAGTCCCTCGAACGTGGAGCATCTGGACGGGGGTTGCGCTCCACAGGGTTCTGTTCTCCCAGTACAACAGAATTCTGATTAATTAATCGTTATTTGGGCTTGAATAATACATTAAAGATAATCTTGAAGGTTCAGTGCAAAACAAAAGGGGGTATTGCTTTTATTTCCAAATAGACCGGGTTGCTAAATAGTGAGAGAGTTGCAAAGGTAAATAAATTCCTGGCAGACTCATCTCTCTCTCGTCGTTTGTTTGTGCAAAGAGGTCCCTACGTATTAGGTTTGGTGAGATGTCATTTCTGCACCATGAGGCTCTGAAGTCACTGAGGGTTGTGATCCTGGAATACGACAAAGTGAGAGGCTGACACAGTCGTCAGCAATAAACCTTTGAGTCAACAATTAACTCTATTTTAAAAAATGGTTGTAAAACACAACTTTAGATAGCTACTCTGCATGCTTCTCTGTGGTTTTGCAATACATCAGCCATTCTTTAGAGACAAGAAGAGTCAGGAAACTCTGACACAATACACCAGTGTTTCAAAAGACCTTGGAGCTATATTTTCAGGCATTCAGCCAGATGGTGGGCAGATTTCAAGTGCTCTCATTTGGGCCCCAAACTAAGGCTAGGGTTTCCAGATGTGTCCATCACTCAGCAGCTCTTGTTGTGACACAAGCATAGAGATTTGCAAAAAAACCAAACCCTCCTTATATTGAGTGTGCGACTCTAGAACATCTGGTTGCTTTGACCTGCTTCCATTGAACTCAGTGGTAAAATTCCCATTGAATTAAATGAAAACAGTTACATCAGTGCTTGAAACTCCCTCGGTAATGTATAGGAATAGAGTAGTATCCCTTTAAATAGCTTGTGATCCCTCTATGGAGGACTGACATGATTTCGTTGGGGTTGGTCCTGCTTTGAGAAGGGGGTTGGACTAGGTGACCTTGTGAGATCTTTTCCAACCCTCCTCTTCTATGATTTTATGTTTGGGTATATTTACTAAATATGTTTATTTGGGACCCACTTGTGCCTATGTGGTTTCTTCATATGGTTTAAACAGGGAAGGAGAAGAAGATTCAATACCACCCTATGTGCCTAAATGAGAGCTGAACTCTTCAAAATTTTGGTCGCTGTCACCAGCTTGGTGGGTGAGTCCATTTGCAGAGGCTGAAAAGTGCTGGGATCCCATTTATCCAGAGCCCCAATCCTGCCAGTCCTGAGTGCCCTCCTCTCCGTAGAGGCCTCACATCACGGAGGATGCGGCCTTATAGAAATACCACTCCAGTACAGCAGCTCTTACCTAGGGATCTTTCATGTCTGTTACTGAATGAATAAATAAACAAACGTATTCATCTTTACAAGTGCCACAAAATTCCTCGTTTGTTTTACCTAGATATCACATGCAGGGTCTGTGCAGAAAGGCCCTGCGTGGAAAGCCAAGAGGTCGAACCTGCACGAACAGGATTGTCTGCTGAGATCTGACCAGGTTCCTCTGATGGGGCACTATTGCCAAATCAGGCCACTTGAGGCTCTTGCAGTGACTCTTTAAAAAAACAAAAACAAAAAACATTTCAAGCCCAGCCATACATCATGTTTACACCGCGGGCCTGTGGGAAAAGGTCAGTTTTATTTCTCTGGCCTTTTTCAGTTTAGTAAACAAGGGCCACTGGAGGTCCACGCTGCAGGCTTGTCATTTACAATGGAACCCTGAACAGAGCATGTTCAGTCTTATCTACAATGCTGTCCTCCAGGCATCACAGAACTCCTGACTACCTTCCCCAGATAAACACACAGCTCATTTTCTTTCAAATAATTTGTTTATCTCGTTTAAGATGGTGGATCCTCGTCAGAGAGAGAGAGAGACTTGGTAGAATCCATTTTTTATTTATTTATTTGTTATTTTGACATGTTGATGTTTATATTTAAGCTTTTTAATTTTTTTTATCTTACATATTCATAGTCGTGAAAACTTATGGGTTTTAAGCAACCCCTCCCCCTTTTTCCCCCCTCCTTTTCCTATTTTGACCTATTTGAAAGTTCACAGTTGCTGGAAACTATGGGAGGAGGGGAGTCAGGCAATGATTATTTAATGACAGTAGACATTGAGGATCAAAAAGTCAACAATTAAACCATAAATCATCAAAATATATGAAGTAAAATGTCCTTAAATCAAACTTTAGTAGGTTCTCAGGCGGCACTCTTCTTATTTTGGCTATCTATACATTTTGATTATTAATGGAGACATTTTTGTTTGTTTGTGTATGTGTATATGGTGAAATCAGTGTTTAGTGATCAAACAGCCTTTGCAAGCATCTATCTGTCTGTCTGTCTGTCTGTCTGTCTGTCATGCTCAGGTTTTTTCTTGATGTACTACTCCTGATTTGTTAACATGCAAGATAGCATAAAGAGGATGACACTTGGAGGGATAACCAGAAATCGGCTAAGCAGAGTCATTAAAGAAACAGGTTTCTGGCAGGTATTATAAACAAATGACAGAGACTCTGGGGTCTTATAAAAGAAAGGGAAAACAGGCTTTGCTTCCTATGCTAAATTTAACCCTAGTGAAGATGGAAGGAAACTTTATAGGCTTCAAAGGAAGCTGTCAACTATCATTTGTACTCCGGTGGCCTTGAGGTTTCATATGGCCCCACTATACAGACACTATAAGAAAGAGTATCTATACTGTACAGTTTACTCACTAAATATGCCAGGGTTGGGAAGGAAACAGAGGCACAGAGATGGGACGTGGCTTGCCAAGGTCCTGCAGAAAAACAATGGCAGAACTGAGACTAGAATGTTATTTTCTGGGCTGAAAATGGTCCTCTTTCTTTACTTAGCTCACCTCACTACCCAGGGACGCAAGGGATAGAAAGTGGTAAAGCAGGAAAAGAAGGGGGTTGGCTTTGCCATCAACTAAGTAGATCATCTAAGAAGCAAAATGCTAAGAGCTGGGAAAAAAAATGCATAGTCAGTGACTGAGTTTTCTTGGGTGTCTGTGGGTTGGGAAGGGGCAGACATATGCTGGTAAGCCCAGGGCAGCCTGCTGTTGGCTTCTGAACTAAAGAGAAAAATAAGAAAGATTCCAGGTGTTGTAATTTTGCTAATATTAGCAAAAAAATGAAATACATTGAACTATTTGTGCTCAACACATCATTGTGAACAGCCAGGTAACTTTTTATGAGCTGAAGGATGTGTACTTCAGGCCTCAACCGCTTGGGACTTGGTCTTGAGTCCAAGAGGTCATATTTTCAGGCAGTCCAAAATAGACTAGAAAAGACTTTTTTGGTCATTTTGTCCCTCCGATTTTAAATGATCCAAATGACAGAACTTCCATCACTTTGGGACATTAATCTACAGTCTAAAGGACCTCACTATGAGGGAAATATCACTTGATGTTTCACCTAAAATTTCGCTCGCTCAATTTCCTTTCATGTTGGGAAACTAAATCTATGGTCAGTATGGATGAGCGGCTGGCTGGGAAAATCCAAAGGGGTAGCCATGTTAGTCTAGTTCAGCAAAACAAACAAGGAGTCCTGTGGCACTTTTGAAGACTAACAAATTTATTTATCACATGAACTTTCATAGAGAAAATACGAAGTGGGAATTTCTCCCTCCAAAGCTCATCCGATAAATAAATATGTTAGTCTTTAAAAGTTCCACAGGACTTCTTGTTTGTTTGGCTGAGACGAGTCTGTCTATCTGTCTCTCGCGCTCTCTAAGGCAGTGCTCTTCAACCTTTTTTTGGATCAGCACCCAGTTTTTCAATATTTTCACATTTGCAGTAAGCTTACCGCCCACCTACATAAATTGTTACTTTTTATAAATTGCCACCGTTGTTAAATTAATTGTTACATTATCGTACTGTTAATCGTTAATTATAATTTTCAATTTATTTACATTTTAAACTCAGATATTTTAAATAGGATATCAAACAAATTTCAGTCAAACAAAATTTATTCATTATTCATACAAACTTTTTATAAATTACAGCCGGATGAGCATGGCCATCATCTCCTTCCTTCATTTTTGTAGCGCTCCCCAAAAATCACAAAACGGCCACTAGTGGGTGGTATCGCCCAGGTTGAAGACCACTGCTCTAAGGCATTTTCAGTTTAGAAAGGAATGATAAAATACAGAAAATCAGAAACCATTGGGGCAGGATTCTGACTTCACTTACACCAGAAAGAAGTAGATTTAAGTTCACTAGGGACAGAAGAGTTACATCATTGTCAAACCAGTACATGGGAGAGGAGAATCAGGCCCTGTGTTTTTGTACATCTTGAATTTTAGAGGCATCCACACTGTTACTTCTGAGCATTGAGCGGTAGTTACTCCCTGCACATTCTCTTCGGAGGTTGCCCTTAAATCTGCCGTTGGATGTGTGTAACACTCTGAGACCAATCCTGCAAATATTTACTCCTTGAAACACTTCTCCAAACCCTTGTTCCCCTTGAGCGCTGTAATCCCATTGACTTGAATGAGACCATGCTTGGGAGTCACCCTGCACACATGAGTACATTTTCAAATGTTCAGGCCCATTGTGTTTGTCTTGGATGATTCATGAGTTTCAAACTCAGGTTAGGGATCGACTATACAGCTCCTATTAGAACAGTTATTCCTCTCTTTGCATCCTGCCAGCAATAGTGGCTTCCACATTCTACTGAATTTCTGCAGTAACAGAAGTCTTGTCTACACACACGTGGCAAGCTGTAGTTGGGAATCTGCAGCGGTGAGGGTTGTAAATCTGGGGTTGGGCAGCAAGCTGGGGTGTGAATTTACAATTCATTAGCTTGTTGTAGTCAAGCTGGTCACGTGGACGGTGCTTTGAGCACACTACAGCACTTCTAGTGGGCAGTGGTAGGGTCCACAAAGCCCGTTAACGTGTGGCATGCTAATGTGTGGTAGAATCACAATCGGGTTTCCTGGGCCCTAAGAGCCCTGGGTGATCCCTGTATCATACAGATCCTCCAGGGACAAAGATAATAGGCAAGTTGAGTGGCTTGGACACCCCTATGAATTATGTAGGAAATATGACTATTGTTTTTAAGCTGTGAGGGAATGCTAATTGTCAGATTCTGAGCCTTCAGACAGCAACCCCACAACACATCTCACCAAATAAGTGAAAACCAGCAATGCTGACATGCTAGTAATATTAGTGGCAATGTTCGGTACCCCTGTTGTAATATGCATGACAAAGTCCTTTGGTGTCTTGTTAATGTCTCCTTTTGCTCGCTACATTTTTAATAGTGGGGATGTGACAGTTACACACTCGGATCATTTCGGTCTAATGAGTGAACATCTTTTTGTTTCGTTTTTGATTGCTGTTTTCTGGAGATGAAAGGCAAAATCACATGGTTAAGGGTTCTGGGGTGTTTTTGTTTGTGTCTTTGTTCCCAAATTACAACTGGGAACTTGAGCAGAGATTTTAATCATGACTGAGCAAAGGAAAATCACAGTGAAGGGAAATGCAAGTGACAATACATCAACAGTGCCAGAATCTCACTGGGTATCGGGAGGAAGAAAACAGCAAGGAATGCCCCTCTTTAGATAGTTTCCCTATTTACATTGTTTGTTCATTATTCATTGGCACATGAGGTTGCAGAAAGCGCACACTGTGTTTTGCGTTAGGTGATTCGCATACACTGTGTGTAGATCAAAACAAAACAATACTGCCATTTGACCCGAAACCAAAAAACTTTTGGCACCTTCAGTCTGGTGAACAGAAGGTGAAAATGTAGGGTTTTTAGATTACTTCGACTTCCAATGGAAAAGAGCAAAATCTCTGTGAATTTGTAGTAGTATGTGGGTCCTGAAAATTAGCCAAGAATCTCTTAGCTGGTCAGTGCATGCTGGTTCTTTTCCTCTATTCTCCCCATAGGACATTGTGATTCCATATACTATTTCGACAGTTATTATCTGGCATAATTAAATGTTGAGTAAAACTAAAAGTCAATAAAAACAAATTGCGAGTGAGGTCCTTACTGATTCAAGCCCAAGCACTTGGAGAAAATTAATATGGCAAGAGAGAGCTTGGAAAAGAGGGGGGTCATTTTAGTAATTAAAAAAATGCACAATTGTTTGCTCTAGTAGCGCTGTACTTCTAAGCTGAGCGAATATTGCTTAATGCAAAGCACTCCCTGCAGATGGCTGAGGGAACGGAGGGTTTCTTTAAATAATCTTAACATTTTTGTAGTGCTCCTGGGAAGTGCTAGATGGACAGCCTGCGAGAGTGGAATGATCTTTTCATGAAGAGCCAGATTCTGATATCCTGCATTTGAGTAGTAGCAGCTTACTCTGCTAATAATTCCATTGACTTACTAAATAAAGGGACCGAAAGACGATCCTTCCAGAGCAGGTACGGCAGGTGTGGTGGGTGAGCAAGCAATGATTTGCCACAGCATTAATTTGGAAGCACCACTTCTGCGAACCAAAGGGCAGTTCATTTTCATTTAGTCTTTGGCTTCTCTGCTAAGATCAGTAAGAATACTGCTGACTATGATAATGGTTTTGTAGAGACCGGTCCACCTCAGAAATGAATCACCAGCCATCAAATGGTCTTTACCAACTTTGGCTCTATGTGGCCTCACATTTCTGTACTCTCCAAGAACCTCACAATCTTTGATGTGAGTATTCTCACAACACCTCTCTGAGGCAGGGCAGTGCCATTATCCCCATTTTACAGCTAGGAAACTGAGGCACAATGAGGCTAAGTGACTTGCCATTCAGGATGTCTGTAGCAGAGCAGGGAACAGAACATGGATTTCCTGAGTTCCAAGTTAATACCCAAATTTGTGGTCCTTCATCTCATCCTTCATCTCATAGGCCATTTACTAGACAATCGGCAATTCTTTGACCCATTTCCCGATTTTGTTTCCTGTGGCCTGGGGATGGTTTTCTAAAGGGCTTACTAAAAAGTCTGGAAGCTAGAAGTCAGCATTGTCATGTACTAGTCTTTGGGGCTATGTGATTAGTGTTGCTTTAAGTACAGGGAAGAAACTTCTTCTGGTGTAGAAAGGCCATCCTCCCACTGGGTCCTTTTTACCTTAAATTTACCTCTTCAATGCTTTGAACTAAAATTCCCTCTTTCCAAAAATTAAAAAAGTAAAGGTAGATCTGTTATCATGTACATTTCTGAATTTATGGAAGATAATGGTTACTGTCATGGTTCCCAGGTTAGCTAAATCTAAGTCCCCTTTCTGGTCCCCCTCAGAGCACCCAAGGAACTGTTTGGCCTCTTGACTTTATCTGTTCACTACAAATAAACCCACCATGTGGACTGTTGACTCTTGTTGGCCAGTCATTTTTGGCACAATAGGAAGCGAAACCAATAATACCTTACATAATAACAGGCTAATTGCTAAACAGTTACTCAAGACTTTTATTGTCTGGAGGTTTATTCTAAGGACTCTAAGCTCACCCAAACTTTGGAGAGGCCCCCACTTAGAGCTGATTGAAAATGTACTGTTCAAACCGTTTCTTCCCCCCTCACACTATGAAAAATGTCCTTTGTTCTAAATGAAATTTCTGCCAATTTTTTTTTAACTTGTCTGAACTTTCCTGGATTTTTGTTTGTTTGTTTGTTTGTTTTTTGGGAGAGGTGGGGGGAAGGGAGGGCTGGGGCCTGAAAATGAAAGGTTTCTCATTTCAAGTAAAGAGTAACTTTTTTCAGAAAGTAAAACTCAGTGTTTTGTATAACAGAATCAAAGAAACAAAACCCAAACCCAACAAACAAATGGATAGTTTCTATGACAATTATATGTATAAATGTTTTTTTTAATGGAAAATTCTTACCATTTTCCAACCAGTTCTTCTCCTACCCACTAATGTCCATTATACTACAGATTTCTTCTAACAACTTTCCCTTTAATCCTGAAGTGAAAACAATTAAGAAACCTCTGGAAGTGTTAGGTTTAGCACATTTGCTCTTATGGACTCTGTCCTGAGGCTTGGTCTATACCTAAGAATAAGCTCGACTTAGCTATGTCACTCAGGACTGTGGAGAATTTGACATCGTGAATGCCATAGCTAGGTTGAGCTAATTGTGACCTGTCTATGCCTAGGGAAGCCACCTGAAAATGGAAGGTTGTGGCAAGCTGCAAAAGAAGAGCAGATTCTCCCAGCACTGGTGGGTGACACTGATGTCAGACTTCCCAGTCAGTCCCAAACCGTGCTTCTCATTCCCCACAGTGGTTATCAAGAAGCTGAAACAAAACTCTAAAACAAAGGGCTAAATCAGGGGTCGGCAACCTTTGCTGGCCCCCGTGCCAGCCCCGCCCACTGCAGCCTCAGCAGGTGCTGGGGATGGAGCCAAAAGGGGGCGGGGCAGGGACTCTTTCTCCCTGCTGGCCCCGCCCCCATGAATGGGGCTCCTCCCCCCTGCTGGCTGCGCTCCCCAGTGGGGGGGTGGGGCCAGCAGGGGACAGGAGCCCTGCGCTGTGACTTCTTCCCTGCAGGCCTTGCTCCCCAGTGGGCAAGTGCAGCCAGCAGGAACCTGGACCTGCGGCACACTGCTCTTGTGGCACTGGGGGGTGGGGCCAGCAGGGGCAGACTGACCGGCGCCATGTGCCACTCAGGATTGGCCCACATGCTAATTTTGGCATGCCTGCTGGGGGTTGCCGACCTCTGGGCTAAATGAACAAAGGCTAAAATAAGCCTTCATTACTGCATTTTCGTCTCTGGCTCTTAATCAGCCACTATGTCCAGTAAAAAAATAAGTTATTTACACTGCTTTTTTTGTGAAGGTACCAGCACCCTTTTTTTCACAATGATGCAGCCCCGGCTCCTGCTGCCGCTGTCAGTGGCCCCAGGTCCCTGGCCGAGTACCAACAACTTTTAAAAAACAAAAACCAAAAAAAGCACTGGTTATTTAAAACTCTATATTCTTTACCAAAAAGTTTCTCTTGATCTCAAAGGGCCAGCCACATCACCAGACCAATATAAGTTTGGATCTTACCCAAAATACCACTGCGAGAAGTCCTTTAGTAACTAAAACTAAATGTTTATTATAAAAGGAAAGAAAGAAAGAAACGATGAGAGATGTTAAATGAGTAAAGCAGTCAGATACACACAAATGAGTTGAAAGTCCGTATAGATCAGGTTTCCAATAGAATCGTAGAGTTTGCCGGCTTGGATAGTCTCGCTGGTGTACATCCAGTATCTGGATGGATCTTAGTCCTAGGTGAAGACTGACTGAAGACAAAATGGATGTGATGCAGGTGCCTTTTATGTCCCTTGTCCTTTGCCATGCTGCTTGTGAAAATTTACAGAAATAAGTTGGAGTCCAAGGTCACATGAATAAGTCCTGGCTGTGGACTTATAAGGTCTCCCTGCATTCTTTCCCTTGTCTTATTTTATCTTTGACTTCCCTTAATGGGCCTTTAAGTGGTTAGTGCTGCAGCCATCCTGTCTGGGGTGTTGCCCAGAACACACCACAAATTGAAATATAGATACATCCAGCATATCCCTAACTTTCAATACAAATATGACAGATGCACATAAACAATATAATCATATTAGCAGATTATAACCTTTCTGACATGGCATATCTTCTATGAATTATGGTAATTTTGGTATATTGATGTTAAATAATATCATAGCCAGCATCCCTCTGATCCCTAGTATAAATGCAGCTATGTTGATGGAAGAATTCTTCCATCCGCCTAGCTACTGCGTCTTAGAATGGTGGATTAACTACATTGACAAAAAAGCTCCTTTCGTTGATGTAGGAGGTATCTATAATACCGTAACACAGCTGTAGTGTAGGAATAGCCTAAGGTTCTGTTTTTGTCACAATCCTAATTGGGAAGCCCAAGGACAACAGAGTCCAGTGGCACTTTTAAAGACTAACAGATTTATTTATCGCATGAGCTTTCGTGGGAGAAAATCCCACTTCGTCAGACGCTTTGAAGATGGGAAACTTACAGAATGGGAGGAAATTAAATGCAGGGGAGTGTATGACATAGGCTCAGGTCAGGCTGTAACAGCAAATCAAAATAGGTGTTAGGATTCAAACACTGGGGAACAGCACATAGAGGAGGGTGAGGTCAAATCACTTGTTGTAATGAGAGAAAAATCCATAGTCCCTGTTTAACCCTAAAACAACTGAGTCAACGACTTGTTAATAGCTGTGTTGAAACAGATGAATAATAAATCACAGCTTCAAAGAGAAACTGCAGAACTGGAATTTATATGCAAATTTGACTCAGTTGTCTTAGGGTTAAACAGGGACTATGGATTTTTCTCTCATTACAAGTGATTTGACCTCACCCTCCTCTATGTGCTGTTCCCCAGTGTTTGAATCCCAACACCTATTTTGATTTGCTGTTACAGCCTGACCTGAGCCTATGTCATACACTCCCCTGCATTTAATTTCCTCCCATTCTGTAACTTTCCCATCTTCAAAGCGTCTGACGAAGTGGGATTTTCTCCCACGAAAGCTCATGCGATAAATAAATCTGTTAGTCTTTAAAAGTGCCACTGGACTCTGTTGTCTTTCTACAATAGACTAACACGGCTACCCCTTTGGAATTTGGGAAGCCCAAATTATAGCTCTGAAAGTTGGAAAATGCTTATTAGGTCATTTTCCCATCCTCCACTCAGAACTAATTTAGAAGTGATCAAGCTGTTCTTCATGAATCAAATATCCAAGGAATTTAGCAACTTTTTTTGTTTGTGAACCATGAACTGATTTTGATTTCTGCAACAGGCTCTGCTATTTTCTGATATTTGCCAAAGAGTTTGCTTGAACAATTTTCAGCCCATGAAGTATTTGCAAATTTGTCACTTTAACTGTTTCATTTTCTGTTCATTATTCTGGGTGAGTGATTGGTTGGTCGGTCATCTAAGCCATTGTTTTCTTCTACTCTCTAGCTGGAGGATGGAAATTTTTTAAACAGGAGAATAATGATGAACAATGAGAAAGTAATAGTGAAAAATTAATATAGAAAACCCTTGTTCTCACAAAAATACCTGCTGTTTGCAAACATATATGGATATTGGTATAAGAAACAATCATTTCCCAGCTAGCTATGCATTTTAAATCCAGTTTGCATGAATATCTATGAATAAAGGATAACAAGGAACATGAGTCTGGTCAAACTGCAGATGAATGAATTTTCCACAACCCTTCTTTCCCCTTTTATTCCTCTGGATTCAGGCATCCTAACAGAATTGTAAATAGCACACTTTGCCTTGAGTTTTGAAAACTGTAGGAACCTAGGAATGATTAGAATCCTGGAAAGGAATCAATCCAGTATTATACAATAGTCAGCTGTGGGGCTCGCTAGAAAACAACAGTTAGGTTCCACGAAAAAAAAATTGAGGTTAAATTTGTTTTTTGTTCTGTTGTGGGAAGAAAATGAGGCCCCGAAAAATGTTTCATGAAAACAGCATGAGAAAGAGAGGGTGAGAAAAGTGAGATAATTAGGGCACCTACCTGGGATGTGGGAGACTCATGTTCAACTTCTCCAAATCAGACAGGGTCTCTCTCTGTGTGCAGAAATTCCATTTTGGACATGAGAAAATATTTTCATTTCAACAATGGAAAAAAATAGTTTATACCCTATGCCTGTTTCCTGAAAGCTCGTGCATTTTTCTCTGCTCTATATTAGGCCTATAGTATGACCTCAGTTTTCCAAATTATAGAAGGATATTGAATAACTTCAGCTAGATGGGGCTTGACATCATTTAGAGAATTTTCAGTCTCACCACTTACATGAGAAATATTCATTCCAAATGATCACAAAAAGCTTTTTCAAGCTGTATACTGCACAATATATGGATGTGAATCTCTTCACTACAAACTGTTGAAATGCAGGCCTCTTTGGGGTGGACTCTGGTAGCTGTTCAATAGTCCACAGCTACACTGTACAACAGTTTAGGGTGGGAAACAAAGAAGACTATTGGGCTAGAATCATCCCACCAGTAACCCAATGGCTTTGGTGGAGTTTCATGAGGATAAAGTGGGTCTTTTGGCCCAGCTAAAACTTAAGGGGATTTTTCAAAGGTGGAGTGTAATTGCCAGAGTTGGGATGGGGCCAGCACACTGGTCTTAGCAAAAGATTCTGTGGGATGGATCTTTAATGACTAACTGTTGTCAGAACCCTGGCTTTCTATCTCACCTGAAAGATGACCCCAGCAATACAGTGTTCCCTAACAGCATGATGGTTCAGTAATGGCTTAGGAGGAAGAATGCTGTCTGTTAGATTTCTAACCTCACCTCAGCTGTATGGGAAGAGTTCCTTACAGGACTTTCAACCCAAGTACCATTAATACTCAACCCTGAATTGCTTCTGAGCACTGATGCATTCACAGCCGAAGTGTGACTGCAGGTAGAGTGCAGCCTGGGACTGATATTTCATTGTCCCCCAGCTTGTGAGGTCATTTGGATCATTTCATTATAGGTGTAAAATGTGTTTTGGCTGAGAATGTGTTGGAGTTCAGAAGCAAATGTGAGGTTAAGGATCCAGGTGTGAGAATTGCAATGAACTCATCTGTCAAGGACAGTTGCTTGTTCTCAGCTTGGGGAAGTTCCAATTTAATATACACAAGTAGGTGAACCACAGGAGAGCTGAAGCATCCCCTAGCATTGTACTGCAAGGACCTGCACTGAAAGATGCCTGTGTACTTTTATCAGTTCATTTGCAAACTCTCTAAGCCTGAATATAAATGTAGCACCATGATTATCCTGCTTTCCAACACTTGGAGCGCCTTGATAAAGCTAGTCAATGCAATAAATACCTAATGAGCATTGAGCCTTTTCAGTGGCAGGGAGGGTCAAGGTGCACAAACTCCTGGTGGTGCTTTCAATCAATCAGCATCAATCCTGCCTCAGCTGTGCTGCTTTTTATCTGAAATGGAGACAGAACGGATGAAACACCTTGCTAAGGATGCTCCCCATTTATGAGTTGTTGTTTTTTTCCCCTAGTGTTAACGACAAACATGAATGACTTTCTCTGTCCTTTTCCGGTTTAAATCCCATCCGATGATGGAGTGGGGGACAATTTGCAGATACCTACAGAGTTGGTTTGTTGCATCAGCATTTCAGGATTTTAAAATCACATTGTTAGTGAAGGTATTTTTTATTATTTGTTTTAGAGGGGTGTTGTGGCTTCATTGTACCTGGGTACAATAGGCAAAGAGGGACAGGGACCCTGGCAAGGCAGAAGGGCATGGTGGGCAGGGCTCTGCCCTGTCCTGTGGGGGAGCATGCCAGGCTCCCCCTGTGCCACCCCCCCCCCAGCAGGGAGGGTAGTGGGGGAGTCCTGGAGAGCTCTAAGTCGACTTAGAGTCGATTTAGGGCTACTCTGCATCCACACTGGCTTCAGTCGACTTTAGAAAGTCTACTTAAGCCTAAAGTCAACTTTAAACGAGGTTTAACAAAGTTGAATTAATTTTCCTTAAGTCGACTTAAGTAGCTTGCTTAAGTCGACTTAAGGAAAGTGTAGTGTAGACGCAGAGTAAATTAAGTTGACTTAAGCAAGCTTATGTCGACTTAATTTACAAGTGTAGACGCGCCCTATGGTGCTTGTGTCCAATAGAAACAGTTGGGTGGAGCTGAATATTTTCTGCACATTCCTGATGCAAAAAAAAAAAAAAAAAAAGAGAGAGAAAGGAAGAATAGTAAGAGGTCAATATGGCTCCATTAGGAGCTTTTTAATAACCTGAAAATCAAAAGGGAATCCTACAAAAAGTAGAAACATAGACAAATTGCTAAGGAGGAATACAAAAGAATATCATAAGCATGTAGGAACAAAATCAGAAGGTCTAAGGCTTATGAGTCACACCTAACAATGGCCCTAAAAGGCAATAAAAAGAGGTTTTTAAATACATTAGGAGCAAGAGAAAGACAAAGGAAAGTGTAGGTCCTCTACTTAGCAGGGAAGGAGAGCTAACTAATGGATAACATCAAGAAAGGTGATATGTTTTCTGCCTATTGTGCTTCAGTTTTCACTAAAAAGGTTAATGATGACCAGAAACAACACAATTAATATGAACAACAAGGGGGGAGGAACACAAGACAAAACAGGGGAAAAAAACTAGTTAAAGATTCTTTAGATGAGTTGGCAGAGCCTGATGAAATCCATCCTAGAGTTCTTATGGGACTAATTGAAGCAATCTCAGAACTGTGAGCAATTATTTTTGAGAACTCCTGCAGGATGGGTGAGGTTCAAGAAGATGGGAGAAGGGCATACATACTACCTGTCTTTAAAAAGGGGAGCAAAGAGGATAGTGGGAATTAGACCACTCACCTACCTAAGATATCGAGAAAGATTTTGGAATAATTTATTATACAATCAATTTGTCAGTAACTGGAGGATAATAGAGTTATAAGGAATAGGCAGCATGAACCATCCGAATTTCCTCCTTTGACAAGGTTATTGCGCTAGTGGATGCAGTCAAGGAGTAGATGTGATAGATCTTCATTTTAGTAAGGCTTTTGACAATGGTCACACATGACCTTGTAATAAGCAAACGAGGGAAACATATTGTAAATGAAACTGCTAAGAGGGGGATTGACTTTCTGAGTTCAAAGCAGACCAGTGACGATTGTCACCACCTGCCTTGCAGTTCTGGGAGCCTTCCATGCTGTGGTGCTGAAGTTCACAACCCTGACACCAAGAGCCAACTTACATACATGTGGGGCACATCTTGACTTCCACCGCCCCATCATTTTTTGCAAGAGTGAGCAGACGATAAAGAGTTGCTAAAAATCGGGATGGAGGTGATAGGCACCTATATAAGAAAAAGCCCTGAATATTGGGACATCTGATCACCCTACTTTTTGCTGGTTGACCCCAACAGCCCCCATCCCTGAATTTCCCCCACACCATCTGCCCTGAAGGATCCACTGAACACTTAGAGAAGTTAAGTGGCTGAACACTTAGAGAAGTTAAGTTTGCTGCTCCCTTAAAGAGACAGCACCCAACATTTCATTGGCTTCACTGGGGTTTCCATACACTCTATTTTATTTAAAGTGCTCAATTGGTTTGTAGTAAAAGTGAAACTAGTTTATTAATCAAAAAGGCATAAATTTAAGTGACACCAACTATCAAGAATAAAGATAGAAAGGGATACAAAAACAGAAAAGTATAAACACACGTCTAAAACTGAAACTTAATTTCAGCAAATTACAATCTTTGTCTAAGCAGATTTCTTACATATATTCAGTTCCCAGAGACTTCAACCCCCTTGGATAATACATCCACTGTTCTGTGATTTTTCAGAGTTCTGATCCTGTTGATCCCTCACAGGATGGATCCCAAAATGTTTTTGTTTTTTTTTGTCTCTCCTTATATCTTCCCAATGTTCTTTGTTTCTGCTTCAAGAGGCTTCCTGGGAATCCAGCCTCCATCAAGATGGTTCAGTAGTTATCTTTCTCTACTAGATCTGTGGTTGACTTTCTTTATCTGCCATTTAAATGTGCTTTCCTTTGTCTTTTGTCACATCTTGCTTACATTGGAGACTTATTCATACAGGACGAACCACATTCCCTCATCTGGAAAATGTGTAGCTTAGGCCAAATACATTTTAAGAGCATATTTATGGCATATATTTATAAATTTCTTTGTGGATACGATATATACATCCTGTAAGAATAGTAATGATCAATGAGTTATTAGTTTTCCATGGATTATATTACATACCACCTTTTGGTATATCATAACACCACTGTGCCAATTGGTATTGGGGTACCTTTAGGGTCATAGTGGGTGCACTACTGGTTGAAAGACTACTCAAAGATTCATTATCAGTGGTTTCCTCTCAAACTGGGGAGACACATCTTGCGGTCCTGCAGAGATCTATCTTGTCCTGAGTCCAGTCCTAGTCAATATTTTCATGAATGAGTTGGATAATGGAGTAGAGAGTATGCTTATAAAATTTGTAGATGACCTCAGGCTGATAGGGGTTGCAAGCACTTTGTGGGACAGAATTAGATTTTAAAATCACCTTGAAAAATTGGAGAATTGGTCTGAATTCAACAAGATGAAATTCAGTGAAGATAAGTGCGAAGTATTTCACTTAAGAAGGAAAAATCAAATACACAGCTACAAAATGAGAAATAAGTGACCGATAAAAATGATCTAGGGATTACAGTGGGTCACAAACTGAATATTAGTTAACAGTGTAATGCAGCTACAAAAAAGGCTAATATCATTCTGAGCTGTATTAACAGGTGTATCATATGTAAAATAAAAGAGATAATTGTTCCACACTCCTCAGCACTAGTGAGAACTGGTGAACATCGTCCAGTTCTGGGTGGCATACTTTAGGAAAGCAGAGAAGAGCAACAAAAATGATAACAATTTTAGAAAACTTATCCTAGGAGGAAAGGTTAAAAAATGGACCTATATAGTCGTGAGAAAAGAAGAATGAGGGGAGATCTGATAACTTTTAAAAAATATATTAAAAACTGTTATAAAGAGGATGGTGATCAATTGTTCACCATGGCCAGTGAACGTAGAACGAGAAGAAGGGGCTTAATTAGCAGCAAGGGAGAATTAGGTTAGATATTACAGAAACGTGACTATAAGAGTAATTGAGCTTGGAATCTCCATTTCCGTGATTCTATGGTTCTTTGATTTGTGGCTCTTGTCCTTTCCAGTTAGTGAAATGTTAAGGTGCACTAGTTTTGAAGAACAGGTTAGACAAACACCTATCAGGGATGGTTTTGGTGTACTGAATCCTTCCTCAGCTTGGGAGGGATGGACTAGATAACCTCTTTCCAGCCAGAGATTTCTATGATTCTATCACTGGAATTCCATGAAGTATTAACACCACTCAAGTTTAGGGGCACCTTATTTGTTTTGAAGGACCATCTGTTATGATAAGTGCCAATAAAAATTGTCAATGGTACTTCTCGTGGATGGAACTAAAAGATGTCCCAGTTTGTTTGATCTGTACATTTGTTTTTCCCAAGTGCTTTTTGGAAATGTGTCTAGTAGTAACGCTGACTGGGTTTATTATTTTTTTCCTCCTCTGCGCCAAAAGGAGTGTAGGTTAACAGCTTTATAATTGTGTATCATGTTCCCCAGACGAGCCCAGTGTTTTATATTCCATGTTTGGTTTGCATGCTTTGCTCTGTAAATACAGACACTTCTTCACTCCTTGTGGTCAGCGTGCTCTGTGCTAGCAGAAAGGAACACAGCAAATCTGGGCAGATGATCTTCAAGTCAGAGGAGTCAATAACATACCCTCTCCCACAAAAAATGATAGATAAAACTCAAAGTATAAGTATATTCCACTCAAATACATATGAAAGTGACCTGGAAGGAACAATGAAATAAAAAGCCTTGATTCTTCTAGTTAAGAAGGGAAAATTGCAAATACCTCAATAAAGTTACCCATTTGCAAAGACAAAATTGTACAGATTTTCATGACAACCTCCATATTATTATTATTATTATTTATTTTATTATCATCAGTGATGCTAAAGGCTTGAAATAGATTGGAAGTCCATTGCCCTAGGCTGTATGGAAGCATATAACATATTCTGCCCCAAATAGAAAAATGCTGATTTCACAGTGGGGTGTCAGTGACTGCTCTAATTTAGGCTGAGTTCCAACGTGCAATCACCAGCCTGACTTTTTTTCATGTATGAGCGAGGAAGAAAAATGCTTTCCTCCCTGCGTGTTCCACTCAGAAATGTTGCAGATGCGTAACGCAACACCAGTGGAGAAAAAAGGAACTTCAAACCAGTGCTGTGCTGGTGGGGGCTTGCATGCGTCACTTACTAGCATAGAGGCCTTCAGGGAAATCTTCCATTTAAATTTTTTAAAAAGACTGTTTCCAGCTCTCTTTTCTGCAAAGAGCTTGGAAAACATAAATCGATGTAAACTGAAAGATTGCCCAGAAAGGAGCAAGCAACCGGGTTCCACGTCCGCAGCTGAAGACTCAGTAAGCTGACACACATGCATCTCTTCTACAATGAATCAGTTTAAGTTTGGGGTGTACTCCCCCAAAAGACCTCTCTGACCTTTCCCCAGAATCCTCAAGCCAGTCCAGTGTGGCCTGTTGTAAAATGTGAATCGCTGTTGTTTTGGGGGCAGGGACAGGAAGTTCTTACACAAGTTTGCTAAAAATGCTAAGGTCAGCCATTCCACCAGTTAAAACTTCCAGCCATCTCTGAAGCTGGGTTACAGCTTGGTCAGGCCATTGTGATGCTGTGTCCTAGGCAATAAAACCTCCTAACCACCAGCCAGCATAAGACTTGGAATGTGGTGTCTGTTTGCCAGCAGCTGAAACTCCTGATGGCTCTAAAGCAACCCCTGGCAGATCAAAAGCAGCCAAAAGCTAACAAAGATAAAGATTCCTCATGCACTCTGGATCCCGAATATAAACTTGTATCAGTAAAAGGAATACAGAAGAGAAACTAATGAAAGTCCTGTACTACCTTTGGCTATGTCTACACTATAGGCTCTGTTATGTCGACCTAACAAAGTCGACTTTAAGTCGACTTAAAGTCGACCTTGTTTAGGTCGACTAAACAGAGCATCCACACTTAAAGTCGACTTAAGTCAACCTTGTTAAGTCAACTTAACAGAGCCTGTAGTGTAGAGATACCCATCCACACTGCCTTTAAGTTGACTTAATAAGGTCGACTTAAGCCTTAAGTTGACCTTCAGAGGCAGTGTTATTAAGTCGACTTAAGGAAGCGCTTAAGTCGACTTAATAAAAGCTCAGAGTGGATGTGGCGTTCTGTAGGTCGACTTAAGCATCGTTAAGTTGACCTAAGGTGCAAGTGTAGGCGTACCCAATTTAAGACTAACAGATCTCTTTGGTCATAAGCTTTTGTGGACTGCAACCCACTTTCTCAGGTGCATGAAGTGGAAACTACAATTAGGAGGTATATATACATTTGCAAGGGTGAGAAACATTAGAATGGGGAGAGCAAGTTCATATAGGGTCCCTGGTCATATAGTCTCACCTTCTAATCAACTGCTGTGAATGGGCCTCATCTGATTGACTTTGTTAGCACTTGCTCTCCTCATTGTAATGTTTCTTATCCTTGAAAGTGTATATATACCTCCTAACTGTAGTTTCCACTTCATGCATTTGATGAAGTGGGTTGCACCCCACGAAAGCTTACGCCCGAAGAAATCTGTTAGTCTTTAAGGAGCCATAGGACTTTTGTTATTTTTGCTATATACGGACTAACGCGGCTACCCCTCTAGAAGAGAAAATGAATCAGATTCTCATTTGAAGCCTAGAGCAAATGAGGAATAGTGTGAAATCCAAATTCAGATCCAGGCATCTGAGCTGAGTCTAGCATCCTCCTCTTACAAGAGGAACCTTGGGGTAACTCCTGGGCCTTTACCTGCCTCCTTTTGAGATAAGTCCCAAGAATGTGGCTGGAGCTGATTCCTGCATACATCATGCATTACTCTAAGCCAACATTTCTCAAAAGGGGGTCACAAGCTAGTGTGTGTGGTGGTGTCATGAGATCACACAAAACTAGAGTTACCATATGTCTGTGTTTTCCTGGACATAACCTCTTTTTTGGTCCTCCAATCTCTCCCCAAGTGAATTTTTGAAATATGAACATCTGTGATTTTTTCTCCTGGCTTGTCCTTTTGCCTTCAGAGCTGTGTGGCCAGAGACTACTGACTGCTGTGTGAAAGCAATATGGCCACTGTGCATCAGTACGGAAGCAAGGGTGCCCCGGTATGGTTACTTAGCTCTTTAGGAATCTGCACTGATCTGCGGAAACATTGTATGGTACCAAGAATGGGGGAAGGGGAGGGAGGGAGGGAGTGGGAGCAGGGGGTGTATGTGGAGAGTGTATGTGGAGAGTTATCACAGCCTGAAATATTTTCAAAGAGGGCACAGGAAAAAAAAACTTTGTGAACTTTGCCCTAAAACCAGACCGGGGCTGGGTCCTGTTTTTTGCTACCCTGATTTTGAACTGATGCAACTTCAACTGACTTGACAGGACTGATTCCTGATTTACATCAGTATGAATGAGCTCAGCATTCATCTTGGTAAATATACCCGTTTCCCGAGAATCCAGTGATTCTGCAGATCAAGTGTCTTGCCCATCCATCACAAAGAGTTTCACGAAGATAGATGGGCCGTGCCATTTCTCTCAAAAGCACTGAAATTAGCAGTATGAAATATATATTTTCCTTGCACATTGTCTCTTTCCAATGAAGTTTACTTACTGAAATATCCTCCCCTAGACTGGATGTAGCATAAACAAAGCCAAGAGTGTCTTTTAGCTTAAGGGGAAAAAATGTCAGGTAAGCTACAGCCTAATGGCTTTGAGTGTCTGAGTTTGGCACTATTTACTGTGTGACAGGCCATTTCTCCAGTGGGGCATAAACACATCTTAAAGCAGCCTCCTCGTTGCTGAGACAAGCAGCTTGTCTTGGTTGATAATGTACAAGCTGTAGTCAGCAATGCCTTGGGGATTTTGATGCCACCTTAAACACCTAGCTTGAATCACTTGCTGGAGCGGATACTAACTTACCAAAGCAAGTCCAAGAGATTGCAGTGAAGGCAGAGGCGGCTGTTGGGGTAGGCAAAGCAGACGCACGCCTAGGGCCCAGAGCAGTAAGGGGCCCCATCGCCTGCTTCGCTTACCCCAAAAGCTGCATCTACCTCAGTCAGCAACAGGAGGAGGAGCTGGCTCAGGGGGCCAGGGCCACATGGTGGGGAGCTGGGGCTGAAGGGGGTTGGGTAGGGCGGCGAGGGAGGGCTGGTGGCAAGAGGAGCGGGGGCCGCAGAAGGAGCCCCCCATGGCCTATAGGGGGCCCTTGCAGGCCTATGGGGGCCCCACAATGGGCCTTTGCCTAGGGCCCCCAATAGCCAAAGGCCGCCTCTGAGGGGAGTGGGTTGGTGTACCATTGTGTCAGGTACTGGGGATGTTCTGATCTTACAGAGCATCTGCTTATCTGGTTGTTCTGGCTAGAGCATCGTGTCTTTATTTTTGTCCAGTGTTCCACAGGGCTGAGACAAAACTTCCATGGGACTCTTATTTCTGTATCTATCTCTGTAAATTCTAAGATCCCTCTTACCTTGGTGAACAAACACCATGAGGATTAAAAAAGTGCCAGTCTGTAACAAAAGGGGTGTGATTTGCTGTTGGAGATGACACAGAAGATCCAATCATCCCCTGTGTAACTTTTTGTTTCCCAAAGATCCAGTGGCTTGGCCTAGATCTGAACCATGCATCCATCCTAGCTCCGTTCAGTATTCCGGTTCGTGTGCTCTTGTTAGCTTTCTAAGATAAGTGCAGATCAGCTCCCTAGGCAGAGGAACGAGTGCTATTGAAAGGATGCTGTCAAGATCAGGTGGCCCTAAATGTGACCTGTACTTCTCAGTCAGTGTCTTTTAGTAAGTGAAAGTCATCATTTGGATTTCCCCCCCTTTCTTTGGCACTCTTTGGAAACAGAACAGGGGCAGCAGTGACCCAGCATTTTTGAACAACCCTAAAATATGCAAAATTGCCAACATTTAATTTCCTGGGATCAATGAGAGAGGTTGCTGTTGAAGCCCCACTTCTAGTGGGAGCAGTCCTCAGTGAATGTTCAGGGAAGCTTCACCCCTCTATAGGCAAGATTTTCCAGCAAGGTTCCCATACCCATATTTGATGATGGCAATTCCTTCTGGAGATCACATTCAATAGATCTCGGGCTTCCTTGTAGGCTAGTTACACAAGGCAGGGTCAGGGAGTAGCCAGATGACTGCCAGTTGGACTGCAGTCAAGGTAGGTGTTGGAAAGGCAGTAGGCCTGTCTTCTGAAGAGACTAGTGTCTATGTTCTTCCATCAGGGATAGGCATTAGCCTCTCCTAGGTCACCTGCATAAGGAGGATGAGAGGGTTGGACTAGTTGGCTGTTCCTTGAAGATGTGTGTGATGGGAGGGGGAAAAGTCATTGTTCCATATCCTTCAAAGATACCAAAAGGAAATGAGACAGCTGAGGCCTAGTCGAGACACGGGAGTGGTACAGGGAGCAGATGAGGTTGTAGGTGGGAGTGGGTTTAGGGGTATCTGGGCCCTCAGGTTTGGAAGGTAAACTGGGATGTGGGGAGTGTGGACAGCCACAGACAAGGACTGTAAGGGCCAGCGGAGGTTGGAGGAGTCAGGATTTGAAGACTGAAGTGGGAATGGAGCCAGCGGTGGGTTTGATGCTAGAATGATAGGGAAGTAGGGAACTGAGGCCTTTGGGAAGGTAGCTTGGGCCTTGGAGCCAGGTAGAGTCCAGGTAGCTGAGGTAAGGGGGAAGCAGGTCGATAACATTTAGTGGAGAGGTTGGGTGAAGGACAAGCAGCGGTTCTGAGGTTATTTGTGGAAGGAGTAGAGAGGGGATTTGGACTGATGAAGGGAATAGGGCTTACTGGTTTGGGGAGGCAGCTGGGGAATATCTGGGTGGGCACTGGGGAAGGGTCTGTTAGGAAAGAGGGAGGAGTCTTCAGGTTCAAGCAAGATGACAAGATATCTGCTCACAGGTTAAGATCATGCTAATGTTCCCTTCACGGCTGGGAAGCAAGTAGCAAGGGCTGGGGGGGCAGAACTGCCTCCTATGGCTAGGACAGGAAAACTGCCCTGATTTTTGTTTAAAAACATAGACTTGAAACATTTTTGCAATTTCCAGTTTATTTTCTTTTCTTTTCTTTTCTTTTAATTAAGTAAAAAAAATTGTTAGAACCCGTGAAAAGTTTTGATTTTGTCAACTGGCATTTTCCAGTGAAAACTGTGTTATCGAAAATTTCCCAGCCAGCTTTATTGGCGATTGAGGGTTCCAGAATGAAGGTCTGTCCTCGAGGGCTCCAGGACAGGGGTTCAAAATCCATGAAAGTCCCTGCTAACTGGGGAGACTTGGCGCTGTGAAGTGACAAACTGTCTTGAAAGCAACGCTGCAATTACAAATGAGTGTCCACTGCCCAGTACTCATGGATAGCCCTACCATTAAAAAAACAGGGTATGGAGCCTAAAACTTGCAATAACCAGACAATAACAAGCTAGCATGTGCATAGGATGGAAGAAAAAAATGGAAAATTCAATGGAAATATCAAAGAATATGTATAACAGTTATGAAAATAACTGTAACAGTGCCCCTTATAAAGAGTCTGACCTTGGGCATATAACAAATTTAGCTATGAAGAACCAATGAAGAACCAATGCAACTGACTCTTTTAACGAGACCACTGAACTGTATGACAAACGGGTGCACCCGGGATAAGGTTTCCTTCAGGAGAGTGCCACTGATTTAAAACTCTCACACCCAAGGTGTTCCTGCTAATAAATCAGGTTGGAGCCACTGTTCCAGTTTCTGATGCTGTCCTTGAGAGAGACTGTCATTCAGATGCTTAGGAATGAATATAATGGTTAATGACTCCAGCACCTGAAGTCCTATCATACGGCAAGCTCCCTGTAGTGTAGAAGATAATCACAATATGAATATTGCTTTGCTAGTGATAATGTCATGCTGCCATGCTGAATTACATGGATTGCCACTGCAGACGCCTGGCTGGTTAATTCTGATTCAATGCAAATAGAAGTGTATCAAGAATATTTTAAGTAAAAAATAGCAGTTTGTATGGAGATATTAACAGGGACCTGAAGACCAGGATCACACAGCCAAGCTCCTTGATCAGCTGCTGAGAGGATTGTTGTTGTAATCTACAATACCACACTCATCCACTCAGACACCGAGATGCATGGAAATCCCCTTGAGTTAGACTGGTGTATCTGTTCCCTTGTTCTAGAGACTGGGATAAGTCTGTAGTTGACTTTGTTGGTTTTAGTGGGAAATGCATGTGTGCAGCAGATGGTAGACCTTGGTGTTTGCCCAGTCTGAAGTGGAATCTGCCAGTGTATTTTTTTCCAAAGCGGTATCGTGTTTGTCTATTTCAGCAAAACAAACAAGCGGTTCTGTGGCACTTTTAGAGACTAACAAAATTATTTTTTGAGCTTTTGTGGGCACAATCCCACTTCATCAAGTGAATGAAATGGAAAATATAACATGTCAGTTGTAAATATACAGGTACAGAGAAGGATGTGTCACAAAGCTAATTTGAACAGATCTAAAGGGATAGACTGGAGCTGAGAATGGTGATTTAAAGGAAATTATTTTTTGTAATGAGCCAGCCATTCAGGAGTTTTATTCAAACCCAGTGTGAAGGTATCTAATTTGCACATGAATTCCAGCTCAGCAGTTTCATGTTGTAATCTGGTTTTTAAGTCTTTTTCTGAAGTACTGTAACTAGCATTTTTTTTAACAGAATGTCCAGGTCGATGTTCCCCTACTGGTTTTTAATGTTACCATTCTTGATGCCTGATTTGTGCCCAAAGATGGGGAAGCATCATCACCTCCAATTTCTCAGATGAGGAAACTGAGGCACAGAGTGGTGAAGTGACTTCCCAAGTGTAGTGAGTCAGTGGCAGATTGGGGATAGAACCCGTATCCCCTAGACCCCTGGCATGGTATCCTATTATGCTCTCATCTTTGATACAGCTGTATAGAGTCTACCAAGACTAATTCCAATGGAGCCTGTGTCTGCTATTCCTCTCTAATAGCTCTCTGAATGCCTGAGTAATGTTTGTTTATAATTTGTTTAAGCTCACATTGTCTTTATATTGAATAAACCCATCAACCGTAATTAGTTCCTGGAACCGGAGGATGAAGAGAGAACTGATCGACTGCAGGTTTTCGTTGCTTATGAACTCCACTAACCATTTCTCTCCCTATATCTGGGAAGATGCAGTTGTTCTTAATTTTTTAAAAATGTCTAAATATATATGCAAATGAGGTGGGTCCCTTAGACTCCCAGCATGTTGTTAATGTAGCTCATAGTGTTTCATAGTATGGGTATCCATTTATTATTTAAGATGATTGACTTTAGACCTGATCTTGTGATGTGTACTCACGCTGGGCTATATTTACGCTGGCAGATAAACACTAATAGTGAATAAGAGTGGCGGGCAGTCCCTCAATTTTATTTACTTTTTGTCAGAGCATTATGGGATCTGATCTCTGATCTGAATGTGCATGTGAGTGCTAAAAGTCTCTGACCAAAAAGTGGGTTCCGTTATTTATATCTGAGGAAGCAATAATCCCCTGCCATTTGCATACTGGATTGAAATTGACTCATTGCCCTGTCCATGTAAGGAAGGATGTTTTTTGTAGAGTAGAGCTTGGTTCTGTTTTATAGCCTTTCCATGACTTTGTGTAAAGCCCAAAATTCCCATCAGAGACAACATGGGAGAGGCCATATCTTTTATTGGACCAATTTTTGTATGCAAGAGAGAGAGAAATTAGTCCAATCAAAGATAATTCCTCACCCACCTAGTCTCTCTAATATCCTGGGACCAACAGGGCTACAACATTGCATAAATCCCTTTTAGTTTTTCCTTGTTTATTAAGTGGTGGTAGTAATTACCTACTCTACAGGGAAGGTTGTGTGGCTGAAATAAATTAATGTTTATCGTGTATTGAGATTCCCCAGACAAAGCTACTGAAGTACTGCTAAGTATTGCTATTTATCCATGATGTGAAAAGTTGGCTCTAATGGAAATGGAAGCAACATGCAATAGGAGGAATAAAAATCTATTCATGGTATATTAGCTATTTATATAAATGCCATCATTCACAAAGGATCCTAAGGAGTAGTCTTCATGGACAGTGGCAGATTCACCACTGTCACATTGATCTTCTCAATCGACTGATCAGGTCTGTGAAGACCCTTTCAGCCAAGCAGGAGGTTGATCACTGAATACCACGCCAGCAACTGTAGACGCACTGAGTCAAAGGGAAGGCATTTCCTGTCAACTCAGTGCACTGAACACACCACAGTATGTAGGCGGTAGGCAGTCG
Organism: Pelusios castaneus; assembly: GCA_007922175.1. Taxonomy (NCBI): domain Eukaryota; kingdom Metazoa; phylum Chordata; order Testudines; family Pelomedusidae; genus Pelusios; species Pelusios castaneus. The sequence continues at coordinate 7,016,669 of ML685755.1, read as the reverse complement.
AAGGGAGATACACAAGGTGCGTATCTCCCTTCGACTGCTGCCGAAATCCCACTGCAGCGTAGACCTGCCCTAAAGCAGAAGATCATTCACAGATCAGTTTGACGCTGAAATGCAGCCATGGCAAGGTTGGGAGGAGTGAGGTAAACAAGTTGGGAGCAGAGTGTGCAGTACTGTATGATGGTATGGGAAACACACCCCAGACCCAACTCTTATGGAAAGCTCCACTGCTTCTTTATGAACTTGGTCTTTAAAGTCTGTCATTTTTACTCCAAATTCTCACCCATGAGACTGAGATAAAAATCTGGCCACAGAATGAGGTTGATCTTTTTATAGTTCCTTTACAGTGGGGGACTAGAAGGGAGGCGGAGGCAACTGAAAATAAAACAGCAATAAAAGTGTATCAATGAAATCTGGAGAATCAGAAGTCTATTTAGTTGGCTTTTTTTATTGCCCCCCCCCCAAAGCATTTTATTTCAGTGATTGCTTCCTAAAGCTGTTTTTGGTCATTTCAACTAAAAAGATGTTTTTATGCTGATACTTACCGCTACCACTGAGTACATATTAGGGCAAGGATTATATATGACTCATGCAGGAAAAAAAAGAGAGCTATACAGTACAATACATACATATGCACACACAGAGATATGATTGAATGTGGTCTTGGTTGCAGAGATTCATGTCTGGTGTAACTCCATGGAAATCCAAGTCAAACCCAGAATGTGTATTTACTCTAGAGTAGCTGCTACGATGATAAATATATCACACATCCATTCAATTAATAATAAGTCATAAATAATTAATGTAAATTGTAGTGTAAAACAGACTAATGACTACAGAAGTATTTTTATCTAGATTTGTACATTCAGTGCCAAACCATTTTATATCAATTATCTGAATTCAGTAGAATCTAACAATTCGGCGTTGGGCACGTTAGCCCGAAATTTAAGTTGTGCTAATTTGTCAAAGACTGAAGAAAACCAAAAATATGTTTTACATATGAATTTTACCTGCTTTTACAATGTCCAAAAAATGCTTCAGGGAAAAGAGGGTAAGAGGTACACCAATAAACAAATATACCGTGTTTATCAGTACATCTAACAGAGGCCCTGATTTAGCATAGCACTGGAATACATGCTTAAAGTTAAGAGGTTAACTCCCATTGCTGTAAATTAAAGTTCAGCATATGCTTAAATGCTGTCTTAATAAGCATGTTCTTAAACACTGCTAAATCAAGGCCTCACTGGACCACATCCTCAGCTGGTGTAAATCATATTGAAATCATGGTGATTTACAATGTCAAGTATCATGTGGTCCACAGAATGGATCGGTGCATCTTACAATTTCTTGTGTCAAATCTATTCTCAATAGGCTTCTTAGAAATAACAATGAGGTCTGGCCTTTCTTTTTGGATACCCAGGGCTCAGAGAATGAATATTGCTATCAGTCATTTGTGCTAGAAAGGTCTCCAGGGAATTCCTAGTGTTGTTTTTAATCCTGGTGTGGCGTTTCATTTTTTAATAAATGCAGCCTGAATTTAGATCCTGCATAGAAGTGTTTCTCCTTTCCAATAAATATTCGTAAAGAGCTCCCTTTATTCTCCACCTAACACTTAATTACAACGTGTAAATATGCATACAGCCCTATTATAGATGCTAATCCCAAAACTGATAAGGCAGGATAGGAGAGAATGGAAATGAACTGGAATATGGGGAAGCACTGATCTTTCATTAGTTTACCTAAAGCAATCATAGATCTACTGCTGGTAAATACACATCTTCCACCCTGCACTAATTACTTTTGGCAAAGCAGTGCTCCATCACGGTGATATCTTTATTGTATTTCTGTGATGATCAAGTACTTTTACATGCCGTTTACTTTTGATGATGTGACCTTTTTGCTAAAATTGCTGCAAACCATGTTTCTCAGTGTCAGAGCTGAGGGAAGCTGCCAAGTTCCTTTTTCGTTTTGTTTGTCAGTTTCCCTCCAATACTCTATAAAGTCAAACTACATAGAAGTCAGAGAAACAAACTCCAGCGTAAAATGTGTCCTTATTTTATACATCAGCCTGTCTGGTTGCAAATGTGTCATTGCTAAATAATTGAAAAACTCTCCACATAGACAGCACCTTTCAGAGGATCCTGAGTATGTGGGGCCAGAGTCTGAGCCCCTTAACTTCTGTGGGGTAGAACTTTACTTCAAGAAAGCTTCCATGGACTTCAATAGAACCGCTTGCGAAATGAGATTCTATTCAACATGATTAAGACTGTCAGATAGCCACTGACATGAGGGTCCTGATTTTCCAAATTACTGGGCACACAGTAGCTTTGACTTATGTCAGTGCCTTGTTCAGGTCTCATAATGGATCAAGACATAATGTCAGCTCTCCTGTGTGTGGTTTTGTAGCTACCCTGAATGAGTTTATCAAACCTGTAGGATCATCCACTTTAACAATCATCCTTAAATTTTCCAATCTCTTTAGGCCACCGCTTCATAATACTCCTGGGATATTACGTGTGTGGAGTGTGGAGGCACAATATTGATATCCACCTTAATCTTGTGTTCCCCAGAAGCTGCCCCCACTCCATGAAGTAACATCTGTTTATTCTTTCATTAGAACATCTGGCTAGGCAGATGCTAGTGGCATTAGAATGGAATGTCTCCCCCTACCATAACCGACACGATCGATTTAAGATGCAGACATGCTCTGAGATGAAATATTGATAGTGCCTCTGGGTTTGCAGTGTACAAATATAGACCGTTTCTCCTCTGTGTGCTTGTACGTTGCAATACATGTAACTTTCACATCCTTTAGCTGAGCTCTGTAACCAAGCAATTTCTGGATAATGGGTATAAAGACTACTGAGAACTTAAACACTTTGTATGGTTTTTTGTTCACCAGAATTCAGTTGATATGAGATCTGGGAACATTTTCCCCAAGTGCTGTCCTTTTTGAATGCTTCATCTGTCTGGGCTGGCGTAGCTATATAATTGCTATGTTTGTCTGTGTGTGGTTGGCTCTTTTCACTGAAACAGTTTCTGTAGCTGATGGCCAACTCTGCGTATTCTTTTGGATGGGCACATGTTTGCTTACAGAATTCCTTTTCTACATTCGTGGCACAAATGATCCTCCACTGGTGTTCATTGGGCTAGTGTGATCTCACAGATTTTTGTTTACAAATTTGTAGCCTGCCTGCTTGCATGCATCGGAAAACACTTCTTTTTGTGGTTTCCTAAAGAAAGCATGGTCTGGGCTTGGTTGCTCCATTCCTCATTGCTTCTTTGGTCTCAGTTTCTAGTAGAGTTTGTGCCATTTCATGTGCTTTAATAATGTCGGTGGATTTTTAAAATTCCAAAATCAAAACAGAACCCCCCCAGCTTTTGTTTAAAAAAACAGTTGTGAAGTTGCTGAATGATATTTTGTTTACTTATCCTATCGTTCACAAAAATCAGCGATTTAAATGCAAGGAAATGTATATGACTTTGAGTAGTGCCCCAATGAGTGCTCCACTCCAGCTATGCTTGTGATCAGAAATATTTAATAATAGCAGCAGTTTGGTTTATACACACACACCCTACACATCCTTATGCCCCATGTCAAGGCTAAGTAGGGTTGCACAGGCAAACCACCCTCAATTCTTCCTTAATCTCCTTTAAAGCCCCAGGCTTGGGCTGGTCTATACCTCCATTGACTTATGCTGCTGTACCGCGGTATCTTCAATTTGCTGCGTCGGCTGGAGAAGCCCTCTGATCAACGCAGCTTTACTCCATTCGGAGAGGTGGTTTAATCCCATTGATCAGAGAGCGCTTCTGGGATTGATCCCCAACAAGTTGCCGGCAGTATAGAACTACCCGGAGACTGCAGTGTGGGCCGCTTCTCTAATATTTAGCTTTTTCTCCTATAGTTTCCTTTTAGTTTCTTCCCTTACAGTGTTATAGTTGTTGGAAAAATTGTTCCCTTTGTTTTTTTTTTTTCTTTTCTTTCTTAAAAACCAAAATGAAACAAAACACTTTTTTTTATTTATAGAGTAGTAGGCAGGTTAGGCAATTTCCTCTTCTATGGGTTATGTTTCCATTCGTTTTTCTTGGAAATACTGTGCTCCAAAGGTTCAAGAGAGACCTCTCCTGTCACGAAACTAGTTGCGTTTCATGCGTGGGCTCTAGGTGGTGGTGGTGGCCTCATTGGCCTGGGATATTTAGGAGATCAGACTAGCTAATCTAATGATCCCTTCTGGCTTTAAAAACGTTATGGTTCTATGACCATTGCACTTAGACCAGTGGTTTTCAAACTTCTTTTCTTGGGACCCAATTGAAAAAAAAAATCATTTATGCCTGCAACCGAACCATGACATCTTTGAGCAATGCATTCCAGTCTTTCGGCTGTGGCAGCAGGGGACGCCGCGACCTGAGGATCTAGGACTCAGTATAGGCTCCTGACCCTAAGTCTGAAAACCACTGACTTAGACCGATGGCTTTTGATAGAGATCTGAAGGTGGCTTGCTTTTTGCCAGGGGCGTCACTGGGCATGGGATCATGGGGCCTGTGCCCTGAATCTATTGCTGAGTACACCAAGCCACGACTAGGAGCTGGGGCTGGCAGAGCCTTTTTAAATCTCCTGCCCTGCTGTGCACCTAGCCTATGGCAGAGCAGGCAGGAAATTTAAAACACTGCCTGTGGCAAGTCAGCCACTTGAGTTCCAGGGGTAAGTAGTGTGCTGGGCGGGAGGGGAGGTTCGGGAGCTGGAACACGGGGTAGGGCAGGCTGGGGGGCAGGGCATTTGGCCAGGGGAAAGGTGCAGGGTAGAGGGAAAAGGGGATCGGGAGCCAATCCGGGGGTGAAGAAGTGACAAGGCACCCTGGTGAAGCCCCAGCCTGGCACGGGGTGCCCTGGAGAAGCCCCACAGGGTACAGAATGGTGGGAGAGCTCTGGCGGGGCTCAGAGCGCAGGATAGCCTGTGCTCTGAATCTTTTGTGTGTGTGTGTGTGTGTGTCACAACACCCGTTTTTCGCAGAGCCTTGCATTTTTAAAACTACCTTTTTAAAGGCTATAGCACTTTGTTTTTACTGTAGACACCCACATAACTTTAATCTTAGCAAGATCAGACCACAGGAACAAAACAAGCTGTTATTTTGATGATATCTGATTTCAGGGCTATGATAAGTCCTCTGTCTGTCTGTTTTTCAGACAAAGATGGAAGTCACAAATTTTGAGTACAAAGAATCATATTTTATTTATATGTGAATGATGGTGTTGGGTTTGTTTGTTGGTTTATTTATTTATTGGGGGAGAGGGGAGCAGCACAGGGGTTTGTAAAGAGAATAAAAAAGGTAATGGGAGGGGGAAGAAGCAGTTTTGGAGACATTTAGTGCTAGTGAATAATTCGATTTGATTCACTATAGAAATGAAAGAGAATGGCATCAAGCCTTTTTATTAATGTAAAAAGAGGTAACTGCAGTTTAGCTTTAATAGCCAAGGATAGTTGGAGGCAGTTTATGCTGCTTATTTTTATTCTAGGTCAAGTCATCAGCATTTAAAAGCTGTTTAAATACATGCATTCATAGTACAGTGTGCTTCTATTAAAAAGAGAGAGTGAGCGAAAGAAGAAAACTTAAATATGTTCCACTAATTGAACAGAACATTTTGCCTAATTGCAAAGCAAACCTTTAAGAGTCTAAAATATCAATTGGACATTGATATAACTGAGAGTCATTGTAGCCAAGTTGAAGAAGAAACTCAGTCGCTCTGTCACTATCTATTTTGACTGAAAAAACGTTTTCCATATATCAATTTCAGTCAGTCTGAATTTGTCCCTTCATGCACAGCCCTGTTGGCTTTACTGATGCTACCCCTCCAGATATAGAAGTCAAACTCTTCTTGTGTTCATCATCCCTATTCTAATCTGTGCATTTTCCATGCTGCCCTTTTCCATGGTGTGAACTCCAAATCACTGTTGGTCAAATCACCATGCTCTCATTCAAATCCCTCCTCAGAGACCAGTTCTTCCATGAAGCCTATAGGAAATGGATTGAATTATATTTAGGAATTAAAAAGCAAAAATGGCTAGATCTCATTTGGTATAGATTGCCTATACTCTATTCAAGTCAAAGGATCTATGCTGATATACATCAACTGTGAATCTGAGCCTCAAAGTATAAATTAGCCCCTTCTTTGTGAATTTCTCAATGTGGCCTTATCTTCTGTTGGTCGGATCCTCAATTGATGTAAAATGGTGTTACTCCACCGAGGTCCATGATGCTATGCTGATTTCCACCATAGAATCATAGAAGATCAGGATGGGAAGGGATTTAAGGCGCTCATACATAAGCCCCTACTCAAACATGACCTACCCCAACTAAATCATCCTGCCGGGGCTTTATCAAGTTGGGCATTAAAAACCTCTAAGGATGAAGATTGTACCATACCCCTAGGTAATCCATTCCAGTGCTTTACCACCCTCTTAATGATTTTTTTTTCCCCTAATATCCAACCTAGATTTCCCCAACTCCAACTTGAGGCCATTCCTCCTCCTTCTGTCATCTGGCACCCCTGCAAACAGCATAACTACATCCTCCCTGGAACCCCACTTCAGATAGTTGAAGGCTGCTATCAAATCCCTCCTCCTTCCCCCACTCTTCACTTGTGCAGGCTAAATAAGCCTAGTTTCTTCAGCTTCTCCTCCTAAGTCATGTGCTCCAGCCCCCTAATTATTTTCGCTGCCTTCCGCTGGACTCTCTTCTTTTGTCCAGATCCTTGCTGTAATGGGGGCTCCCAAACTGGACACAATACTCCAAATGTGACCTTACAATTAATGCTGAATAAAGGAGGATAATTGTTTTTCTCGATCTGCTGACCATGCTTCACCTAACACAGCTCAGTATATCATTAGCCTTCTTGGCAAGAAAGGCACGCTGTTGGCTCATATCCATCTGAAAATCTGGCCCACAAACCAAATTATCTACATTTCTGAGCAACGCTAGAATCCTGAATGTGTATGTATTGGTGCTATTGGAATGGTGTGACCCTGTTCCCTTTGGCGTGGCCTTGCACTCACAATGTGCGCGAGGTCCTGCTGTGCGGAGGACATCGTTTGCTTTACAAACGGACGTCCTCTGTCTAAAGTCACATCACCTGAAGGATGCCAATTTGCTTATGGCAAAATTCTGTATGGTCTGGATTTGCAGCTTGACCTGCTCTTATTCCATTATACCTGGCCTTCTGAGAATTTCTCAGTGTATCCCATGGTCTGCATCTCAGATCCTCAGCTGGGACCCTGGGCATCTATTCGAGTGGCTCTCCCCAGCTGTCATGGTTTCATGGCTTCTGATAGTTGGGCGAGCTACATCAACACTCAGGCATGTCTCCACATGCTGCAGTCACACCTTTAATTTTAGTATAAAAAGGACCTCAGACACTAATCAAACTAGGGAACACGATGTCTTTATCTGTGTGTGCTCCCTCAGCACCAAACACAGAGAAGAATGTAAGTCGGTTTTCTAATTGTTCCATTCTGCTGGAAGGCTGAGGAGGAGGATGGCGATTCACATTATAAGCGCTTTGCTTATTTGCTTCCAATGGCCTGAAGCCCTGAAAATGGAAACATCCCAATCCTGTCCAGCAACGGGGGCTGGACAAGCATGGGGCAGGGGAGAAGGCTGTGTGTTTCCCTGAAGGCACTCTGTGGGTGCAATGTGTGTGAGATCTGGGAAGTGGTGGATAGAAGAGAAATGAATGGGCACAAGACAGATGCTTGGGAGAGCTCAGGCTTTAGCTGAATGCAGGTGCAAACTGCTTTGGCCAGTGACGTGAGAAGAAAAGAAGGATCAGGTCCACTCAGAAGCAGAATGGGTAGATTATGTCTTTAATCAGATTATTTGTTCCCCTTTGTACATCCAACCCAGTGCGGAGTAGCCAAACACCGCCTGGACCCATATAAGTAAGCCCAGAATACAGGGTTGACAAGACATACATACCTTTCTAACATGCTAATACAATATACATAATGCAACAGGTTAAGTCATGCCTAAATCCCTTCATGGTTTCACTAGCCTTAATATGCAGGTTACATGATTAGGTTATACTTAATATACAGCATATAATTAGCCCGCCCATCTTGTTGTTTTCTGAGTTATTTGGCTACATGTTAAAGGCTCCTTTGTCCTTTCTGATACCGTGCCTCTGTCAACCTGTTTACCCGGGCATGTCCTTTCCTTATTAATGGGTTTCTGGTAGACAGTAAACTGCCCTCACCGAACCGTGACATTCCTTTGTTAGTTGTTAGTTGTATCTTTCCAGCAAAGTTGTCTGTTTCACCTCAGCGTCTTAGCTTGCAATAACAAGTTTGATTTTAAATCCGGTGGCCAGCTACTCAGTTAATATAATAACATAAATTTCTTACACATGATAGTGTCAGAATGGCTGTAGGCTGCTGGCCTTCACCCAGGCCAGGAAGGATTCAACACGACCCCCAGCGTCTGTTCAGGCCTTTGCTTCAGGGAACAGTTTGTTCTTCAAGCAAAAAACTTACAGTGTAATCCCAAAGCAAAGCCACGGCCTTTACCAGAAAGTTGCAGGAGACAGAGGCCTTTGCTCTGGTGTCTCTCCCACCCCACCCTAAATGAGCCCATCAACTGCCCACAACTCCCTCCTTCAGTTGAACTCTTCCAGCCCTTTGTAGGAATCATTTGATCCCATCCCATCTGGGTCTGCTAATCAAGCGGGGCTGGCTAACTGATGGGATTTGAAGGTAAGGTGGCCACCACTTATATGTTCCAGGAATTCCAGGCTTTCCAGTACATCTAAGAGTAGCCAGACCCTGTCTGAGCAACTCCACCCTGCCAGAGTAATCTTGTGTGCATAGTGTATGGAAGGTCGCACTGCGTGGGGGATGCGATTTTCAGCAGGATGCTAGCCTGACCTAACGTATGAGGGTGTGGAGCAGTGCGCTGTTTGAAGTGGTGCCTCCCCATATAATACTGGACTGAACCACCTTAGTTTTGTCTTCATGTCGGAGGGGGGACAAATCAGCCAAAAAGAAGTCCATCGGATATAAAACCTGAGAAATGGCTAATGCCTACTTTAAAGAGAGCACTCTGTTACAGTGACCAAGTGGATAAAGAACTGGATTGGGGCTTGGGAAGTCTAATGATATTTACCTTGATTGCAAAGTGATTTGGGATAAGAAGAGCAGGGTATGTTTTCTAGTTATTTATTTTATTAGAAGTATTTCTATACCTGGGTAGGTAGGAATGGGTTTGCAGAAAAAGGACCTGATTCTATAATTCCAAGGCTCGAAGGGACCATTGTGATCATCTAGTTTGACTTCCAGTATAACAAAGGCATGAGATCATCCTGAAAAATAATTCCTTGAGTAGGACTTTCAGAACCTCCCTCCCCCACCAATTTTGATATAAAGATGTCAGCGGTGGAGAAATCCACCATGACCCTGGGTAAATTGTTCCACTGGTTAATTATTCTCAGTGTTAAAAAAGCACACCTTATGGGCAGTTTGACTGTGTCTAGCTCCAGTGCTCAGCCATTGAATCATGTTGTACCTTTCTCCTCTAGACTGAAAAGCCGATTATTAAATTCTGCCGGTGTAAGCTATTCAAACCTGTCCTCTAAACAGACTAGGCTCAGTTTTTTGGATGTGATCTGGCTGCTACCCCACAAAGGCTGTGAAACCTGTCTACCCAGCCCAGGGAGGGTCACTCCCATTTCGCTGCTGTCCTACAGGGGCAGAGATGCAGCATAAGGGCTTGTATACCACATGCCTTGTAGTGTGATGAGAAAAGGAGTTAGGTTTCTGGAGGGACATAGTTTGGAGTAGCACTAGTGGCTTCAGGGATTTAAGTGGGCAGAGCCTTCCTCTCTGCATCCTCGTTAAAGAGAAACAAACAAGGAGTCCTTTGGCACTTTTAAAGACTAACAATTTTATTTATTGCATGAACTTTCGTGGGAGAAAATCCCACTTCGTCAGACGCTTTGAAGACGGGAGTCTTATAGAATGGGAGGAAATTAAATGCAGGGAAATGTATGACACAGGATGACCTCACCTTCCTCTATGTGCTGTTCTCCAGTGTTTGAGTCCCAACAACTATTCTGATTTGCTGTTACAGCCTGACCTGATCCTGTGTCATACATTTCCCTGCATTTAATTTCCTCCCATTCTGTAAGTTTCCCATCTTCAAAGCATCTGACGAAGTGGGATTTTCTCCCACGAAAGTTCATGCGATAAATAAATGTGTTTAGTCTTTAAAAGTGCCACAGGACTCCATGTTTGTTTGACTGACCTAGACTAACACGGACGCCCCTTTGGTACTTGTTAAAGAGCTGTCCTAGGACTCTGCTTCCCACATCACTTACTGCGAATGCAATACGAGCGACCTGCTGCCAGCGTAGCGTGAGAGAGTCGGTGCGATCAGAGAAAGGGGGAATGGACAGGGTACCAACTCTGACTGTGTTTTCAGCCTCCTGTGGCTATTGCAGCCACCTCCAGCAGGGAGGCAGTCGTGCCCAGGGCTGTCCAGAATCAGAAGAGTTCCAAGCAGAGCTGCTGATTTGATACGTTGTGATAGTGGCTAATGAACTGCCCTGGTCTAGCTGCAGAATTTGTGAAAGGAGGCAATGGAGCGGTGAGTCCTTTGTTGTACCTACCTAAAGAGTGAGAATAATCTCCACAACAAGGACTGCTGAGCCAAAATCCAACAGAACATAAATGCGTCTCCCCAAAAAAGGTGTCGGCGCAGGCAGGTTATGCAGTGCTGCGGTAGCCAGTAGCAGCTGTGGGTGAAACCAGACAATCACTGCGCGCTCCTGTGGACTCACACAGGAAAATAATAAAAGACAAAAGCATCACATCATCAGCTGTGGGTGAATGCTTCTCATAAAGCGATGGCTCTGTAGCTGACCTATCAGTCCTCACTCAAAGGAAACCTGCATAACATCCCAAAAAGATGAGCCTGGGATTTTAAATTCAGAACTTTGCTAAACGGTAAAACTCATGGACTGAACAGAGACGCTGGATTTATGGTTAATGACAATAATCTGTAATCCTCTAACAACCTCCTACAGTTGTCTCCCTCCTTTTCTCCCTGTTCATGGACCTCTTCACCTTGAATGGTCTCTTGAAATATGTGTTACCTACTTATGCTCAAGTTCCAGAGGGGTAGCCCTGTTAGTCTATTTCAACAAAACAAACGACAAGTTCTGTGGCACTTTTAAAGACGAACAAATGTATTTGTCGCATGACCTTCATGGGAGAAAATCTCACTTTGTCAGATGAATGAAATGGAAAATATCACATCCGTATTGATATATTTACCAAAAAAAACAAACAAAAAAAACCAAGCAAGGAGTCATGCGGCACTTTTAAAGACTAACACATTTATTTTTCGCCTGAGCTTTTGTGGGCGAAGTCCCACTTCGTCGGACTCTAGAAAATGGGGAAAAAAATCATAGTATGGGAGGGAAGATAAATCCTGTGATTACATTTCATTGTATCAGGTCTTTAAAAGTGCCCAGGACTCCTTGCTTTTTTTTTTTTTTTTTTTTTTTTTTTTTTGCTGAACTAGACTAACACAGCTCCCCTTTGGAATGTGTATATATGTACAGCTAACATACTTATTTTCCATTTCATTTATCCGACAAAGTAGGATCGTGCCCCAAAACGCACATGTGATAAATAAATTTGTTAGTCTTTAAACACGCAACAGAACAATTAGGTGTTTTTTAACTTATGCTCAATAATCTGTTCCACTTTGTATTTAGCAGTGATTGCATGAGTAAGGCCAGGTCTATGCTACAGACCTATGTCAATATAACTACGTAGCTCAGGGGTGTGAAAAATCCACACCCCTAAGAGGCATACTTATGCTGATCTAACTGTTGCTTTTCTTCTCTGTGGCTCGGTTTCCCCATATAATGTACAACATCATTTAACATCAGTTGTTAGGGACACTGAAAGCTACTCAGCTTTGGATTTGGCCCCTGCATATGTTCGCATACTCAGTCTCTCAAGAAAGACTTAACTCTGGAGATGGGTATGGAATCATCAGCTCAAACTAGATGGCAAAATGGTCCCTTTTGGCCTTGGAGACTTTCCCTCCAGCATCAATATCAGAATGAGGGAAGCTGGGCTGAAGTTAACTCCGTGTTCCCTGAGGACAACATCATTTCTCTACACCCTGCCACACAGATCTATTTTACACCCGGGCACTGCCTGGGATGACTAGATGCATTAAACATGGACATTTTCCCCCCATTCAGCAAGTGGGGTTTTAAGGGTTATGTCATCATTGCCACATCATTCATTTCAGAAGCTTTAATGCCAAGACCCAATGTGACTCTCGAAGGCTGACATTTATGGGAGATACTAAAATGCTTCCATTCAAGGGTAGGAATGATAGCCTCTATTATTGGATTTGTGCTGAGGCTTGGTAAGGGCAGCTGGATGCTTTTTTAAACATTGGGTGGCAATTACCTGCTCCCCAAGAAGGGTGGACAGGTTTTAACGTCCACGAGCTAAAATCGTTTAGCCTTGTTTGTTCATTCCTTTCCCTCCTGTGTTCCAGAAGCAGGCAAAGTAAAGACAAGGTGAAGTGTTAAAAGAAAACTGAAGTGGTGTCCAATTGTGCAGTATGTAGGTTGAGAGATAAACTCTGAAAAATTCCTCCATGAATTTTTCAACTAGTCTCTGGCTTTGGGCATTTCTTGTTTTATTTCAGGGAGGCTGCCAATTCAAAAATAAAATCTATTAATTTCTGTACGAGTCTGAAATAAACCTTGGAGATTCATGGGCTTTAACTTCAGAAAAGACCACTGTGACCATCTAGTTTGACCTTCTGCTTCCATAAGCATCTCCAGAGTTAATCTTGTTGATTCACATATGTGCAGCTAGGCTCTCCGATATAGCTGATGTGAATATGAATATGAATACTTGGGGCAGCGTTATTCTGCCTCTGATAGCGGTAGTTTCCTACATCCCTACGTCCTATTGACTGATTACTGCACCAACCATTTGAGGCCAATTAGCAGCCAACACAATTTAGAGCAGTCTTCAGGCTGATCTGAGTTAAACTAGGGAACCGGATGAGATCTGGGAACACTTTGAGTTTCCCTCTATCCTGAGTTGTGCAATGGGATCTCTGGCTGTGATGGCAGTCTCAGCAAAGAAAGGACTGAACAGGCCAGGAACACTGAATTAACCTCTCACCTTTCATGACAGTACATCCCAGTCAGAGTTAAGGATATTGGCTGGGACACATGGGGATAAAGGCATCACCGCTCTTTCTGTTGATCTGCTGTAGGTAACTAGAGATATTCAATCTCCTGGGCTGTGATTTTGCTATCTAATTTTGCATAATTTTTAATCTTGAAAGTTCGCAATGGGAAGTCACAGAAAAGGGGAAATCTATGGACACAATGTAGCATATTTAGTATATTTTTAAATGGTAAGGGTGGCTTTTCTAGGCATTAATGCAACATGTTTTCATAGCCAAATTGACCCTTGTATTTCAGAGTTCATTACCGTAAGATCTCTTTGACCTGTACAAACTTGCTGAGAACAAGCAGAACTATTTTTCTGCTAATTGGTGGAAATAGCTTTAGTAAAATAATTTGTGTGGATGAGCTTATTTTTTTTTCCCTAAAGGAGGGGGGAATCTCATGTTTGTCACAAAGTGGATTATTTCCTGGCTCCTTTAAAAATCAGATACATTTTTAGCAACTGCTAGGTATTTTCATCAGAGCCCTTCTCTACTCCCTGAAATAAAATAGTTTTTGTATTGACAGCATCAACACATTCTGTGTAACATAAGGGCCCAGTGAGAATAGACCTTTAACAGGAATTTATATCCCAAGTCTGAAATGTGCACTTTATATTGGTTATTATTCCAGGGTACCTGTTAAGGGATTACTATCGTAAATATCTTTCCATAAACAAATAAAAACTCTGAATCCAAGGTTCAGGGGAAAACCTTAAATGACAACTCTTGGGGGATAAGTTAAGGAGGAAGAATGAAGAATTGCCGTGTTAGTAACAGTTGTAATTTCCCACCTTGAATTATTGACAACATGTGCCATTACAACCTTACAATTACAATCTATAAACAGCTCAGAAAATATGACCTTTGCATTACACTTGGTCTCAAGATGCTTGTAGTTTGTTACAAACAGCTGCTACTAGTGTATTTTATTTTAGTTTGAGTGAGTAAGGGAATGAGAGTCACTGAAAAGTTTCATTGTATATTCAGGCAAATCTCTGCAAGGTCTAGAAGAGCTAACTGATCGTGCAGCTTCTGTTAAGATGGGGGTGAAACCACTAGAAGTTTTGGGTTGTAGTTGACTTGCAGTCAAAAGAAGTAATTAGACGGAGTTAGTTGACTTGAAACTTATTCATTTTTTTGTATAGCAGGCACAAATTGTGCATGTAGAAATAGCGGAAAAGCAGGAAGTTACCCAGCTCCTCTTATGACCTTGTGAAGATCGGCAAGGGGAGTTGATTGGCTCATTTAGTCATGGATGCTTCTGGAAAAATGAAAGACTTTAAATTCCAGTCCTGTTACTGTGCATGTGCTACACAAGGAAACCCTTATGAGACAGAATAAGAATATGGAGCCAGATTCAGCCCTGATAGAACACCATTGATCTAAATGCTTTTGCATCTATTATATGAAGGCTCATTTTCTCTCAACTATTGGAGAGGGACAATAATGGACAAAATAGTTCTGGCATCCCTACAGCTCACAAAAAACTTTCCTGATCTTTATGGCTGAGCCAAGTTCATACCTGATTTAACTCCACTGATGTTAATGGAGTTACACATCAGATGGACTTCCTCCAATACGCTCACTTGTCTATATCACTGCAATACATGATATTGTTGAGTGTTCATGTAGTAAACAGGGGAATTGTTATAGGAACCTTGTGGAGTATTTTTAAAGAGAAAAGGAAATTTACACGTATGTTGTGGAACACACTATTGTGAAGAATAATACGTTTATGGCTTCATTAAGCCAGTATCTTTTTTTCTCCATTGGGACATGCCTTAGAGTACTTTAGCAGACAGGGGAAGCCAGACTGCTGAGGAATGTGGGGGGATTTCTCTTCTCTTTTCTTTGCCACAGCTCCATTGTTGTAGGTTTCATGAGTGGTGTAATATGCAACAGAATTGCATCATGGGAAGATGGATTTTGACCTCACCCCTTTATTGCTAAAGAGGATGAATTGGTGATTTAAAGTAAGACCAGACCCGAACCTTCTGAAGTTCATCTGGGCCTTTGTCAGAGGAGCAGGAAGCATGAGATCTAGGGATTAAAAATCCTGGATTCCATTCCTGGCTCTGTGTCCACAGCAAAAGGCTTTTCTACACTGAAATTGCTGTGTCAGTCTCCTCGGATTGACACAGCGGGATTGATTGAGCAGCCTGAAGAGACCTGCTCAATCAATCCCAGAATTGCCCTCCGTTTGACGCAGTAACTCCACCCCCTAGAAAAGAGTAATGCTGCGTCAAACAGAGAACGTGTCACATTGGTGCAGCCAAGTGAAGGTGCCATGGTAAGGGAGAGTAAGTCGATCTACGGAAGATACACATTCTACAGTACATAGCTTGTGTATCTACCATCAATCCAGTATAGACCAGGCCATAGTCTCATAAGCTCTTTGTGCCCCGTCTCAATTAATATATACATTATAATATATACAGGATATACATTAATAGCTATTTACCTCACATAGCTGTTGTTGATCAGTTTTCATTTTTAACTTACTTTTGGTATTTGCAGATGAAGAGCACTCTTACATTCAGAAGACCCACTCTCTCCTGCTGTCCCAGTATGAAAGTCTCAATTCCTTTGCTCTCCTCCCCGCACCCTAGCTCCCCAAATCTATTACTCAAGGACATCACCCTTATCTTGGTTGTATTTCCCTCTGGCCAGGCATTGCCATTCAATAATTCTGTCAAGTGGTATCTCTGCCTTGTGACTGCGTGCTAAACAGTGATTTATTGCTTGAATACACATCGCTTTCATGAAAGCGATTTGTTTAAACAACAGTAAAGCAGTGAATAAATTATTCATTGCATGCTAATTTTTCACTTTTATGTGCTGTAGTACGTTTCAGAATAAGCAGTCTGTGAGGCATTATATATCTCACATTAATACTGGGTGATTTTTCACTCCTTGTCCCTTTCCCAAGGAAGGACTTCTGCTTCAACCTTTATCCATGCAACAGGCTTTGAAATATTTTTTCCATTTCTTCTACAGAAAGGATCAGGTGAATTATGTCTGGTGTTCATGGTGGGGGCTTTGATTGCCAGCCTGGGAAATGCGGAGTGTTTGGAATTTATGGGTGCTAGTAAACCCCTCAATAAATACTCTTGGTTATACTGTGAGGCACGGTCATCAATACACCCTGCAAAGCATGATCCTTACAAACAGGGTGTACATTTTCAAAATGCCACTTTATATCATTTCCTTTGGAGATTTGTGTGCTGTTTTCTTTGAGCTGTTGTAGCTACAGAGGCATTCTGTTTTGCACATAAATTCAGGTGTTTGCATTGCTCCTTATAGGCGTGGGTTTGCTCGTGGATGCAGACTTTCCAGTTTCACTTCCAAAATTGCTACTTGGCATTTAAAATCTTCACTCCTCAGCAAAGCACAAAGACCCCTGAATCTCTGTCAAGACTGTGGTTGCACTACAGAGCAGTTAGGATCATCTCAGCTAGGTGCTTTTCTCTAATTGATCCTTTCACACTTGCTCTGTCTCCATATTAAAGCATCGCCAATAACTGTATGTTGAGTTAAAGGTGTTGACTGACAGAAAGTTTAATAGAGCGTAAGTGGAGAAATTTTATTCAAAGTGATTTAGAACTTCACCCTGTTCTGATTTTAATTTAGAAATAATCCCCTAAAGGCCCATGTTGATATACAGGGAAATGAATAAACAGAAAGCTGGATTCTCCTCTTGATGCAGCCAAGTATCTCTTATGCCAATGGACATTAAGCATCGAGAAAATAATAGACTGTGTGATAGATTTTACAGTTTGAGACTTTCTCTTTCAAAAGCGTCCTACTGTCTTCTTCACGACATTCTCCTGTACAGCTCTATTGCACTCATTTGCCTCGAGAAGACAGACAGGCGTCTACATCCTGTATCTCCATCATGCCCCAATGTGACTTTCTGCCAGTGAAACAAAAGCTATTGTACCTTTACTTTGGGAATTCGAGTCTCTGCTTCTCGCCCTCACGGCAGCTAGTTCTCTGGAGCAGTGGTTCCCAACCTTTCTGAACGAGAGTCCCCTTAGTTAACACTAGGTAAAACATGTGCCCCCCACTGTCGCTCCCCTGCCCACCCTTCACTGGCCATAAACATATATAACCTTTATAAATACACATAATAACAACACTAAATTACAGGTTAAGAAAATATTCTTACACAAGTAAGAATAGAATCATAGAATAATAGGGTTGGAAGGGACCTCACGAGGTCATCTAGTCCAACCCCCCTGCTAAAAAGCAGGACCACTCCCCCTAAATCACCCCAGCCAGGGTTTTGTCTAACCAGGCCTTAAAAATCTCCAAAGATGGAGATTCTACCACCTCCCTAGATAGTCCATTCTAATGCTTCACCACCCTCCTAGTGAGAAAGTTTTTCCTAATATCCAACCTTAACCTCCCCAGCTGTAATTTGAAACCAAGAAGCTTTCCATGATGCAGCTGCTAATGCATGCCTTGTGCGGCCCTGCCTTTTTCCATTCCTCATGAACTGACGGTAATGGAGGTGGGCTCTGACAGGTTGGCTGGGGCTGCTCCAGCCCCCACTGGTGCAGCACTGCTCCTCAGCAGGGAAGCTCCTGGCCAGTGTGGGCCTGCTCCTCTGCTCCAGCCGTCACAGAGCTCCGGGCTAAACATTACTAAAGTCTCATGGATCCCCTGGAATCTTTCGTGCCTGCCAATGTGGTCCTATCCGCCCACATTGGAAACCGCTGCTCTTGAGCCTTCTTTATACTGCTTTTCTTACACTCCAGGGGATCTTAGTTAATTATTTATACTGTGGTAGCACATGGAACTAGTGCTGATTGGGGTTTTTTAAGCTGTTTTGTTTGAAAAATGCCAATTCATCAAAATCAAAACATATTGCTGGAATTGTATCAAATTCACCAAACATTTAGTCGACAGGTTTCTCAGGTCGAAGATGGAATTTCTGGTCACAACTGGAGTATGCGAGCTCATGCCATGAATGACCTGGTGGGTTGGACACTCATTTGGGATATAGAAGGCCTAAATTCAAATCTCAGCTTAGCCTCATTCAAACCAGGGACTTGAACTAGGATCTCCTACATCCTAAATGAGTGCCCAAATAGCTGGGCTATTAGCTATTTTGATTTCATTCTCTGTGTCCCCTCCCCCCCACCGCCATCTAAAAAACTTCAATATGCTTGGATGTGTCTTGTTGCAGAATGGGAAAAATATGTGGGATCTCAAAAAGTTCATGGGGCAAGAAACTTATTTCCAACCCTGCTGCACCTAGAAGTCCTAAGCCAGATTAGGCCCCATTTGTACTAAGTGTTGTATGTACGGACATGAATAGAGACATTGTCTTTCACATTTTATATATATGTGGAATTCAGGTGCAGAGCGATGAAGAGACTCATCCAAAGGAGGCTATGGGAGAGCCAAGGATTAAAATCAGGTTTCCTGAGTCAGTCCAGTGCTTTAACCACAAGACTATCCTCCTTCTCCTTGGGAAGGTCTACCCTTCAATCTGGGTATACAGTTCCCAGCTCGAGGAAATATTACCTGCTTGAGCTATGTTGTGCTAGACGGCTAAAAACAGTCAGGTCGCTGCAGTTTTGTGAGCAGCAGGGCGGACTAATCATTTTCTTTTTTGCACAGGTGCCTGGCTCCTTTCCCTGCTTGCACTGCCGGGGCTATATTCTATTTTCAGTACACAAAAGCCTAATCAGAACTAGAGTAAGTAAATGTATTTGAGCTGAGAATCACATCTCCAGATCAAAGTGTAGACATACCCAAAGAGCAGAAGGATGGTCTTGTACCTAAAGCACTGAAATGACCATTATTCTTTCTCTCTCGTGTCCTGGCAGCCGACATTTGTCTCTTAAGGAATAGAAGATCTGATGAGCAGTTCTCAATATGGAAAGAAAAAAAAAATGATGGAAGGTTTTTTGAAGCGATCCCTACAGTCTATGTTTGTACAACACATAGCACCATGGGCCCCTGGTCCTGACTTGATGAGTGTTCTAAAATATATTAAATAAAAATACTGCATTGGGCAAGGTTTGCATCAATAATTTGCCTCGGTTGTTGAGTTCATTGGGTTGTGTCTCTTTTGCTGCTCATGAGCAAAATGTGATTTGCAGTTGAACTGGTTATTCAACATTACTTGTGAATTTCTTGACAATTCCTGTGTCAATAGGCTGCCGAAACAGCTCATCGAGAATGTTTTCTTTTTTTTTCAGACTTCAATAATACATCCTGGGGGTGGAGGGAAGTTACACAAGTCAGGTGGTAATGTTTCTGTTCTTTGATTGGATGATGTATGAAACTCATTGTACAGTCCAAAACTGAGGTTTTTGGCAGGGCACACAAATGTTAAGTCATTCAGAAAGCTGCATGATCACAGAAGACCTGCATGCTTTTAAAAACTTTATGTTCAAACTAGCTTTCATTGGTGTCTCGGAGTTCTTGCCACACTTTATTGTTCAGTGTGGCAAAGAACTGCTCTCCATAGTTTAATAAGGATCAGCGAGAAATACATGTGCAAGTCAGCTATATTGATTCTGGCTGCCCCCTGGTGGAATATTCTTCACGCCTGGTCATGATCGTATAGTCAACATTAGCTACACCACTGATGCCCATTACTATTATTACTGATTGATTTTACTATTGTTATTTATTGAGTTGTCTTATAGTGCTATCGAAAGACCTCAGCCAAGATTTGGAGGTCCATTGTGCTAGGAGAAGCGCTTACAATCTAAACAGACAAGACAGACGAAAGGTGGGAGGGCAAAGGGATGCAGAGTGTGAGAGAAGTTAAGTCTTTGTTTTCACTGACACTAACACAGAATAGTTTTCGTGCTGAAAATCTTAAGTGGAGACAAGACCCTTGTAGTTTTTGCTGTGAGGTAGCTAGATGAAGTCTTCACTATACTCCTCTCTCCTAGTTGACCTCACCTAATTTACCTCATGGTAAATCTACACTTCAGGGGTGTTAAACATGCAGCCTGCAAGCTAAAATGCGACTCGCAAACCTCTTCCATCCGGCCGGTGACTACACTCATGGGATCACACTCTCTCCCTAAGAGAGAGTGTGTCATCTCGCATAATCAGTGCTCTGCAATGCCCCAAGAGTGTCTCAAAAGATCCCGGAGTGCTGGGTACGCGAGAC
Organism: Pelusios castaneus; assembly: GCA_007922175.1. Taxonomy (NCBI): domain Eukaryota; kingdom Metazoa; phylum Chordata; order Testudines; family Pelomedusidae; genus Pelusios; species Pelusios castaneus. The sequence continues at coordinate 6,996,269 of ML685755.1, read as the reverse complement.
TGAGCTCCGTGAGGCCAGAATCTCTCCCTAACAGAAAAACAAAGAGATTTATTTATCGCATGAGCTTTCGTGGGAGAAAATCGCACTTTGTCAGATGCTCTGAAGATGGGAAACTTACAGAATGGGAGGAAATTAAATGCAGGGGAGTGTATGACATAGGATCAGGTCAGGCTGTAACAACAAATCAAAACAGATGTTCGGATTCAAACACTGGGGAACAGCACATAGAGGAAGGTGAGGTCAAATCACCCGTTGTAATGAGCGAAAAGTCAAATCTGGCCTGCCATAGCAAATAAGTTTAACATCCCCAATGTACGGTGTCTTCTCTGCACTGTTTTCTTACAGTGCGATAGCTAACATGCATTAGTTGTCGTGGGGTAAAAACATCTTTTCTTTTCGTTATTGAAGATGTTGTCTTTGTGACTTGTCCAGGATCGCCCGGTAGCTCAGTGTCACAGACAGGGAGAGAATCCTGGTCTGTTGGTTCCCACTCCCCTATCCGCTAGACTGAAGTTTAAATACTAGCATAAAAGAGGACTAAACTATTCTCAACTCCATGGTCTGTTCTGGCGCAGCTGTACTCACTGCTTTCCCAGGTGCAGAATGTATTCATGTATAGAAGTCTGATACATTTATGGAAGTTTCTCTTTATACCTCCCCAAATAGGGAGCTGCTGTGCTTTTTGGATTCAGCGTTTGGATCCTGTAGGGTGCCTCTTCTTGACGCAGTTGTAGGTCAGTCTAGTCACAAGAGTTTGTAACAATCACACTCCTGGAAGTTATAATAGACATTTTTATTTGATTGTTTTTCTTCTCTTTGAAGAACCCTTACTACCACAGAGCTATAAAAGTTGCTATAAAACCCTGTTGTTCTGTAGGAAGTGGAAGGCATTTGCAGTCAAGAGCTCAGGGGTTTGGTGAGAATATAGATGATAAAATGTTTCCAGCCTGAGGAAACTTTCTGTATAAATAAGGTTAAGTTTGAGGATGCAGGGACTTCTTTTCATAGTGGGCCCATAGTGGTGGTGGTGGAGGGGAGATCTAAGGTTCTGGCAGTATCTACAGCATGTCCAGCTGCATGTATAAATATAAGTGTAGACTGTGAGGTGCTGCTGATCTGAATAAAGACAAGACATGGCAGAACCCTAGGATATATACCCTGCACGGCTCTCTACACATCCATCTCGTGCCTCTCATGTCTGCACTGTTAAAAAACCTTTCACTGCCATGAGTAGCTACACACACTACTGATGCCCTACATGCTGCTGCAAGTGTAGACAAGGCCTTAGACATGGCTACAGTGATCTTCTTTTTCTCATCCCTGCCATATAAGGTATGTTTTTACTGCACAATTAATCTGGGCTCTTATTTGGGTTTTAGCTGAGCTCCGCACTACGGTCCACATAGAAAATTCTGACCTAGGTTTGTGGGGGCTGTGAGCCCTGGCTAACTATCAGGCTGGCAGTACAGGTGAGACCCCAGAGTATGCTTTCACCAGCTTGGAGCTGCTCATTTTGCAGTGAGGATGCAGGCGAAATCACTTGAGAAGTGACAGTACTCTAATTCAGTGGTTTTCAACTGGTGTGCCGCAGCACTCCAAGTATGCCATGAAATTTTGCACAAAGTTAATGAAAATCAATGTAAAACAAACATTGTTTCATCTTAAACAATATTCTGTTCAACCAAAATTACAACTCGTAAAGCCTGTGAAAATGAATCATCAAATGAAAAGCGAGGGATCGGTCTTTCGATTCTAAAACGTGAACATTCTAAACGCAGGTGACCAAAGGGCAAAATTAAGATGACGTGTATTTTTTCCAGTGGATTTGAAACATTAATGCATTTGATCCTTCTTTGGCTTGTTGTATGCATTGTGTTGCAAACCACTCTAGTAAGACCGTACCCATAGTAAATGTGATGTTTATGAGCAATCAATTCACTTGGAAAAAGTGGGTGTGCCGTGGAATTGTTTGTCTCATTGAAGTGTGCCATGTTACTGAAAAGGTTGGGAACGACTGCTCTAATTTCTTCCCACAATTCCCTGAAAGGACAGACAAATTCTTCTGTCATTTGAAGCAACTTACTGGGAAAGTATCCCACAGCATCTCAGCTCAAAGAACGATACGAGAGGCCCCAAGACACAGCAGGTGAATTCAGAAACAATGAGGGGACAGTAATATGTGCAAGGCTTTGCATTGGTTGGGGGAGCATGTACATATCTGGGTTAGGCTAACCATTATGCTCAGGCCCCAGCACTGGTCGCCCAAGTGATTTATACAGCGAAGATGTAAATATAGTTTTGAAAGGCTAAAAACAGCCAGCAGAGACAAGTCCTGTAGCTTGGAAAAAAAACAACAGTATTTTTGGGCTTGTCTTTACAACAACAGATAGCTTGACTTGCTCCACTTAAGCTAGCCTAGTATGGATGAGAGTGACTACCTTGAGCAGCCGAAAGAATTGGTGAGCAGGGCCATCCCGTGGGGGGAGTGGGGTCCAGGGCCAAATGGACAAAGCCCCTGGGACGGGAGGCAGAGGCTGCAGGTGCGGGGAGCCAGCCCAGACCCCGGCCCCAGCGCTCGCCTGTTGCGGGGGAGGGTGCGGGGGGAGCCAGCTCCAGCCCCAGAGGCCGAAGCTGCCTGCGGGGGCAAGCCGGCCATGTGGGGCAGGCTAGCCCAGAGGCCGGGCCCCACATGCTCCGCCCCTGGGTCTGCCTGCTCTGCCCTGGAGGCGGGGAGGGCTGGCCCAGGGGCTGAGCATAGCCCTCCCGGCCTGCCCTGCTGCCTTTGGGTGGCTGTTGGAATAGGGGCTGTGGTGTGCGTGGGCCCTGGGGCGATTGCCCCGTTCACCCCCCCAGGGATGGCCCTGTTGGTGAGCAATGCTAATTGGAATTGTACTGTGTACATGCATCCCTGGTGCATTGCTAGTCCAAATTCCAACAGGACTCAAACTTCAGCTGACTTCTACTCCCCGCCCTCCCACACTGGGCTAGATAGGTAGATGTTCAAGCACCACTTCACTTGAGGTGGAGATTTGTGTGTGTGAAAGGGACATGGGTTAGGGACAACACTTAAGTTACACCTTGAGCTAACAGTGCGGGGAAAGACCAGCCCTTCTTCAGATACTATGGTGAGAAGTGCCCATATAAGAGCCTCGGTAGATTAATTTGCAGCAGAACAGTGTAAAACAAGGTTCATGCTAGACGCAAATGTAGGAAGCGATTGCCAATCTCTTGTCTAATTCAGTTTTTAAGCAGTTTAGGGCAGGACTTACTGAGGAGCGATGGGGTGCTGAGAATCTGGCCACCAGTGTCAGCTCATCGGCCTAAGCGAGTGAGGCACAGCCTAACGCAAGAATTCAGAAGCTAATTCCCCAAAATGAGGTTTTGTGAATGTATACGTGTTTCTAAGGAAAATTAAGTGTGTCCCTATTTAATAAGTAACATGGGTCCACATGAAGCACTTGATTAGATTTAAATCTGCGCTGTTACTCTTTCCTTCTCCATAATATAACTCAGTACCAGATAAGGTAGTGCTATGGATGAGGCTCAAATCCCAGTACAGGGAACAGTGCCGTGGGATACTTCCTTGGTACCATGGCATATCCCAGGAGGCACCGGAGGAGAGCATTGCTTTGGGAGACAGGGATTGGTGAGGATATGGCAGGGTTACAGTAGCCAGGGCCTGTTCTGACAGCAGGGCTTGGAGGGGGATCCCTAACTAGCCAAGGACCCAGAGACACCGGGATGCAAGGTTTGGGGGATGCTGCAGCCATCTTGGCTCAGTGGTTCGGTGGCCATGATTGCAAGAAGGAGGATGAGCCCCCAGCTGTGGGGTCAGCCACTTCTCTACTGAACACTTCCTCCCGCCGCCTGCCTCCCACTCCACCGCACCCCAGCCAAGATTGCAAGGAAGAGAAGATTTACTGGAATTGATGAGACTTTGTGATAGGTCCCTCACTTCTCAAAGTCACTAGCCACCACTGTCAGCCACCATCACTTGGGTGAATAGGTTTTGGCTAAGATTTTCAAAAGTTAGTACTGATTTTGAGTTTCCAAACAAGGGATGTCTTAAAGGGGCCTGATCTTCAGAAAGTTCTGAGCACTCAGCTGCTGGTTGAGGCCTCTGATGCATGTGGTGGAGGAACCAAAACCCAAGGTGCCCACAGCAACTAGGCACTTTAGAACGTGTTTGCAATTCACTTTTAGGCTCCCAAGTTTGGAAAAACTTGGCCACCATAAAGTAGCCTTGGTTGAAATGTTTTCATGAAATCTTTTCAGGTTGTGATGCATTCTGATGCACTTTTCAACCAAAAAGATAGTTTTCTAACTGAGCTGTTCACTGCCCTGGCATTTGAGGACCACCGGACCTGCAGACTATCACCTGTGCCTCGGCCTCAAACACATCAACTGGGGTTCAGTTAATTAGTCACAGGTGAAGCTAAGCCCCCCTTTGCTAACGGCCCGTCCCATCCTGTGCCACTTCAGAGAGCCCAATTTGAAATCACCATACTCCAGGGCATGAAAGCAAAGCTTTATCTTTGGCTGTAAGAACAGAATTTGTGTCCCTAAAAAGAACCAAAGAGTAAAGTTTCTCTTTTTGTCTCAATTTTTAGAAGAGCTCACAGCAGAGTAGGCATAAAACTGGCTTTTCATCTCTTTTTATCTGTGCACAAATGTGAGTGCACACACCAGTATTCTGGCTATTCTTTTCTTCTTGCCCTCGTTAGTTTGTATCGATTGGTAAACGGCAAGGAATGGGAAAGGGAAAAAAACAAACAAATGCAAAGGGTGAGACATTCTATTTCTTTTTATTACAGCGTTCCATCAACCCATATTCTGACATTTAGAACAACATAACATGCGTGTCTTTGTTCATTAGGTTCTTCTGAGCTATCTAGCGACATCCCAGGAAAACAAAGCAAAAAACCAACCACAAAACCCATTGCAATATTAAACACACACTAACCTTTTGCAGCCTAGATAACAAAGAAATGAAAACAGCAAAGGAGAAATAAATTTTTAAAAAGATGGTTTGCACAGATTATTGAAATAACAGTTTAAAAAATGAGAATATGGAAATTAAGGAAATAAACAGTTTTGCTGCCTAGCCCATAGTTCATGTGGCAGATGTGTCTTAGTTTGCTACTGTTTGGGGTAAAGTGAATGGAAAAAAGAGAGTGTTGTGGGGAGGGTCTCTGAGGAAACCCTGGGGATGCGTTATATGTGCAGTATCATGTGCAGAAGTGGGTTGAAGCCAGAATTCCTACACAGAGAAATAACAGGAAAAGCAATTATGTGATCAAGACTCTGTACTGGGAGTTGGAATTGCTGGCCTCACTTTTCAGCTCTGTTACAGCCAGCCTATGTGACTTTAAACTCTCATCTATAATGATGGGAGAAAGGCGTCTATATGATTCCAGAATAAGGTGCGATTAACTATTATAAGGTGATCAGGTACCACAGTGATGGGTATGGACTAAAGAATCTAGATAGACATTACCAAGCAATGAAATAAGAAAAATGTCTCCTATTTATATGGCATCTCTTCCTATGAAGGATCTGAAAGTGCTCTACTCAGAATGATCAAAATGGAAATGCTTTACAGAAAAATTACACTTGAGGGGTTTAGATGATTTCACCATACACCCACAAACCAAAACAATAATTCCCTATATATAACATTAGAAATTTACATATAGGCAAAGTCAGAAAAATTCTGCTTGAGAACTTATTAGAGTTTGATTCAAGGCTATTTACTTTGTGTATTTTTATAGAAGGTAGACAATTTGTGTTTTAATGACTGGAAAGCTTTCACTTTTTGAATCTCAATGTCTACTGTCATTAAATATTTATTGTCTGACCCCGCATGTTGCCTGCTACTCACAATTTTCTGTGGCTGTGAAAATTTAAATAGGTAAAAATATTAATAATGCATATAATTATGGATTTTAAACCACTCTGAAAATGAAAGGTGTGAAAAAAAAAAGTTTAAAAATGAACATCAATATTAGCTTTAGAAATTATAAAAGAAAAGTAAATTTTGAATTCGGCCAGGCCTGCAGATAATAAATCTTGCTGTCATTGAAATCAGTGAATAAATTCCCATTGACCCAGGTTGGAGTAGTATGAGGAGATTTCAGGGTTAATTTATATTGAGATTACCCATCCACCACTGGGAGCCATTATATGCCAGCACAATATTTCTAAGAATCAAAGAACCGTTTCCCTAAATGAAATGAGAGGTGGGATTTTATCCCTGGGTTTGTCATCTGACTTGCAGAAGGCAAAGTAATTCCAAATCGTGTCAAACCAACCTGATAGCTTTCTATAACAGGTTAACAAGCCTTGTGGATAGAGGGGAAGTGGTAGATGTGATATATCTAGACTTTACTAGGACTTTTGACATGGTCTTGCATCACCTTCTCATTAACAAACTAAGGAAGTACAATCTAGATAGAACTGCTATAGGATGGGTGCAAAACTGGTTGGATAATCACGTCCAGAGAGTACTTATCAATGGTTCACAGTCATGCTGGAAGAACATAACGAGCGGGGTACTTCAGGGATTGGTTCTGGGTCCAGTTCTGTTCAATATTTTCATTGATGATTTAGATGATGGCATAGAGAGCACACTTGTAAAGTTTGCCGATGATACCAAGCTGGGAGGGGTTGCAAGTGTTTTGGAGGATAGGATCACAATTCAGAATGATTTGGACAAACTGGTGAAATGGTCTGAAGTTAATAGGATAAAATTCAATAAAGACAAGTGCAAAGTACTCCACTTAGGAAAGAACAATCCATTGCACACATATAAAATGGTCAATGACTGCCTGGGAAGGAGTACTGCAGAAAGGGATCTGGGTGTTATAGTGGAGCACAAGCTAAATATGAGTCAACAGTGTAACACTGTTGCAAAAAAAGCAAACAGCTTTCTGGGATGTATTAACAGGAGTATTGTAAGTAAGACACGAGAAGTAATTCTTCTACTCTACTCTACCCTAATTAGGCCACAACTGGAGTATTGTGTCCAGTTCTGGGTGCCTCATTTCAGGAAAGATGTGGGGGAAATGGAGAAAGTCCAGAGAAGAGCAACATGAATGATTAAAGGTCTGGAACACTTGACTTATGAGGGAAGATTGAAAGAGCTGGGTTAGTTTAGTCTGGAAAAGAGTAGACTGAGAGGTAACATAACTGTTTTCAGGTACGTAGGTTGTCATGAGGAGGAGGGAGAAACATTGTTCTCCTTAACCACCGATGATAGGACAAGAAGAAATGGGCTTAAATTATGGCAAGGGAGGTTTAGGTTGGACATTAGGAAAAAATTCCTAATGGTCAGGGTGATTAACCACTGAAATAAGTTGACTAGGCAGGTTGTGGAATCTCCATCATTGGAATTTTTTAAGATCAGGTTAGACAAGCATTTGTCAGAGATGGTTTAAGAGGGTACTTGGTCCTGCCATGAGTGCAGGGGGCTGGAGTTGATGACCTGTCATGGTCCCTTCCAGTTTTTGATTCTACAACAGGTTGGAAAAATGTTGACACAACAGTTTGGTATCAGGAAATGCAGTTCTGTTGAAACTGAAATACTTATGGCGTCAGTTTTGCTGAAATTTTGTTTTAGAGGAAAAAAGGTTCCAACAAAGCAGAAATTTCCTGACGTTATGTCTTGCAAAGTTATGAATTTAAGCTCCCAGGATTGTCTTTTGAATGTGCTGTGCATGTTTTCACTGAGGATGACAACTGATAGACCAGATATAGAATGATCACCTTGTGAAAAGCATTCACCCTTGACCAATAGGGTGTTTTTGTTTTTTATCATTTTCCTTTGTGAGGTCATTTGAGGGTACAGTGGTTGTCTGGTTTTCACCATTATGGTTGTTATTGGACATTCAGTGAACTGGATGAGGTATATCACATGGTGTGATAAGCATGTGTAAGACACATGGTCTTGAAAGGTGTTCTGTGGACCATGGTACTCTTACTGAAGGAATATTGAGACTCAGAGAACCCACTCTCACATCATTTGTCCAACAAAGGACTTACCACTTCCACACAACCCATTTCCTCCACAAACTTGTCGACATTAACAGCCTCCCTCAGATCTCCATCCTTGCCACTAGGTAAGTCACTTCCCTATACAGCAACATCCCTCACCATGATAGTATAGCTGCCTGTCTCAAATATTTATATGACAATGGATGATCCTCACATATCGACCCCAAACACATCTCTCAACTCATTCATTTCATCCACCCCTTAACATTTTTATGTTCAATGACAAATACTTTGTCCAACACATGGCAACAGCCATGGATACTAGGATGGCTCATCAATATGCCAACTTCTTCCTGGTTATCTTGAAGAAGAATTTCTAGACATATGCATTATGACATGAATGGCATTCCTGAGATAAATCAATGATATTTAAATCCTCTGGACAGACGACTTAAACTCACTCATAGATTTGCAGCACAACTTCAACAACCACCACCCATCCACCAAACTCTGTCTGGAACACTCCCACAAGCTTCTCAGACACCATGATCAGCTTCAACGATGGAACCCTATGGACAACTATATTCAAGAAACCTAAAGATCATCACGCCTGCCTTCTTATATCCAGTAAACACCTCAGACACACCAAGGAATATGTTATCTATAGCCAGGCTCTCAGATACTCCAGAATATTCTCTGAGGAGAAAGTCCGGAATGCAGACCTTAGCATATTTAAAACAACCTTTACCAAATATGGACATTCCACCAGGCAAGTAGATTGCATCATGAAACAGGGCACCCAAATACCCTGAGAGAACCTGCTTCAATACAGAAATAAAATGGCCTCTGATCACAGACCCCCAGTTGTCCCCTAATGTGTCACACTGGAACCCACATGAGGTATCATCAAACAACTACAATTCATTCTCAATAGAGACCTCATCCTGAAAGAAATCTTTTCCAATTGGCCTTCAAATAATCCAAACAACCTCTCCAAGCTCAACATCAGAAGCAAACTTCCTACAGACTATGGCAGGTCTACACTGCCCTGCTAAACTCCCCTGTCTACACTGCATTTGTGTTGCTGCAGTGCTTAAGTGAAGATGTTTCTACACTGAAGGGAGAGGTGGTCCCATCAGTGTAGTTAATCCACATCCCTGAAAAGACAGGACAAGGTCTCCCATCAACTATCTACATGGGCGTGGCTAGTGGGTTAGGTCAGTAAAACTATGTTCCTCAGGGGTATTTTTCAGCTACTGTTATGCTGATGTAAGTTACCCCAGCAACGTAGTTACAGTGATATTAAGTCTGTAGTGTAGACCTGGCCTAAATGCCTTTCCCAGACCTGAAGGAAAGCTCTGTATAGCTCGAAAGCTTGTCTTTCTTGCCAACAGAAATCAGTCCAGTACAAGATATTACCCCACCGACCTTGTGTGTCTTATAAAAAACACCTCTTTGCTGGCTGTGTGGATGAATTGCCTCTGTGTGTCATCTGCATTTCTAGTTTTGTGGGCTAGCTCAAGGACGAAGGGTTGGCGAGGGACAAAGATGGCCCTGCTGCACAGTGAAGAGACTCAGACCTTGTCTACATTAGCACTTATGCTGGGAAAACATTTGTCACAGGTGGAGATGTTAGAAAAACCACCTCCTTGTGAGACATAAATTTTGCTGGCATTAGCACTTGTTGTGTGTACAAAGCTATGTCGGCAGGAAAGCATCTTCTCCCCAACATGGCTTCCGCCAGTCGTTTAGGTGCTTTTCTTATGTCAGCGGGTGAACTCTCTCCTGTTGACATAACATTGCTACACAAACACTCTTCCAGTGGTAAAGTTCAACTGGTACAACTGTGCCGTTGTGAGTTTTAAGTGCAGACTAGCACTATGACCGTTTCTCTTTGCAGATGGTTGCACAGTTGCTTCCCAGGTGCAAGAAGTTTGTCACCGACCGTGCCTACTTTGGAAGCAAAGTAGCTATGCTGTGATGTGACTGGACTTCGTGTTTTGGTTTACTGCCATCTTGTATCAGGAGAGCAACTATCCAGAAAAGCTTTATGCATGCACATGCTGTCTCTCTCACACACACACACGTGCACGCCCCTCTTTTTAATAGGCCAATTTGCTGAATGCACTAAGGGATAGTGACAACATTATTCTGTATCTTCAACGCCCAGCTACCCTGCTGCCACTGATGAGCATTCCTGGGTGGATTGTGATTGAAACAGAGCAGGTATGAAGCCTTAATTGGCACGTCTCTGTGAAACATGTGGGAATGCTATCTGCCACCCCAGTAGGGTGCCCCGCACCTAGCACATGCTAACATTTTCTTTAAGAGGCACTGTTGCTAATATACAGAACAATCAACTTTCCTCCAGTTGGATTTAGCACAAGAAAAATAAACTAGTCTTTGCAGCAGTTTGTCCTGGACATCTTTCTATCACAAATTGGCAAGGAGAAATGTCAAATAAATAAGTAACAATGGTCCCTAGTGGTTTATGTACCAAGTATAGGTTTTGCTAAAGGGGAAGCGTCATCCTGAAATCCAGTCAGTGAAAAAGAAAAGGAATTAAAAGTAAAAATGATTGATATTTTTCATCTGAAACTTTTATTTTTGGTGAAAAATGACTTTTTCTTTAAAAGTAGAAATTTCCACACTTGCCAGCTGGTCTTCCATTTGAGGATCAGCAAGTGTTAGTTTATAGTAGCCAAGGAAGATTGTATTGGATAAAATGTAATATCACAGATTAAAAATAATTGTGTGTATTACAGTAAAACCTACAGACCCAGATGGGATCAAGGCCCCATTATGTTAGGTGCTGTACATTGATGTACAGAGGGACTGCAATGAATCCAAACAGAATTACTAGATGAAGCCTAAATTGACATACTTATTAGGTATTATATAAAAATTTTATATAAAATTATTTAAAACAAAAAAAATGGGTAAATTATACACTCATACCTTTTCAAGGGGCTGGAAGTAGGAATCTGGGATTTGAGCCTTAAAAATATAGGCATCTACCAAGCCAAGCTATGCAAGATGTCTCTTAACTAGATCTCGTTCTCATCTTTGTGGGCCTACCACTAGAGGGCAGCATAATCATATCCACATACAATTATAGGCAGTTTATAGGGGAAGCCCAAAGGCTAATCCTACACCTCTTCCTAGAGCCCTGCACGGACATAAAATTTGTGTCTGTGTCTGATCTGTGATCTGCAGAAATGCTCCACCGACCTCCGCCTCCACAGATATGAAGTGGGTATCTAGAATTGCAGTGCTCTACCTCTTTCTAGGCAAGGACAGTGGGGCCATTCATGTTAGTAAATTGTACTTGTGTTAGTAAGGGGTGAAAGATTGGTCCTCAAAATCCTTAATTTAAAGTGAAACCCAGCATTGTTCATGGAACCGTAAGGTATGCGTCGGTTGCCTGCCAAAGATTTTGGATCCCTAAGAAAAATGTTGAAAGGGACCCAAAACTTCATGCTTTTGGGGGGTAGGAGGGCGGTTTAGAATGAGGACTTCATGGGGACAGATTGTCCAACATTGGCCTTCCACAGGGTTCTTACACTTTCTTCTGGTATCAACCAAGGGGAAGACAGGATTTTGTCCCAAAAGGACCTCCGCTCTGTTCTAGTCTAGTAGCTTTCCTGCTCAAAAATCCCAGTGGGAGGCATTCCCTCTTTCTGCCACATGCCTAGAGTATCTGAAAACATTTTGTCTGAAACATCAACCTCTTTGCCTTTGGGGGGAGAGGAGGAGAACTCACCTCATTATGGTATAGCTGAGTTGACCAGGAAAAGGTCAATTTAGGCAAATGCTTTAACAATCATTCAGTTATGTTAAGCACCCATTAAAAGAACCCTAAATCCTCCCTTGGGTCATTTCAGTTCTATGAGATTGTAATTGTTTGAGACTAACCATGATTTCTTCCTTTGCCTCCAGGTGATTCTAATTCTGACAAAGCTGTATGACTACAACCTGGGGAGCATCACCGAGAGCTCACTTTGGAGGTACGTAGATAAATTGAGCTAATAATTACCGTTTTACTTAATCATGAACACTCTGGTACAGTTCTTTTATTGAATTTAATTGGATTTTTTACATGCTGGAAGGTTCACGGCTAAGCTCTCTCACTCTTTCTTAGTCCTCTGTTTTTTCATTCATAGGAATGATAGGGCTTAGGTCTGAATTTCTTGTTCGTCTAGATAATGGATTTCATGTAACTATCATCCTTTTTTTTAAACATACAATCCTATTCAGAATTAATAAATCAATTTATCAAAACCAATTAGCAACCCTCATGTTGTGATCTGTAACACTTTCAATTTGCAGTAACAGAGCTACATCCCACAAAACTACAGCAATGATCCTAACTCTCAGATATTGCCATGGAGGGTACGTCTTCCCTCATGGCAAATTCACCATCATCAGACTGATTTATCCAGATCAACTGAGCGGAAGTGAAGACCTGCTCAATTGATCCAGAAGTTGATTTTAAAAAAAACCCACCTCCCCCAAAAGTGCAGTGCTGTGTCGACAGATACGCATTTCCTACACGGAGTAGGGGAGACAGTGTACAGAAGGGAATTTAGGAAGTCGATGTAAGTTACGCAAGCTACAATAGATAGCTTGTGTACCTCCCTTCAACTATTGTCAAATTTGCATGATGACAAATTCCAAAGGAGTAGCCGTGTGAGTCTTGTTCAGCAAAATAAACAAGCAGTTCTGTGGCCTTTTCAAAGACTAACAAATTTGTTTATCACATGAGCTTGTGTGGGAGAAAATCCCACTTCATCACACGCTTGAAGATGGGGAACATCTTCAAGCATCTGACAAAGTGGGATTTTCTCCCACGAAAGCTCATGCAATAAATACTTGTGTTAGTCTTTAAAAGTGTCACAGAACTCCTTATTTGTTTTCTCAAATTTGGCTGTCAGTGTAGACCAGGCTTTAGGCTGTACATGTGCTCATAGTTTTAAGGTCTGTTCAAGCAAATAGAAGGGGTTTCCTGAAGCAGAGCCATTGTTATGCGGACTGTGTGACTGATCACTACATTACATTTCCATGTTTCCTTCTTTTGTATAGGTTTATGGATAGGCCAGGCACATTATGCACATAGAAAGGAGGTTGTCTGTCTATATTTACTGCTTGACTGCAACTGTCCTCTAGTCGTTAAAGCAGACGGACTATTAGTGAAGACACCTGGGCTCCCAGTTCTCTGGTTATGTGATGAATAGAAACAAATAGATAAATATAAACAAAGAAATCAAGTATGTAGGGACAAAGTTAGAAAAGCAAAGGCACAAAACAAGATTAAACCGACTAGAGACATAAAGGGTAACAAGAAAACATTCTATAAATACATTAGAAGGAAGAGGAAGACCGAGCACAGGGCAGGCCCATTACTCAGTGACGGGGGAGAAACAATAATAGAAAATGTGGAAATGGCAGACGTTTCTCTTTCTTCAGTTTTCACTGAAAAGGTTAGTAGTGATTGAATGTCTAACATGGTGAATGGCAGTGAAAATGAGGTAGGATATGAGGCTAAACTAAGGAAATAAGTTAAAAACTACTTAGACAAGCTAGATGGCTTTAGGTCACCGCAAGGGATGATGAAATGCACTTTAGAATAAGGACCTGATTGAGGAGATATCTGAGCCATTAGTGATTATCTTAGAAAAGTCATGGAAGATGGGATAAATTCCAGAGGATGGAGATGGCAAATATAGTGCCAATTTATAAAAAGGAAAACAAGGACACCCCGGGGAATTACAGACCAGTTAGCTTAAACCTCAGTACCCAGAATGATAATGGAGCAAAAAATGAAGAAATCAATTTGCAAACAGCTATAAGATAATAAGGTGATAAGTGACAGTCAGCTTGGATTTGTCAAGAACAAATCATGGCAAACCAACCTGATAGCTTTCTGTGACAGGATAACGAGTCTTGTGGGTGGGGGGAAAGTGGTAGATGTGGCGTATCTTGAGTTTTGTAAAGCTTTTGATATTGTCTCACATGGCTCTTGCATAAACGAAGTAGGGAAATATAGCCCCTATGGAGCTACTGTAAGATAGAAGGTCCATAATTGTAAGATTGATAGAGCCAAACCAGTTGTGCTTTGCAGGGATTAGTTCTGGGTCCTTTTCTGTTTCATATCTGCACCAGTGATTTAGATAATGGCGTAGTGAATACACTTATTATGTTTGCAGAGGATGCTAAGTTGGGAGGGGTTACAAGTGCTTCGGACAAGAGGATTCAAATTCAAAATGATCCTGACAAACTGGAGAAATGGTCTGAAATATACAAGATGAAATTTAAGAAGGACATTTACCTGAATGAAAAATCAAAACGGTTACTATGAATCAAATGTGGTGACGTTTCTTCATTAATAAAATGGAAAGACATTTCAAACAAAGGTAGTTTTGAATAAAAATTATTGAAATGTCAAAAATGTCAAAACAAACCTTTTTTCCCCAATATTTTTAAAAGTTTTGTTTCAACTGAAACAATTCTGTGAAATTGACCAGAATTTGCAAAATGTTTATCGAAAAAGAGCTTTGGATGAAAAATTATCCTGTGCTCTAATTACCAGCTTGGTAGTGGAAGAAGTTATCAGAGGCCTGTTGACCAATTGGACTCTATGGTAATCTGTAACACACACTACCATAGACCAAAGCATACAGATTTATTTTTTTCCTTATAAATATACTAATATTGGCCAGATTGGCATTTCTTTTGAATTCCTCAGCCAATTTAACTCCAGTCCCATCCTCCTTCTGCAATGAGTGAAAATGTATGGAAATCTCTGCAAATTTAGTGAGTAAAAAGGCTACTGGGAGCTGATTTATGTATGTGAGAAATATAGCAAAAGAGAGAGGCAAAGAGATAGGAAGACAATCTTCCTGAAAGTTAAGCATTGGGTTAACACTGGATGTACCTACTGTGTCATTCAGGGCTGTGAAAAATTTTGCATCTTGAGTGCATTAGTGAAATAAACTTAAACCCTGGTGTTGGTGCAGTTAGGTTGACAGAAGAATTTTTGTTGGTGCAATTCGGTTGTGTAGGAAGTGTCTACAATACGGCACTACAACCATACAATTGTACAAGCATAGCTGTGCCATTAGAGTGGCTGATGTCTAGTTGTGCCTTAGTGGATCCATAAAATCTTGGTGGCAAGTGAGATGCTGCCTCTGAAGCGAGTTAATGAGATTTCTTGCCGGCTGGACCTGGCATTCATTACACCATAATCCACTCGATAGTTTTTTTTCACCATTTCTCGGGTTTGTTTATTTATTTATTTTTTTCACGAAAGCAAAAACAGGGAGAAGCAAAGATTATCTGATGCCGAGCAATTAGTTGAGGCTTTATTTTTCTTCCTCTCCTGGATATCTGTTGGATCACAAAAGAGGATTATGTTTTGAGACTTGTGAGAAGATGGTGATTTTTGCTACAGGAGCAAGATAAACTTAAATCTGAGCTAAATAAAATGTCAGAATAACAGATATTGAGTCTATGGGGAATGGAGGAAATAATCTCTCTCTTTCTCTCTCTCTCTTTTTTTTTTTTAATGTGATTGGAGTTCTAGCAAGATATGCATTGAACCTTTCATTCAGGGCTGAAAGATGAATGCAGTGAATTGCATGTTATTAGCCGCAGCCTTGCAAACATTTAGATATGGGATTAACTGTATTACCTTGAGAGATCGCATGGAGGTCAGTGGCGTGGCTTATGATAACCATCCCTAACATTTGCATCCTACTTTTCGTCAGTAGATCTCAAAGGAGCGCAGAACCATTGTTCCCATTTTACAGATGGCACTGAAAGGGAAAATGACTTGTCAAAGGTCATCCAGCAGGCCAGCGACATAGCTAGGAACAGAACTCAGGTGTCCCGAATCCGAGTCAGTGCTTTCTCTGCTAAAATGAGCTGTCTCTCTAAGTGCATGTGTGAACATTTAAAAGATTAAGGCACACTGTTATAGCATCATAGAAGATTAGGGTTGGAAGAAACCTCATGAGGTCATCTAACCCAACCCGCTGCTCAAAGTAGGATAAAAATATATGGAAGGTAGCTGATTTGATTCCACTCACTTCTCCAACAAATTAAATTTTTTCTGCTTTAAATTATCCCCAAGACAGTCACCCCATCTTCACCTGCCTTATCCCACAAAACCCTGCAAAAGTCTCGATAGCTGGGTCCCAATTCAGATCTTGCCTACACCAATGTTTGGTCAATGGAGAGTACTGTCTTTGAAGATGTTACGGTTATACCAGTGTAAAATGGGTGTAAATGAAATCAGGCTCTTGAGCTTCTAAGTAGGGAGAGATGTGAACAGCATGGCCTAGTGGGATTGAATTTGGGAACGCCTTTATTCAAATGCTAGCTTTGCCTCTCTCTTGCTGTACAGCTTCAGGTAAGTCACTGATAGCCTTTCTGCATCCTAGTGTCTCCATATGTAAAATGGGGATATTAATCACCATGGCTTCTAGGCTTGTTTTGCAGGTTATATAATTTATGTTTGCTATGCTTTGAAAATCTACTATGATACATACAGAGTAAATAGGATTATTATCGTGGCTAATGCAAGATAGAGGGCTTCAGAATTCCTGGCTTCTCTTTCCAGCTGTGTCACTGACTTCATGTGTTACCTTGAGCAAGAGTCTTTTAACCTCTCTACCTATCAGTTTACTCAGCTGTGAAACAGAAAAATATATATGTATTTGGCTACGTAGAGTTTGTTAGAAGTCTCCATAAATTCATGTTTGCAAAGCATCTTGCAAAAAGGTACTAGAAGGGAAAGCAGTTTATAACTCCGCTCAACCAGGATGTTGTTTGCAGAGGCACAGGCATATGTCATTACCATCAACCCAGGCATCATCCCTTTGCTTTCTCCTCAATTTGCTTTTGTTTTTGTGAGTCAGCAGAAGTGGGATCAAAACTGACAATGATCCAGTTTCACTTCCTTCCACCTTCCCCTGTTGGTTCACCTGATGTGGTTTAATTATAGGTTATGTTAAATATTCTCTACATGCTTTGTCTGGGTGTAACATACTTGCTACAAAGGAGGGATATGTTATAATGGAGCAATTTAAAGCTTTGTGGTATACACTTGTCTGTTCTGACTGAAACTTCTCAGATGTCCCCATTATTCCAGAAATCAATCTCCTGCGTGTCTCACGCTGGTTCAATGCACTTTTATTTTCCACCCGTTGAGCTGCATTAATAAGGTCATAACCTGTGGTTTAGTGACATGTCACAATCTGCAACTGCAGAGGATTAGGGTGTTATAGCTGAAGGAAGCAGGAGAAACAAATCAATTCAGGAAAGTGACAGAGAAAGGTCTTTTACTGAATACTTTCTAACTGGCATTTGGAGGGGTTGGGGGGAAGGATTTGAAAGTACTGTTTGAAATACTGTTTTCTGTAAATTTAGTACTTCAATTATGTTGTGTAACTAAGTTAGTTTTCCTGCCTGAATATCAGAGCTGGGGAAATGTTGCCACATAGCTTCTGAGAATTTTGATTTGCAGCTAAGGTGATCAGATGTCCCAGTTTTATAGGGACAGTCCTCATATACAGGGCTTTATCGAATACAGCTGCCTATTATCCCCCACCTCGATTTTTCACAGTTGCTATCTGGTCACCTGATTTGCAGACCCCTACAAAATTCTGAATAGAGGTGTAGATCCCTTTGTAAATATTAAACATAATCTTCAGACCCCCATGGGTCCATGGACCAAAGCTTGAAAGCCACCTTGCGTGGAGCTTTGGCACCCCAGGGATCTGAAAACCACTGACTTATGAGAATTCACTACAATTTAAGAATGAATTTTGCATGTATCCTTTTTATCTTTCCCTCCAGTGGCCATTGAAACCCTTGCCTGTCACTCATATGAATGCCCTGGGGAACTGAGGGTTGAGCTTACATGCTCAGCTTTGCATGCTGGAAGCTGTATATTTTACAATTTGATCACAGTGGGATCCTTGTCTGAGTGGATAAGAGCCTCATGATTTGGTTTGCCAACTTCACTGGGAGCTGAGTGCCCTCCACACATCTCAGGATTGATACTTTGTGTTCAGCACCCAGCCCATTAGGGATTTCACTGTTGCTACTGATTTTACAAGAAAGGTGGTCAGTTAGGAGGGTGATAGGCAACATTATAAATTCCTATAGTAAAAATCTATACTTAATTTCTCCCAACCCTAGCTGAGATTAGTAAAGGGTACTTTCCATGCTATCCATGTAGTAGAGTTCCAGTGATGTTAGCAAAAACTTTTGCAAGTTCCAAAAGAGTAGCCATGTTAGTCTAGCTCAGCGAAACAAATAAGGAGTCTTGTGACACTTTTAAAGACCAATAAATTTATTTATCGCATGAGCTTTTGTGGGAGAAAATCCCACTTCATCAGATGCTTGAAGATGGCGAACTTACTGAATGGGAGGAAAATAAATGCAGGAAGTGAAAGTCATAGGATCAAGTCAGACTGTTTCAGCAAATCAAAGCAGTTTAGATTCAGACAGCATGTAACAACATATTAGAAGGAGGGGAGGTAAAGAGAGGGGAAAATCACCTTTTATAATAAGAAAGCCAACCAATATCTCTGTTCAAGCCCAAGGTAATGGTATCAAATTTGGTTATGAATTCTAAGAAACTTAGGAACACTATTGTATAACTAGGCTTGCAAGAAATAGGTTTTTATCATTAAATGTCAGTAAATGTCAATTTTACTGTGCGCACACAAACCGATGGAAAAATAATTTCCATTGGTAATAATTGAAATGTACAGACAGGCAAGTATGAAAAATGCTCCTTAGGAGTTTATTAGAATTTGATTTAAGGATGTTTTTGACTTGGTAAGTTTTCTATATTTTGACTTGTGATGTTGACAATTTGAGTTATAAAGCTTTAACTTTTCGAATCTCAACATCTAGTGTCATTAAATAATTACTGTCTGATGACCAGTGTAATAAATGTTGATAATAGCCATCAGAAAGAAAGAAAGAAAGAAAGAAAGAAAGAAAGAAAGAAAGAAAGAAAGAAAGAA